>CM040916.1:3835499-3900499 GCA_023029165.1 Gobiocypris rarus
TTTTCGAATTACTTGCGGTTTGTGAACTTCACTGCATTTTGAGACTCCCCTGACTTGGCTCAACACACAAATGCCTTTTTTAAACAGGGAATGATCAGCAACCAATCAGATATCTCCCTTGTTTTAGCCAATCACATGAACAGACTCAGACTAATTTAGCTCCATATCTCTATGCCACCATAGACCCTTTTCACATTTCCGGGTTTCTCAGAGCAGAAGTCCTCATAGTTGGGTTAACTTTTATAGCGGTGAATGAGAATACATTAAATATTTTTGTGTCCCGATTTGCTCAAATAGCAAAAGAAAACGCACCAATAGTATTTTCACAACTTTCAAAAAGAGGGAAATATTGTGTGAGAGAGAAAGATGTTATTTTTACCATCACTCCCATAGACGCTGTATTAGAAACACACTCACAGCAGGTACGTTGGTTTTTGTCATTTGATGCAAAAGAAATATAATACAAACTAGTAGTGTTATTAATATACATACATTTAAAATAAAATGAAAATACAAAAACGTTGCAGGATTTACGATATTAATGACGTTAAAACGCGTCATCACAGTCTGTGAAAAGCATCTATTGGCTGTTGACGCCCTCCTCATTAGCATATTAGGCCAAGGAAAATAAATACAATAAATTTCTGTTTAGCACCTCCTTTAACATTTTTTTGATTTCCTCCAACATTCGTTTTATTTATTTAATTATTTATCTCCATGTACATTTAATTATTTATATATTTATTTATGCAGGAATATGTGGATTTATGCAATTTTATGTATTTATTTTCACATTTATTTATATATTTATTTATGTAGAATTTTGTGCATTTATTTATTTGCAAATTTAATAATTTATTGTTTTTGAGGTTTCGTACTCCATACGTGTCACATCCGGAGAAAGTAGGCTGAGGCATGGATCTAAGTGCAGGGGGTAACAAGTACACAAACGAAAGGAAACAAGGAACACAAGCTGACAGAAAACAGGGACCACATGAAACACAAGGGCTATAAGTATACACAGGGGCAAACAAGCTTAACAAACGTAACGAGGAAACAAGCGAGACTAATCAACATGAAAAACTACAAAACTACAAACATGGCCAAAGGAACAGGACACATTAATATTCACAGAAACAATAGGAACATAAACATTTAAAATAAAAGTCCCTAAAAAACAGGTACTAGACCGAGATCTTTACAATACGAATACATGGGAAATAGTGTAATAAAACATGAATCAACATTACCTTTGCTTTCAGAAAATCGTTTAGTTTGCAAAGCATCACATTTGTTGTGCACTGACTAAAAAAACAAATAAATAAGTCTGAAATAAATGTGTGTGTGTTTTTAAAAGCTGGTCCAAAGTATAAAGATCTGAGGGGAATTCCAGAAAGCAAGCTTAACTTACCGTCACATATACCTTGAACTCTCGGTTGATTAACCCAAACCTTGCTTACTCGAGAAATGCTGGTTCCAAAAAACAGTCCGGGTGTAAGTTCAGACAATCCCGAGTATGTTCCCGGTTAACTTACACGACATTCTCAACAGAGCGACGAATCAATGATTCACCATGGAAACCATTCTTCTTCCTTCTTCTTCTTCTGTTTAATGGCGAGTTACATAACCTACTTAATGAACTTTAGTTTAATAAATCATCTTTATTCACTGACAATAAGGATTATATTGTTGGTTTGATCCTAATTCATTTAATGCAGATCCATGTGTGAGATGACAATAAAATAATAATAAATAATAAATATATTTGAATTGCATTAACATTTAAACTTGTTTTTAATTTTTTTTTTATTAATCTATAATATTGTATATTATATAACTGAAACAAATGTGGTTATATTAATAACTCCATTAATTATATAAAACACTGAATACCTCTTAAGCAAACTAACCCTGGATCATGAGCTGCTCCGGAGCAGGTTCTGTTCAGAGAGTGAGTTGCCATGCCACCGAAAGTTGAGGTTATCCAACCCGATCTCACGGCAATTCGTACATATTTTACGAGGTGGCTAATTGCATTTAATTTGTACTACCTCACTCGTGCGTGCGATTTTACTAAATCGCATATTTGACGAGTTGGCAAATTCGTATGAATTAAATGCGAATGACCTACCTCAACCCCGCCCCTAAACCTACCCATCACTGGGGTTTAGGCAAAACGCATTTAATTCAGATGAGTGAGTCGTCGCATAAATTGCATTTAAATAGCCACCTCGTAAAAATATGTACGAAATGGTCGTGAGATAGCGTTGGGTTATCCGCTAACTTACTCTTAAACATACCCGGTATGTCACATAACCTGCTTTCTGGAATACCCCACCTCCCCGGACTCCATGAGCTTTAGAAATCGTGGTATCTTACAAAAGCATTACGGTTTTACCGTCCACCCTTTTCTCTTATGACGCTCTTTACAAATCTGTTGAGGATAAATAAAAGATTCTTCAGCATATTCCCTTGAACTTTCCCAATTGCATGAAAGCGCTGAATGTGGAAATGTTTGTGTGACGCACACACACACCTGCTCACCGCTTTCTACTTTTAGCCTGTGCTCGAGCGCGCGCTCAGATCTCTCATTCACAGTGATGTAAACCCGCTGAAGTCCAGAGCATCCATCTGTGAAACACATCAAACGAAGGTCCATGCGAAGCTCAATATTCAAGTCAATGTTCTACCTGGTAAACAGATCAATAGGTCTCATTTCCCTGCGGTCAGTCTTTAATTAAACTGTGCCGTACATTAAAAGTGAAAAATAACGACTGTAAATGGATGTAGTCTGTCCTTGAAGGACTGTGAAGGTGATTTATATAGTTTTGAATCTCTGCGCATCACAGAATAACAATGGCGGGAGTCTCAATGCTTCATAAAGCAGGTTTCATACTGATGATGACCATTTATTTGTGCTCGCAGAGTCAGTCACACTCACCTCGCAGTTGATGTCACTCATAACATATGTAAAAACACATTTGGGATCATTTTTTTAGTATTCAGTGATATTATAGCTAACCAACAATGTGTCCCTTGTAAAAAAAGAAGTGCACTTAATTGTTTTGAATGTGCACTTGCAGTAATTCATAAAATAATATTTTAAAAAGCTGTACTTGCACAAACTATATTATGAAATGAAATAAAAGTGCACCTAAAGAGAGCACACTTTAATGACTGTTTCTGGTAACACTTTACCCTTGTTACATTGTTGCATGCAGTTACTATAGTAATAACTATGCATTGTGCATACTTACATGCAACTTAACACACTTAAGTACACTTTTAAAAAGTGCACTTTTTTTTGTAATGATGTCAAATGTAACATTTTACTTTAAAGTGCATTGTAAATCAAAAAGTGCATGTAAAACACCTGATTATAACTGCATTATTCAGTATTACATTAGTTCATATATTTTAAATGTCCGAACTTGCAATGTCATCATTGCAAATGTAAAGCTACAAGTTTCATCAGAAATGTCATTAAATAGATTATAGTTTACCATAAATGCTGTCAGTATTAGTTACTTTAACCATATTTCAAAGACAATAACATGATAGTAAATTACATTTAATGACATATAAATATGTACTTAAGTCCTACTTAAGTGAGTCAAACAACAAAAAGTCCACTTCAAAGCTGTACTTTCAGATAATTAATTAAATAAAGTAAATAGCACACTTTAATGACAGTGTCATTGTTACACGTTACATGCAGTTACTATAGTAATAACTATAAATTATGCATAATTGCATTCAACTTATTCTTAACCAAACCCTAACCCGATAGTAAGTACATGTAGTTACTCAACATTACTTAAATATATAATTACAGAGTAACAAAAACACCTTGAAAATAAAGTTTTCTAACACACTTAAGTACACTTTTAAAAAGTGCACTTTTTTGTTATGATGTTAAGAAACATTTAAATACAAGTTTCATTAGAAATGTCATTAAATAGATTTTAGTTTACCATAAAAGCTGTCAGTATTAGTTACTTTAAGCATATTTCAAAGACAATAACATGATTATGAAATTACATATAAATATGTACTTAAGTCAAACAACAACAACTAGAAGTGCACTTAATTGTTTTGTATGTGCACTTCGGATCATAAAATAATACATAATATATGATTTAAATAAAATAAAAGTGCACTTAAAGAGCACACTTTCATGTTCACCTGATTATAATTTTAGCTGTAGTGCATTATTCAGTATTACTTTTGAAGTTATTATCTTTTAAATATACTAAATTTTAATGTCATCATTGCAAATGTGTAATTACAAATATATTTAAATACAAGTTTCAAAAGAAATGTCATTAAAGTATATTTTAGTTCACCATAAATGCTTTTAAGTATTTGGCACTTTAACCATATTAAAATGACATCCTACTTAAATGAGTCAAAAACCCTGGAGAGTTCAGCTAATTGCATTTAATACTAATTAACTCTAATCAGTTTTCATTTAATTGCAATTTAAGTGCCCAAAAACACAAAAGTATATATTTTTAATGAATATTATTTCCAGAATAAGTGTAATTATCTAAAGTAATTATCTAAAATGTTCTAATTCTATTTAATACATTTTTTAAAATCACATTTTGAAGTGATAAAAATGTATAGTTTGAATGAAATGCATGCCGAGTGCCTGCAAAACACATGAATGCAATATTATCTGTCATCTTTGACAGATTTTGCCGCAATGTATTCTGGGATTGCCTACTCAAAGAATGCATGCAAAACTGCCACTGGATTGATACACTATTTGCATAAATGCTACTTTTATTTTGGTAAACATGCATTTTTTACACTCTGTACACTGAAAATACAGCCACAACTTCTGCTGATGTCTTGGGCTCTGTGGTGGCCGGTAACAACATTATTTCTTATTTTCTCTGTTTCTCTTTCAGATGACAAAGAGGCGCTCTCACATCACGAGCGAGCCCAAGGTGACTCACCTTATTGGACACCATGCGTCGACTCGATATGTTACTCGAACCGATGTGACTGATGCCCTCAATATCGTTATTCATGAAGTCTCCAGCGGTCACACAGCCGCATGTGATTGGTTGAGCGGTAAAGAGGATCGGGGAAGCCTGAAATACATTATTCTGGCAGATCATGAACACGCTGTCCAAGGTGTTGCTTTTTATACACACACTTAGAACACAATGTTTTTTTCACAGTCACATATTTCCCACTGTTTCTCGGATATGTGTGTGAAAAATGTGTGAGCTGCTTTATTCAGTGTCTTCACAGACACACATATGCTGCTTTAGCAAACATGAGCTGAATTAAACCATGTTAGTAAACTCGATCACCTTCAGAATGAGACATGAAAGCTCTGATCCAAACCCTGTTCAGCTTCTTATCTAACAACATAACCTTCTAACTCAAAAGTGCTCCCAGTGCTGTATAAAATGGGAAAATATTTATGGCTAGTAAGCAGCAAACAGTTAATTTTTGACCCTCCCAGCAAACAAAAACATTCTAAGCACGTTTTGCTAAGACCTATTATGCTGCTTTTTACAAGATGTAATATCAGTCTCATTCGTCCTGAGAATGTGTGAGCGAAGCTTCAGCTTAAAATACCAGGACTATGCTAATAGGCCAGAGTTTGTCAGCAGTCGTGGGCGGAGTCTCTGCTAATGGGCGGAGTCTCTGCTAATGGGCAGAGTGGGCGGGGCCTAAGCATGTGACATCACACTGCTAGAATCTGCAAACGGCTTGTTCGGAGACATTTTTCTGCATGGTCCCCTTTAAGCTATGAAAATATTATTTATGTATGTTCTCTTTTTAAGCGTTAAGTAAAAATTCCATTTTATCATACGTCAAACATTATAGGAACGTTACTTTCGAATGCTCTCTGGAAGAACATTTACTCATAACTTTAAGAGAACTTTGTCTGAACGCTCTGGGAATATTCGCTGATAGCTGGGCTGGTTGGTAAGGGTTTTACGCCGTACAATTATCACTAAATGGTTGCTCATGTGTTCAGTCCTTCGCGACACTATCTGTTGAAAGAGGCTTCTGCTTAAGTTCATCATTCTGCATACATTAAATTGCGCAAGCACTTCAAATAAATCCAATAAACAAAGACACTTAAGATTACAATGCCTACTTATTAAAAATAAGTATTTATTCTTGCATACTCATCTAGCGTATATCTTGGCACTGTGTACTATGAATATTGTTGGCTCTTATGATAAATTGTTTGTGCTGTTCCTCATTTGCAAGTCGCTTCAGATAAAAGCATCAGCCATGTAAATAAATGTGAATCTAATATACCTTATTTTGGCCAAATTGTAAGTCGGCATTTCATGTGTCCTTTACGATAAAGAAAATCCCAGACAAGCTAAATGAAAAATTCCTGGTGAATGAGTTGACAGGAATGTTGATTGTAATGATTATTCTTGTATCTCATTAAATACTAAACTGTACCAAAGAAAAATTATTTATTGTAATTAAAATTTGATTATTTTATCCAATATTTCTGTGCTATGCATGTATTATGTATTTTGTAGCTTGGCACGGTCTCTATAGGAATCAAATATGAATAAAGTCTTTTGCCAAGCATTTCAAACCAGCCGATTTTAAACTTGCATTTCAGTTAGGAGGTTTAGTTTTGTTTATAACAAACAACAAGTCAGCTCTATTATCTCTATTGTTTATTTTTCTTAATTTGCTTTATTTTCCAGTTTCCTCACCACCCCATCCTCAGTTTTCCCAGCAATATTCTGCACATGCAGACTGTGATTTCATATGAACAGAAAAAAACAATGGCATCCAGTTTTGCAGAGAGACAGATTACTACAAGAAAGCAAGATTCAACCCATTCACATCTTTCAAAAAAGTTATGCAGCAAAGTAATCATTTGATTACACAACAGTTTATGCAATAGAAGAGGCTGCTTATGCGACACCTGTATTTTATCACTTTTTGCGTGGGCAAAATATAATTTGAGTTATGTAAAATGCATTTGATATCAGACACTACATTAAATTAAAAAGTTATTGCGCTTTGTTTTGCTTGTGTGCATTTGCTTATCATAAAGCGTTATCATTTCTGTAGTTTAAGTGCAGCTCTTTTGGAGAGAGCACATTTATCACTGAGGCTTGGAGATAAAGTCTAATATTACCAGCAAAACAGTAGCCTCTACAAAATATTAACCAATATTTGTAGACAAACTGCCTGAGTGGAGACCCAGTGGTGTTTTTGTGTTTATGACATGATTTCCATTAAACACAAAATAACACTTGCAACAAAACAGTTAATTGTCAGTTCATTCAAGTAGTGCAAACACACACAAACTAACTGATTAAATGTGCTCTGCAACACTCCACACACAAACTACAACATTCACACATTCAGTGTCACAGTCACAATCAGAATGACCCGTGTGAAAAAGAAGTGCACTTTTATTTCTAGAAAGAGTACTTAATATAAGAATATTTAAGTGCAAACAAAATTAAAAAAAACTTCAGACACTTTATTCTTCCATTTGTGAACAAGTGTGCTTAATTGTTTTGAATGTGCACTTGTAGTGTACTTAAATCTTAAAAGTATATATATATATAACATTACTTGCTTATAATATAATAATATTAATGAAATAAAAGGCAACTTAAGTACACTTAAAGAGAGCAAACTCTCATTACAGTTTCATAACACACTTAAGTACACTTTTAATAATGTTAAGTTAAATATGTTAAATGTTTCTTGCTGAAGCTCAAAGCGTGATGCGTCACACGAGAATGAACCTCAGTGGTTCTTGCTGAAGCTCAAACGTGATGCGTCACACGAGAATGAACCTCATTGGTCCTTGAGAAGCTCAAACGTGATGCGTAACACCAGAATGAACCTCATTGGTTCTTGAGAAGCTCAAACGTGATGCGTCACACGAGAATGAACCTCAGTGGTTCTTGAGAAGCTCAAGCGTGCTGCGTAACACGAGACTGAACCTCAGTGGTTCTTGAGAAGCTCAAGCGTGCTGCGTAACACGAGAATGAACCTCAGTGGTTCTTGAGAAGCTCAAATGTGCTGCGTAACGAGAATGAACCTCATTGGTTCTTGAGAAGCTCAAATGTGCTGCGTAACACGAGAATGAACCTCATTGGTTCTTGAGAAGCTCAAGCGTGCTGCGTAACACGAGAATGAACCTCAGTGGTTCTTGAGAAGCTCAAGCGTGATGCGTAACACGAGAATGAACCTCATTGGTTCTTGAGAAGCTCAAACGTGATGCATAACATGAGAATGAACCTCATTGGTTCTTGAGAAGCTCAAACGTGCTGCGTCATACGAGAATGAACCTCATTGGTTCTTGAGAAGCTCAAAGCGTGCTGCGTCACGAGAATGAACCTCATTGGTTCTTGAGAAGCTCAAAATGCGCCACATGAGAATGAAACTCATTGGTTCTTGAGAAGCTCAAAATTAATGCGTCACACCAGAATGAACCTCATTGGTTCTTGAGAAGCTCAAACGTGATGCGTAACACCAGAATGAACCTCATTGGTTCTTGAGAAGCTCAAACGTGATGCATAACATGAGACTGCACCTCATTGGTTCTTGAGAAGCTCAAACGTGCTGCGTCACGAGACTGAACCTCATTGGTTCTTGGGAAGCTCAAAATGTCGCCACACGAGACTGAACCTCATTGGTTCTTGAGAAGCTCAAATGTGCTGCGTAACACGAGAATGAACCTCATTGGTTCTTGAGAAGCTCAAACGTGATGCGTCACACGAGAATGAACCTCATTGGTTCTTGAGAAGCTCAAATGTGATGCGTAACACGAGAATGAACCTCATTGGTTCTTGAGAAGCTCAAAGCGTGATGCGTAACACCAGAATGAACCTCATTGGTTCTTGAGAAGCTCAAGCGTGATGCGTCACACGAGAATGAACCTCATTGGTTCTTGAGAAGCTCAAATGTGATGCGTAACACCAGAATGAACCTCATTGGTTCTTGATAAGCTCAAAATTAATGCGACACGAGAATGAACCTCATTGGTTCTTGAGAAGCTCAAACGTGATGCGTAACACCAGAATGAACCTCATTGGTTCTTGAGAAGCTCAAATGTGCTGCGTAACACGAGAATGAACCTCATTGGTTCTTGAGAAGCTCAAAGCGTGATGCGTAACACCAGAATGAACCTCATTGGTTCTTGAGAAGCTCAAAGCGTGATGCGTAACACGAGACTGAACCTCATTGGTTCTTGAGAAGCTCAAATGTGATGCGTAACACCAGAATGAACCTCATTGGTTCTTGATAAGCTCAAACGTGATGCGTAACACGAGACTGAACCTCATTGGTTCTTGAGAAGCTCAAATGTGATGCGTAACACCAGAATGAACCTAATTGGTTCTTGAGAAGCTCAAACGTGATCGTAACACGAGAATGAACCTCATTGGTTCTTGAGAAGCCTGAATGTGATGCGTGACGTGTGATGCAAGAATGAACCTCATTGGTTCTTGAAAAGCTCAAATGTGATGCGTAACACCAGAATGAACCTCACTGGTCCTTGAGAAGCTCAAACGTGATGCGTAACACGAGACTGAACCTCATTGGTTC
The DNA here is from genome assembly GCA_023029165.1 of Gobiocypris rarus. Taxonomy (NCBI): domain Eukaryota; kingdom Metazoa; phylum Chordata; class Actinopteri; order Cypriniformes; family Gobionidae; genus Gobiocypris; species Gobiocypris rarus. The sequence continues at coordinate 3,845,073 of CM040916.1, forward strand.
TTGAGAAGCTCAAACGTGATGCGTAACACCAGAATGAACCTCATTGGTTCTTGAGAAGCTCAAACGTGATGCGTAACACCAGAATGAACCTCATTGGTTCTTGAGAAGCTCAAACGTGATGCGTAACACGAGACTGAACCTCATTGGTTCTTGAGAAGCTCAAAGCGTGATGCGTAACACCAGAATGAACCTCATTGGTTCTTGATAAGCTCAAAATTAATGCGACACACGAGAATGAACCTCATTGGTTCTTGAGAAGCTCAAAGCGTGATGCCTAACACCAGAATGAACCTCATTGGTTCTTGAGAAGCTCAAACGTGATGCGTAACACCAGAATGAACCTCATTGGTTCTTGAGAAGCTCAAAGCGTGCTGCGTAACACCAGAATGAACCTCATTGGTTCTTGAGAAGCTCAAAGCGTGCTGCGTAACACGAGAATGAACCTCATTGGTTCTTGAGAAGCTCAAGCGTGCTGCGTAACACCAGAATGAACCTCAGTGGTTCTTGAGAAGCTCAAATGTGATGCGTAACACCAGAATGAACCTCATTGGTTCTTGAGAAGCTCAAAGCGTGCTGCGTAACACCAGAATGAACCTCATTGGTTCTTGAGAAGCTCAAACGTGATGCGTAACACGAGAATGAACCTCATTGGTTCTTGAGAAGCTCAAAATTAATACGTCACACGAGAATGAACCTCATTGGTTCTTGAGAAGCTCAAACGTGATGCGTAACACCAGAATGAACCTCATTGGTTCTTGAGAAGCTCAAACGTGATGCGTAACACCAGAATGAACCTCATTGGTCCTTGAGAAGCTCAAACGTGATGCGTCACACGAGAATGAACCTCATTGGTCCTTGAGAAGCTCAAAGCGTGATGCGTCATACGAGAATGAACCTCATTGGTTCTTGAGAAGCTCAAAGCGTGCTGCGTAACATGAGAATGAACCTCATTGGTCCTTGAGAAGCTCAAAGCGTGATGCGTAACACCAGAATGAACCTCATTGGTCCTTGAGAAGCTCATACGTGATCACGTAACACCAGAATGAACCTCATTGGTCCTTGAGAAGCTCAAAGCGTGATGCGTCACGAGAATGAACCTCATTGGTTCTTGAGAAGCTCAAACGTGATGCCTAACACCAGAATGAAACTCATTGGTTCTTGAGAAGCTCAAACATGCAACAATGAACCTCATTTAATTTAATTAATTAATTTTTTTATCCCACACACTATTTAAATAATTTTGCAAATGCATTTAGAGTCAATAGGTATTACAATGAACAATGAACAACTATATAGACTAGACAATTCACTTGTAGTTCTGAGGTGGAATAAAACACGTCTCACTTCTTTGTCTATTTGACTTTGTGCACATTCAGGCCCTGTTTGGTGTCAGTTTTACATTCGCAGAGTTTTGTTTTTGGATGTCAGGCCTCTCAGCTCGAGGCCCCAGGCAGTCAGAGGCTCCGGGTCCCAAACCATCCATATAAGATCTTCATGAGCTACACTGACCGCTGGATCCTGCTTGGTCACACATTAATTGGTCGATCAGCCAGCGCTCATCCCTCTGAAGCAAAAATAAATGGAAAGCAACTGCCTCTCTGGCTCTCTGGTGTATTCCTGTGCTTGTTAGTGGTGTAAATTGTCTGCCGAGGCCTCTGGGGAGTTTTGCAGGAAACAGGTGTTTACTTAACCCGAGTCTGCAAATTGGCTTTGAGGGGAGAAAATTTCAGTGCACAGAAAGAGAAACGGAGGAGAGAGAGAAAGAGAGCGAGAGATGCGGCAGCAGGTAGTGAGGAGGAATATTTGCTTTGACAGGCGAGTCGATTAAGCAAATGTCCTTATCAAACGGGTTTGCGCATACGCCAGTGTTCACAGCTGTGTGCTGCGTTCCTCCGCTGGCATGGAAGTGGATTTAAATCAGATTTGGCCCTCATGGGTTGGGGGTGTCACCCAAACCATAATCACTACCGAATCATGAATATGCTAATAGCTCCAGTGCTATTGGTTGACATGTTAATGCATTGAAGCCCTTACTGTTAATGTGCTGTGACTGTAGATGTCTCCTCTTTAACCTGAAGAGCTTTTTTCAGTCACACTCCATATCAGGTGGCCTTAATGACTGTGCTCTTAACCATTTGATTCAATTTACTTTGCATTGTAATTTCATTTAAATCACTTTAATTAACGTTCCTAGTTACACTGTTACACATTTGACTTCTGACCATAACCACAAAACTCAAACCCCTATAAACTCTTTACTCATATAAACCTAACCATATTTATCTGATCTCACTTCAGGTCTTCACCAACAATTTTACATATATCTTGAAAGCTGGCCTTCAGCTGGCATTTTCCACTCCTTACAAGAACAGAACAGACCAGACCAGACTGTTCAGTTCAGTTCAGTTCAGTTCAGTTCAGTTCAGTTCAGTTCAGTTCAATTCAATTCAATTCAGTTCAGTTCAGTTCAGTTCAGTTCAGTTCAGTTCAGTTCAGTTCAATTCAATTCAATTCAATTCAATTCAGACAAGACCAGTCCAGCCCAGACCAGACCAGACCAGACCAGAATTGTCTCTTCAGTACAGAACAGACAAGACCAGAATGCTCACTTCAGACCAGACCAGACCAGATTGTTCAATTCAGAATAGACCAGAATGTTCACTTCAGTACAGACCAGAAGTTTCACTTCAGTACAGAACAGACCAGACCAGAATGCTCTCTTCAGACCAGACCAGACCAGACCAGACCAGACCAGAAAGTTCACTTCAGAACAGACCAGACAAGAATGTTCACTTCAGAACAGACCAGAACAGAATGCTCACTTCAGACCAGACCAAACCAGACCAAAATGTTCACTTCAGAACAGGCCAGACCAGAATGCTCACTTCAGACCAGACCAGACCAGAAGGTTCAATTCAGACCAGAAAGCTCACTTCAGACCAGACCAGACCAAAATGTTCACTTCAGAACAGGCCAGACCAGAATGCTCACTTCAGACCAGACCAGACCAGAAGGTTCAATTCAGACCAGAAAGCTCACTTCAGACCAGACCAGAATGTTAAATTTAGACCAGACCAGACCAGAAGGTTCAATTCAGACCAGAAAGCTCACTTCAGACCAGACCAGAATGTTCACTTCAGACCAGACCAGACCAGACCAGAATGTTCACTTCAGACCAGACCAGACCAGAATGCTCACTTCAGACCAGACCAGACCAGACCAGACCAGAATGCTCACTTCAGACCAGACCAGACCAGACCAGAATGCTCACTTCAGACCAGACCAGACCAGAATGTTCACTTCAGACCAGACCAGACCAGAATGCTCACTTCAGACCAGACCAGACCAGAATGCTCACTTCAGACCAGACCAGACCAGAATGCTCACTTCAGACCAGACCAGACCAGAATGTTCACTTCAGACCAGACCAGACCAGAATGTTCACTTCAGACCAGACCAGACCAGACCAGAATGCTCACTTCAGACCAGACCAGACCAGAATGTTCACTTCAGACCAGACCAGACCAGACCAGAATGCTCACTTCAGACCAGACCAGACCAGAATGTTCACTTCAGACCAGACCAGACCAGAATGCTCACTTCAGACCAGACCAGAATGTTCACTTCAGACCAGACCAGACCAGAATGTTCACTTCAGACCAGACCAGACCAGACCAGACCACAATGTTCACTTCAGACCAGACCAGAGATTTTTTACATTTAAAGTCTACAGGGCTTTGTAAAGTTAGTCAATCTAGTATAACTTCATGTTTGTCTGAATATGTAATTAATGCACACACACACACACACACACACACACACACACACACACACACACACACACACACACACACACACACACACACACACACACACACACACACGTTTGTTTTGTGAAATGTGGGGACATTCCATAAGCGTAATGGTTTTATACATTACAAACTGTATTTTCTATCCCCTACACTGCCCCTGCCCCTAAACCTACCCATCACACACACACACACACACACACACACACACACACACACACACACACACACACACACACACACACACACACACACACACACACACACACACACACACACACACTACCCATCACAGGAGACTGCACAGTTTACTTTCTGTGATAAAAACCTCATCCTGTGTGATTTATAAGCATTTTGAAAAGTGAGGACATGGGAACGTCCTCATATTTCACCCTCTTTTTGTAATACCTATGTCATACCCATGTCATTATACACATTTGTGTCCTGATATTTCACAAAAACATGCCCACACACACACACACACACACACACACACACACACACATAGTCAGTAGTAAAAACATTAACATCTACTCTTTGAAAATGATGTGCATTGAGTCTCCTCAGAGATTTGTCAACAGAGGAATTCTCTGAATTATTCAAAAGGATAAGGGCTTGATAATAGCCAATTGTTCAGCCTTTATTATAATGTAGTTTTCTCTCTCTGCGAGCTTCCACTCGGTCCTCTTCTTTCAGCATGCAAATAGAAACACACGGTGACCTTCTGAATAACACCCTTCTCTTCATTTTGCATTAGTTTACAATAGAGACAAAACTAAAAGTTATTGCAGTGCAATAAATTCAATGAGGCCACAGCAATTTTTACAACAACAATCTCTCTCAGCTGCACTGCACATGATTTTACTCCTCAGCATCTGTGTCTTGTGTTCAATGACAAATATCTAAACATTCTTAAATCAAGATGCATTTACTTCAGAAGCAAACAAATGCCAATAGACTATTGACATCTGTGACCCTGAAGCTCAGCACCAGTCCTGATCTCACGGGTATATCTGGGGCAATAGCCAACAATACATTATAAGGGTCAAAATTATACATTTTTCTTTTATGCCAAAAATCATTAGGATATTGAGATCATGTTCCATGAAGATATTTTGTAAATTTCCTACTGTAAATATATCAAACATGTGTTATTAGTAGTAATATGCACTGCTAAGGACTTCATTTGGACAACTTTAAAGGAAATTAGATGTTTTTGCGCCCTCAGATTATGGATTTTGTGGTCCAGGTTAACACATTTTCTTCTTGTTTTAAATGTGAACTCACACAATTTTTATATAATTTTCAAAAAACAAGACTTAGCATATTAAAGGGATGGGGGCCTGGTTAAGTTTGTTAGTGGTGTGTTTAAATTCCCAGTTATGGTAAGGGGTGGGACATTTCCCTGCTTGACCAATCACAACACACTGCTCCACACCGACCAATCAAAGCACATTGTGCTTTTCAGAAGGCGGGGCTTCATAGAGACAGGAACTAAACAGAGAGTTACTGACAAACTGGGAGAGCGGATCCGCAACAATGGAGAATATGAGGAATAATCAACAGCAGGAAAAAGGGCATAATATGGTCTCTTTAAGAAAACAAGAAAATATCTTAATAGCAGGAAAAACTGCCTCATGAAATTATGCTTTTCAAGTAAATGCATCTCGATGTAAGATATTTGTGTGTGGAAAACAAGACAAATCATGTGCAGTCTTCATTAAATTCTTACACTTCATTATTTTTTCAGGTCTGTCAGGTAGCACAACATTTCTACTTTGAATTCAGAAACGACCCCCTGTTACTCCTGAAGATAAGCTGATTTGACAGTACGATCACATGAGCACACACGGCACATCTGTGGTGTTTAATCAAGATTTATCAGTGCAATTACACCTCAAATGCTCCATCACTCAACAGCTGTGTGTGTGCGTGTGTGTGCCTCCATGTTCAGGTATTCCAGTCTAACAAGGTGCCAGTCATAAGCTATAAGATCCATGTTCAGAGCTAAATGTGCTGCTACACAGTTAGTTGTGATGATATGTCAGGGTTAATGCTCTTCTCACAGCGCTCTTCTGACATTCGGTGGAAGGAGAGAAGGCTGTTATCTATATAATCTAACTATAGCAACAACATATAGGTGTACATATCATAACACTTCACTGATAGGAATGTCTCGTTAGTGCACTGACATCTGTGACGCATTTTCTAACCCGTCTGTGGATGGAGATCTGTTAATTACATTACATACATTTCACCAGTGACTTCAGTAGCGAAATTACTACATTTCATGTAACCTCATCTGTATCATATTTGATACACACATTTCCAAGACCGTTGAATGATAAAAAACATTGCTGAAAGTACACAATCTCCTCCAGCCCTTCTGTCGTCTGATTGATTTAGACTTCTTTATCAAGTTATAGTAAAAGTCGTACAATCCTTCGGCTCGTGCTTCACGTGTCTTTGTGCTGTGAAAGTAAACGTACAATAACTTTGATATTGTTCAAAATATATCAATTAGACTGAAGGTTTACTTGATTATCCAGACAACATTTTTTAGAAAAATCATGAGTATCAAACATATGATCATCAGGCTTTTGAGGAAGGTTTATTTGTCAATCATTATTGTATTGCATTGCATTATATGTTTTAAAACTACAGAGCTTTGCATTAAACTAAACATATATCAAGCAAACTAAGCATTTAAAGGGCCCAAATAACACACACAGTTTCTGCAGTCTCATGTTAATCTGGAGTATCTATTGAGTAGTGTTGAGCCTTCATATCTCCCAAGAGTCTTTAGTTTATCATATTTATAAAAGACAGATACACTGTACCGATTCTTTCTGAAAACAGCCGAGTTCGTGGAGGCGTGCAGTGGGCGGAGCTAATGAGTCATGAGCACACACACACACACACACACACACACACACACACACACACACACACACACACACACACACACACACACAAAATGGTGTTGTTCACATTATATGCACTTGCGCAACGACTGCCAACAAGACACATTTGATGCAGTTTTACTCACCGCCTGAGGATCCCACTCATGACCGGGAACAAACACACACACTCGCAGAGCTCCGGAAACACACACTGCATCCCCTGTTCCCTTAACGCTGGGTTATTTGGGAAGCTGAACACGGTGATCTTTCCCTCAGAGCAGAAACACACTTCTTTAGTGACATTGGTGATCTCTAAAAACACAACGCCAGCACCGCCGACGGCTCCCGTAACCCCAACCAAGCTCGATAATGGACGCGCTCTTGCTCTCACTCTGGTTGATGTGTGTGTGTGTGGGGGGCATGTTTTTGTGAAATATCAGGACACAAATGTGTATAATGACATGGGTATGACATAGGTATTACAAAAAGAGGGTGAAATATGAGGACGTTCCCCATGTCCTCACTTTTCAAAATGCTTATAAATCACACAGGATGAGGTTTTTATCACAGAAAGTAAACTGTGCAGTCTCTTGTGATGGGTAGTGTGTGTGTGTGTGTGTGTGTGTGTGTGTGTGTGTGTGTGTGTGTGTGTGTGTGTGTGTGTGTGTGTGTGTGTGTGTGATGGGTAGGTTTAGGGGCAGGGGCAGTGTAGGGGGATAGAAAATACGGTTTGTACAGTATAAAAACCATTACGCCTATGGAATGTCCCCACATTTCACAAAAACAAACATGTGTGTGTGTGTGTGTGTGTGTGTGTGTGTGTGTGTGTGTGTGTGTGTGTGTGTGTGTGTGTGTGTGTGTGTGTGTGTGTGTGTGTGTTTGTTAGTGTTTGTCCGGGAGAAGTGCCCATACAAGGAATTCCACCCTTTATGACATCATACAGGGTCACAAACTAAGTATTAAGTATCTGCTATACTGTAACAAAGATCTCACTGATTTACAAGCATCAGATTTTTGTCCATAAATCAGAATCTGTACCAAATAACACATTTTTGCTCATTTTGTTTTTTCCAGTGTATTATCAGTGTATCAGAATATATGAGCCATAAAATGTATCGATTATGCATTAAAAAAACATGTTTTATATATAAATTCAGACTCTCAGACAGATCTCTTTGGCATGTGAAGAGTCATGAACAGAAAGCAGGCTGAAATAAACTCAGGATCATAAGCCGAGACCCAAAAAAAGCCTCAGAACCCAGACCATTAGATCAAGACATGAACTGTGGCCGGTGATGCTGTAGGTTCTGTATGTTACTGATGATCAGCTGCATGATGGGATGGATCTATCACCTCCATCTATCCATCCATCCAAATCCATCCATCTATCCATCCATCTGGATCCATCCATCCATCTGAATCCATCCGAATCCATCCATCTATCCATCCATCTGGATCCATCCATCCATCCATCCATCCACCCATCCATCCATCCATCTGAATCCATCCGAATCCATCCATCCATCCATCCATCCATCCATCCATCCACCCATCCATCCATCCATCTGAATCCATCCGAATCCATCCATCCATCCATCTGAATCCATCCGAATCCATCTGAATCCATCCAAATCCATCTGAATCCATCCGAATCCATCCATCTGAATCCATCCATCCATTCATCTGAATCCATCCGAATCCATCCATCTGAATCCATCCATCCATCCATCTGAATCCATCCGATATCATCCATCCGAATCCATCCATCTGAATCCATCTGAATCCATCCATCCATCCATTCATCTGAATCCATCCATCCATCCATCTGAATCCATCCGAATCCATCCATCCATCCATCTGAATCCATCCGAATCCATCCATCCATCCATCTGAATCCATCCGAATCCATCCATCTGAATCCATCTGAATCCATCCATCCATCCATTCATCTGAATCCATCCATCCATCCATCTGAATCCATCCGATATCATCCATCCGAATCCATCCATCCATCTGAATCCATCCGAATCCATCCATCCATCCATCTGAATCCATCCATCTGAATCCATCTGAATCCATCCATCCATCCATTCATTTGAATCCATCCATCCATCCATCTGAATCCATCCGATATCATCCATCCGAATCCATCCATCCATCTGAATCCATCCGAATCCATCCATCCATCCATCTGAATCCATCCGAATCCATCCATCTGAATCGATCCATCCATTCATCTGAATCCATCCGAATCCATCCATCTGAATCCATCCATCCATCCATCTGAATCCATCCATCCGTCTGAATCCATTCGAATCCATCCATCTGAATCCATCCGAATCCATCCATCCATCTGAATCCATCCGAATCCATCCATCCATCTGAATCCATCCGAATCCATCCATCTGAATCCATCCGAATCCATCCATCCATCTGAATCCATCCGTCCATCCATCTGAATCCATCCGAATCCATCTGAATCCTTCCATCCGAATCCATCTGAATCCTTCCATCCGAATCCATCTGAATCCTTCCATGCAAATCCATCCATCTGGATCCATCTATCCATCTGGATCCATCTAACTTTTCGGATCTATCCAGATCCATCCATCCATCCGGATCCATCCATCCATTCATCCGGATCCATCTAACTTTTCAGATCTCTCCGGATCCATCCATCTGGATCCATTCATCCAAATCCATCTATCCATCCGTATCCATCTAACCATTTGGATCTATCCGAACCATCTACCAATCTGGATCCATCTAACTATTCAGATCTCTCCGGATCCATCCATCCATCTGGATCCATCCATCCATCCATCCATCCAGATGCTATCTAGCCATCCATACTAAAATTATGCATGTTTTTCTTCCAACACTTGAAATAGAGTAGACCAATAATTTTTTTTAATTTACATTATTTGTCACTTTGTTTAAATATACCACAACTTCAACAAACTACAACTTTGTGTTAGATTTCAGTTTAGCACTTGTTAAACACTCAGACAGTGAAAGAGGTCCTGTTTCTTCTACAGAAACACTGCATGCTTCCTGATCTGTTCAATGTGGTGTGTGTGTGTGTGTGTGTGTGTGTGTGTGTGTGTGTGTGTATGTGTGGACTGGTAATCCCTACGTTATGGGGACAAAATGTCCCCACAAAGATGGCAATATCCAAATTTTTGTCCTTGTGGGGACATTTTTTTGGTCCCCATGAGATCACACTAATTGATGTTTTTTGAAAATGTAAAAATGCAGCATGTCTCCTGTGATGGGTAGGTTTAGGGGCAGGGGCAGTGTAGGGGGATAGAAAATTCGGTTTGTACAGTATAAAATGCATTACGCCTATGGAATGTCCCCACAAAACATGGAAACACAACATGTGTGTGTGTGTGTGTGTGTGTAAAACCTTTGAGAATCCCTCACTCTTTTTCTGCTCTGCTCTTGCCGGTGTGAATGAACTGCTGGTGGGTTGCTCTGCCTGAGTCTGTGTTAAAATGAACAGTCATTTAGCAGCCGTTTTTATCCAGGTTCAGTCCTCCTGGAGTAACCCAGGGTTAAGTGACTCGCTTAATGGTGGAATCGAACCAGCAACCTTCTGATTCCCAGCCCGTTTCAGCCGCTACGCCACACCACCCACACACACCTTCCTTCTATTCTGAGCGCTGTGACTCAAGCAGACATATGTTGTGTGAATCTTACTGTAGGTGTGAGTGTCACGAGGCAACAGTCGCCCATCTTCTCCATCAGACTGACACGGTTAAAAGCTTCTCAGCGAGCGGGTCTTTTGGGGCTGTCAGTGGGCCGGGATGTTCCCCGTTTCTCTCAAAGACTTTACGCCTTTTCTTACATGACTCAACGACTTCTGTTGACACAAAGAGCTTTTTGTAGCTGAACTTCTGAGGGCTGGAGGTGTCAGAGAGACGTGTCTGATGTGTGCATCGCTCTGCCATGGAAAGCAGCGACTGTATTTACGCAGGCGAGGGTAAAAGGCGCCGCCGGGAAATAATTGATACGTGGCGCCGTGCTCGAACTCTCAGCTCCTCGGTGGAGGATTCGACTGACAAAGAGTGTGATGTAACAACATCGAATTACAGTTCGCAGAATGAGAGTCATCTATCTTTTAACACAGGTTATTTAAAAGGAAATTGCACCCTGGATCTGAAGAGCGGCCCTCGTGTAAGCGCGGTAATACCCCTGCGGTAAATATCAATCGGCGACAGAAGATTGAAGCTGGATCACTAGAGCTGCAAAATGCCTCTTGTATCGAGAGCTCAATCTTAGTATGACTGGATACATTTTTAATAAGTTCGGCGCAGTTAAACTCGAGGTGAATTGCACTCATGCCAGCACTTCATTAGGAAGGAGAGCATCAAATGTGAATTCAGCAGCCGTTGAGAGATGCAGTGCAATATATGCATTGGAAACTCAGTCATCAGCCACAACTTTTTCCACGCTGACTCAAATCATGGGACAGGACCGCAGACGGCTCATTCCTCCTCATGTCCTCTCACTCTCTGTATTAACTGCACCTATAGGAGTACATTCATCCTAACCATGATGCAAATCACCCATTTCAGGAGTGCTGTGAAGACTATCTCTCCATAATCAAGCCGTTTGATTCAGAGCTCATCTATTACAGCTGTGGTCTCTCTCTGTGTGCTCTACAAATACGCCTTTTCCACCCGCATGAACCGGGTGCTAGTTCAGAGCCAGTGCTAGAGAGCCACCACAGAGCCAGGTCTTACACCACTGTATACGTCTCATCTTTCTCAGCAACGCTAACGAGGCAGCAGGAAACACACACACACACACCAGGCTTGATCGAGATGCATCTGCGCTGCGCCGTATCACATCTAAGTACAGCAAGAGCGATTCAAAAGCATAAGGAGTCGCATCTCGAACAAGCCTTCCATCAACAACGGCTTTGCGACCCTACATCAGACGCATTCGGAGATTACAATCGAGCAGATATTAGCTCGATTAGCTGCTATTTCAAAAATGGCGGTCACAAGTTTGTCACACACACACACACACACACACACACACACAACCAGCAATGTTTTGGTGCTACTTAAGAACCACTTTTCCTGGTTTAGAGCTGGTGCTTTGGGAACCGATTGGAAACTTGGCTCTTGCTCCGGACCAGCACTGCCTTGTTGGAAAAGGGGTAAACGTGTGCTCTCCACACCCTGAGTGGTGCAGCACTGGAAACTAAAGCCCCATCGCCTTTGTAGTTCCAGTTCAGGTCCTGATTTTGAGTCTAATTCAGGGGGAAAATGGGATGCAGAATCATAATACGAATTTAAATCATTTAAATATTTATGTATTGTTATTGATGTTTAATTGATTTTTTTTAATTATTATTATTATTTTTATTATAACTGGTTATAAATGTATGTCAGTTTATTGCCAAGTTTTAGTTTTCAACTTTTTATTTTAATTTATTTTATTTTGATAAATGTTAATCAAGTTACCATTCATTGTTATTTTAGTTTTTAATATAGTTTTATTAATGTTTTGAATTAGCTTTAATTTTTGGTATTCTTCCCAATTTTAGTAATTTTGTTTTGTGCGGAATTTCATATTTTATTTATTTAATAATACTTAATTTTTATTTTTTATTTTTTACAGTTAATAATTTTAGTACTTCGGCAACATGTCTAATTTTTGATTAGTTTATATTTTTCAACATATTTCATTATATTTTATGATACAATTTTATTTAATTTTTTTATATTTTATTTTATTTTTTATTTTATTTTATTTATTCCATTTTATTTTATTATAATTTCCCATTGACAGTAACAGGTGATACATAAGTTTAATTCTCTAAAATTTATTATGCAGTTATTTATGTTTTGTTCCAACACTTGAAATATAGACTAATATATATTTTTTTATTTCGAATTGATTTAAATTGCATTTAAGGAAAATCCTCTTCCATTCATTCAAATTCAAATGTGATGAGTTGTGAACAATTCGATTATTTCACACTCATGTATTGAAAGTCAATTTTAAATTTTGATAAACGCTCATGTCCTGTAACGAGTATAATGTATAAAATATAAATTCATTAAGTAGTGAGTTTTCTGTTATCATAATAATTTTTGGTGAATTTTAAATTATTTCAAAAAAGATAAAAAAATAGCAAAAAAATAGTTTTCTGGTGTGTGCCACTTCTCATATAAGCTCACTGTCAGCTCCTCGCGCTCATCATCTGAGAGTTACTAACAGCTGTCATACACACTTTTATAGACGAACTTCCCTCAATGATGATCAGACTCACACAGAGCAGGATCTCCATGAGATCTTCATACAGGAGCTGGTGGTTCATTAGCACATCCAGAGAGTTCAGCAGGACCGGTCGGCAAACAAAATGAAGAAAAGCGGGAACAGAAGCCATGGAGGGAAACATGAGACACCTGGATATATGACCTGACTAATGCGAATAGAGATTAACAAAAAATCTCATGTCAGCTAATGCATTAACCAGTTGAGACCTATAGATTGAGATGTTATATGTCTACAGTAGTGGCCAAAATCACACAATATTTGCTTTTTATGACACTAGAGGTTCTGTCAAAGGAGGATTTCACTTCAAAATGAAAATGTCCTGATATTTTAATCACCCCCATCTCATCCAGAATGTTCTTGTCTAAAAGTCGAAAAGAAATGAAGTTTTTTGAGGAAAACATTCCAGGATTTTTCTCTTCATAATGGACTTCAATGGGAACCAACGGCTGAACGTCCAAATTAATGCAGTTTCAGAGGGAGGGCTTCAGAGTCTCTGACCGATCCCAGAGGAATAGGGTCTGATCCAGACAAACCATCCGACATTTTCTAAAAAAACGAAACATTCTCTTCTTAACCTCAAATGCTCGACTTCGGTGTTGTTCTTCTTCACGGCGTATGACCCCATCATGTCGGAAAGGTCACATGACGCCGGTGGAAGTGCTGGAAAACTCTCCTCCAACTTTAAAATGGTCCAAAATTGTTGCTTTACCTTTACTTTTGTAAAGGGCGTTTGATTTAGTGTTTTTAAGATGTTACACTGAGGGGGTTCAACAGAAATTCGAATGGTACTGAAATATAAAATCACTTCATCAGACAAATTTTCTTTCTTTTCCTTTTTCTTTTATTCCCACCAGCGCATAGAAATAGATGTATATATAATTACCACTAAAAATAAACAATATACCGATCGAGCAGGTTTTTGTCTTTGTGCGAATGACTCAATAAAGTATATTGAAACTTATCGTCCAAGTCCAGACTTTCGGTGAGCTGAAATGATGATGATGATGATGTTGATGATGATGATGATGATGATGATGATGATGATGATGATGATGATGATGATGATGATGATGTTGTTGATGATGATGAGATGAAACCACAAAGTTATTTGAGAGCGATGCAATGTTATAATCCAATAATCCAGCAAAGTCAATGCGTGTTGATGAAGGCCATGCGCCATAGCCTTGCTATGCTACGCTACGCGTGGTGATCCTCAAAACTATGCTCCATAACGAACACAGTAAAACAAATGTCACGAGTAGCCGTTGGCGATCAACTGAAATATAAGATGAAGCAAAGAAAGTCCTTTGATTGGCAAACTCTAAGAGTTCTCAAACTAGGACTTCAAACGAGTATGCAGGTAACGTTTGTTCAACCATCCAGGGATGCTAACAGGTTAGCAAGGTTTTGGGAAACTCACCCCAGTTCAGGGTTGCCAGGTTTTCACAACAAATCCCGCCCAATTGCTACTCAAAACTAGCCCAAAACAAGCCCAATCATGTTTCGGGAGGGGGGTTCCCCAGTAAACATTGCGTCCGGGGGTTAAAATCTGGGTTTTTTGGCTAAAATTCACATTACTGGGGTCGCTTCAACCCGCGGCAACAGTGATGAAATAGCCCAATTTCCCTCTACTAAACAAAACTGTCTTGTTCGTAGATTACCTGGCTGATATCACAGAAAGTAAAACTGCAGTCTCTTGTGATGGGTAGTGTGTGTGTGTGTGTGTGTGTGTGTGTGTGAATGAAAATACAATAAAAAACCAAGTAACACTTAGCCTGTTATGGGTAGTGTGTGTGTGTGTGTGTGTGTGTGTGTGTGTGTGTGTGTGTGTGTGTGTGTGTGTGTGTGTGTGTGTTTCCAACGTGATGGCATCATCCGCCGTGAAGAAGAACAACACCGAAGTCGAGCATTTGAGGTTATAAAGATAATTATTTTAGAAAATGTCGGATGGTTTGTCTGGATCAGACCCTATTCCTCTGGGATCGTGCAGAGCCTCTGAAGCCCTTCCTCTGAAACTGCATTGATTTGGACCTTCAACCGCTGGTTCCTATTGAAGTCCATTATGTGGAGAAAAATCCTGGAATGTTTTCCTCAAAAAACTTAATTTCTTTTAGACTTTTTGACAAGAACATCCTGGATGAGATGGAGGTGATTAAAATATCAGGACATTTTCATTTTGAAGTGAACTAATCCTTTAAACAATCAAAATATGAGTACGGAAGAAGAATACACTAAACGGTGTTAAGGTGGTATTAAAACGACACATTTTTGTATAATGCAAAAAAGGCATAAAAACAAAAAGCTCACCAGAAATGAAGCATACAATGCAATCAGTATTTAGTTGGTTCTCCCTTGTGTGTGATTACAAGGGCATCGACTCACGAAACCTTGTGCATGTGTGGTGTTTCACTTCTTTCCAATCCTCCTTAAGTTGAGCTTCATTGGATTCAATTCACTCAATTCAGGTTTCTTTAACCCTAACTGTGGATGCATGAACACTTGTAGTGTGTACATACGGTGTATTTGTGATCGTTATCATCATTTTGGAACATTACATATACACATTTGATCTCCGAACTGATCCTTGGCCACATTGTGTTCAGCAGGATTCACACATATTGGCCCATTTTCAAAGTGCCAGCAACTTTGTAAGAGCACCAGTGTGTTTCCCCTGCCGTGCTTAATGGCTTCACGCATGCATTTGGTATTAAACCACTCCAGTCATCTCCGACTAACACCTGAAAAGGCTTTTACATTTTGGCTTGTCGGACTGCAGGACACACTGCAATCTTCCACACGCCACTCCTTGTTTTCTCTGGCGAATGCAAGGTGTTTTTGCAGAATAAGACTAATGGCTTCTCTCCTGGTACACAACCGCTCACTCCAGCCTCTTGTAGCCGTCGGCTTACAGTTCGAGATGAAGGTTGGAGGCCTCATTCAGGTCTTTAGAAGCTGTTTTGAAGTGGTTCCACGCTTAGGTGGCTTTTATCCTCCTGGCAAACGGCTCACTATTGGCCAGACATTACATTCTGCATGGTAGTGATCCATTCACATCCAGCACATGACAATATCCAAAAACATCTGACCAGATTGAGCCATTTGAATAATATCCTGTCGAGTTGCAAAAGACCACTCCTTCAATCTGGACATTTGCACTAAAACTCACACAATAGCATCTAATAATATAGATACTGCCTGCCTGATTTATTGAATTATAGGCTGGGAATAATGAGTGCAAGCTTGCACAATTTGATATGTTTCATTGCATCATGAAAAATGCATGCACTCCATGCACACCATGCACACAAAATATTTAATAATAAAATTAATAATAAAAGTTTCAATAAAGTGTGAAGAAGCCAAATCATGACTTTGTCCACGGGGCCTCAGTATATTAACGCTGTCACTCATTCTAACAGTGCAAGAACATGAGCAAACGTGAACGACGCTCGGGATAGATGATCATTTAAATATTCAAGCGCAAGAAGACGTGAAAGGAAGCTCATTTATTCACATGATTACTCACATATTCATTGCCTGATTTGGGGGCCCCAAGCAAATACAGGAATGGGGCCCTATACAAATGCTCATTGCAATTGGTTCCCTTCACTGTTTCACCGATTCCTGCTGCACGACCTTGTCCCATTGTGTCCTATTTTTTATTTTTCATGTACATGTTATAAATAATTGCTTTGGTCATGTTGTAGATCCCTTGTTCACGTGTAAACGGATTATAACAGAGTAGGTTGGACACTAGGTGGTCATTTTCACTCCACAACACAAGGCTGTTTAATTGTAAACTTTAAAATATGTTTTCCCCCCACAAATTTAAATTAAACTGAAATAAATTATTACATGCATACAAATTATTTCAACCAAAAACGAAGTGTGCCTGTGTGGAAAGTACCTGAGATCTCCTGCAAAGGTGAGCGCCATAAAAATATATATATATATATATATATATATATATATATATATATATATATATATATATATATATATATATATATATATAATACACACGTATTTAATTACAACTTCAGATGCATGATATTTTCATGTGTAGGGCCCTATGAAATCTGTAATTTTTTCCAAATTCCATTAAAAAAATTTCCAGATTCCTCTTTTTCTTAACATTTTTTGGAATCCATTTTTATTTTTTTAAAATAAAATTGTATTAATCAAAAAGCATGTCTAATTATTTGAAATCATCAAACTTGATTCATTTAACAGCAATTTATTAAAAGTTTAACGATATATATATATATATATATATATATATATATATATATATATATATATATATATATATATATATATATATATATATATATATATATATATATATATATATATATATTTATTTATTTGTTTTATGTATTTTCATTGTTCTGGTAATCAAATGAAGTCATACGACATGTATCTTTTATTCCAACAAAATTAAATAAACCCTTTAATTTCTGTACATTCAAAGTGCTACACAGCAGAGGTTTAGGCCTACTGGTGGTTACATCAAGACAAACTGTCCACACTTTTATTTTGACGGGTTGCCTTGAAGATCTTTTTCTGTGTGTTATGATGATCTCTCAGATGAAACGGTACAATGCTCGATTTCTGCCATGCAGAAAAAGTGGACGGAATTCAGTCGTAAAAATAGAATTTACTGTTTAACGCGGAATGTCACAGAATTTGTCGAATTGAGGACAATAGTTTTGTGTCTCTGAATTAATTGTGCAGGCGAGCAACAAGCGTGGCGCGCGCTTCAGTAAAAAAAACGAAACCGTGCAGATTTTCTGTTCCGGGATGGTCTTTCTCACAATCAGTGTATTAGATCCGTGCATTCGCTCTTAAAGTGACAGGAGCCTAATATTCCTGTCGCTGTATGTGTGTCTAATGTTAATCAATCAATAAAAGACAAAGAAAGAATCACTCACTGCTCTTGACTGAATTATGATTCACTAATACGGATATTTTATTAATACAGTGAAGACTATCCAGCGTTATTTTACATTTGCTTACTTTATGCAACTTCTAACTACGATAAGCACTGGTTATTTCATTTGAATCTTTGTTATATTGTAATTATTTGTGATTTTGCTTGAAATTTGATTACTTTTGATTACTTTTTAATGTTTTAAATGTTTATTAGTTAGGCTAGTAGTTTTAGCTGTGGTATCAACATTTTAATTTTGAGCAAGTTTAGAAACACCATGAGGATCTTTATTTATTGCCATTAATATTTATTTATATATAATCAAATATCTGTTATAGTGATCATTTGACCCTGACATTAGCTGAGGTCGGAGGTCAAGTGTCCTCATGCTCGAGGCTCAAACCTGCAACCTCCCGACCGCCTGCCCTGAGCCTGAACCGCTACACCACAGCACCTTCCAATGGGCGTCTGCTGCGGTCAAGAGGAGATCTCTGAAGCGTCATGTTAGAAGAGGTAACGAGCGCAGTTACACAGAGACACTCAAGCACCGTCAGCACCGCGACAATGGGCCTGATTCATGAAGAAATGTCTGTGTTGATCATTTGTGAGACCTTTCTTATGTAAATCACACTGAATGCTCCAGTGTACACCAGGATTGCTGTTGTAATGATTTACACAGAAATCCGTTCTGCTTGTGTTTCATGAATGAAGCCCATTAACTCAAAGAATGTTCAATGTAAGCAAGAACCATATCCACTTTATAACCACTACTGTACACAAGTATTTATAAATACTGTTATCAATCAATGAAATTGATCAAAAGTGACAGTAAGTGCATTGATTGAAGGCAAGCTTATTTTATTGCGTTTTAGGTTTTAATGTATTGTTCTGATTAAATCACCTAAAAACAAAAGCTTGATGAGTAGTTTCGGGACAAGAATATCAGTATATCAACTTCAGAATATCAACTTAATCAGTGACTTTTAATTCTTTTGTGAATTTTTTTAATTTTTTTAAATTTTTATGTCACAAACATTTTTGATGGCAGTGTTTTATTTCTGGTTACATGTCTATTGTATTTTGGTCAAATATGGTTACCATGGTAAATTTGTGATGCTAATGGGTTTTTTTTCTTTTACTTTTGCACATTTATAGTTTGACTAGACTGTAAAAACAAATCTCAACTCATTATATTTAGTTTCTTTTTTCAATTCACTTTTTTTCCACACATCCAAAGTGAGAATACTGAATTGACTTCCCTTTCACTTCTTCTTCTAATTCACAGATTATGTCAAAATGCCGGTCTTGGCGAAGTTCCCTTGTAAAACGCAGTCAGTTATGTCCTAAATGTATATAAACAGCAGAGAAATAAAACGCTTGTGTAACAGTGTATTGGATCCGTGCAGCTCTTAAAGTGACAGCAGCCTAATAATCCTGCAGCTGTCTGCGTTACAATTTGTCTGGCTATCACCAGACCAAGCTCAGTCTGCTCTGTATTTTCTACTTCCCAAGAGAGCTGATCAACGGGCATAGTTCAAATGTCTCTGTACACAATTGGATCCTTCAACCAATCAGACCAATGATCCATCGCTTCTCTATCAGTCATCGTGTTAAACTTAACAATAGTGTGCCAGGTGGATAAGCCAGTTTGTGATTGGTCCCCGCAATTTGTAAAGGTAGCAGGATTGAAAAATGTACAGGTTTCCAGTCTGAGCTGCAGGGCGAAATCAAATCGCTGGCAGATCGGGCTGGGTTTACCCAGTTTACGTTATGATGTTAATCAAACAACAAAAGACAAAAAAATCACTTGCCTATATAACTTTTGTACCTTTAAAAGGGTTCAATTTATACAATAAAGGATATATTTTGCATTAGATTATTTCTGTTTCTGAAAGCTACTGTTAGACCTACCTGAAAAGATCTGTTTCCTTCTAATGCATCTTTCTTCTCTTGTATTTATGTATTTATTTTGGCCTGTTGAATGTTAAATGGATTCAATCCATGTTCAATAGAAATTATTTAACGCAGCAATAAACTTAAAAACTTCTTAATGCCTGTATTTTTTGAACTTTGCTCATTTAAAATATGATCAAAACACTCATCTATAATTACAACATTTTCAGTATTTTCAAATTTTGGAATTCACCAATAGTTGTTAAACTAAACAAACTGACAAAAAAAATCAGTGCATCCGTAAATGTTATATTGATGATGAATGATGAAAAATGTTTTTTTTCCAAATAATAAAAAGCAACTGTTGCTATCATTGCTGAATGATTTGATCACACAAGTAACATGCATTTCATGGTGAAGGTGGACAGTAAAATCGATCAATATGACTCTTCAACAAATACCATTATTAGAGTCATCGACATCAGCTTTTCCACCGTCGGGCCAGACGCTTCTGAGAACTGTAAGAACGTAAGGCAACACAGAGGTACGTAATAACTTCCAATTTCTTATTGACAGAGGTTAATAGAGTTAAAAGAAAGGAAGGGGCCGTCCTCAAACTGTTCCCACAAAGTTGAGAGCATGAAATTGTCCAAAATGTCTTAGTATGCTGAAGCATTAAGAGTTCCTGTCACTGGAACTAATGGGCCAAGCTCAACCCCTGAAAAACAACCCCACCCCATAATCCCCCCTCCACCAAACTTTACACTTGGCACAATGCAGTCAGGCAAGTCCCGTTCCCTGGCAACCGCCAAAGCCAGACTAATCCATGGGATTCCCAGACAGAGAAGCGTGATTGATTATGGAAGCGCCTTCAAAACACTTTTGAGAACTGTAAGAACATAGGGTAACACAGAGGTAAATAATAATACAATTTCCTATTGACAGAGGTTAATACAGTTAAAATAAATATCCGATCATCATCCATAACGCGGCCACTATATTAACATCCGGACAGGCGGGCCGAGCATCTCAGAAAGGGCCATCGGCCTGCAGAAACGCACTGATCACCTGCTGAAATGAAGCTGCAGCAGGTTTTATACCCGGTGATTGCTTGCCCTCCACTCGTCTAAGCACAAGCGTTGGTCTTGTTCTATTACAAAAGTCATCCATCAGTACAGTAAAGCTGTCCGTGAACAGCCATCACTCAATGGGAGAGGCCTGTCACAGCGCTACATTCATTTAGGCCGATCCAGCTGATTCCTGTTGGTGTCAATGATTTATTGTTCTTTCTTTAAGACTTTTATTCCCATAAACCTGAGCTCTACCGCCGATAGGGTGATTCTTGAGGGTCTGGGGGAAAGTAAAATATAATGTAAAATAAATCAAATATGATAAAATAAAATGATAAAACATACGATAAAATAAATAATAAAACATTATACAATAAATAAATAACACGTATACTAATAAAATAAATAAAATGTTTACTAATAAAATAAATAAATAAATACAAATGTGTATAATAAAATAAATAAATAACACATAACAATAAGATCAATCAATATTAATGTATAATAATAACATCAATAAATAACACATATAATAAAATCAATAAATAATAACAAAATAATTAGATATTTTATTATACACTACTTTCAAAATGTTGGGATCTGTGACAGTTTTTAATTAATAGCTTAATTCAGCAAGAACGCATTAAACTGAATCAAAAGTGACAGTAAATACAGTTATAATGTTACAAAAGATTCTCATTCAAATAAATAATGTTCTTGTTAACTTTCTATTCTTTAAATAATCCTGAAAAATTATGAATCAACAGAAATCTGAAGCGGCACAGCTGTGTTCAACACTGATAATAATCATAACTGTGTGTTGATCATCAGATCCTCATATGAGAATGATTAGTGAAGGATCATGTGACACTGAAGACTGGAGTAATGATGATAAATTCAGCTTTGATCACAGGAATAAATCACACTGCATTATATATTCACACAGATAACAGATGATCTACACTGCAATAATAAATCACAATTCTTAATATATTTATGACCAAATAAACACAGCCTCTGTGAGCAGAAGAGACTCAAATGGCAAAAGTCATTTTAAGGGTCAGATGATCAGATGATCCAGTTCCTTGAGGTGTATTTATTCATTTTCCCAGTGCATGTAATTGATGTAAATATATATAATGGATCTTGTGTCGCTGATCCCAGGACTTCTGGCATCTTTGGTGAGCAACTGCAGTCTCCCAGCACTTTCATCTAAACAGTTTCCCATACAAATGGCCAAACGCGGCTCCAATGGCAGTCGCGTGTGGAGCAGGTCCGATCGGATTAGAACACAGTTTGAAAGAAATGCTGTCTGAGCATGAAAGGGTTAAACTGACTTAAAGTGTTATTTCTACATGAGTTAACCCATACAAATGTGTTTTGTTGGTATAAATGAATGTATTTAGGTTGATTTAGTGATATTTGTAAGAGGCTAGAATCACGGAATAGCATTTTCTGTATCTTCTTGGGAATAAAATGACTTTACAGCAACACATTGATTATCTTGTAAGCGTTGAACTTTTATTACAGTGGTGTATATAATAAAGACAGTAGTCTTGTGTTCTTAATAGTTGACCATATGAACAGTAGCTCAAACACCAACATTTGAGATGTTTCGAGGAACACAGTCCATCTGTGGAAGAGGCAGGAGGGTTTCTGAAGCACGTCTGAGATAAAAATGGCATGACAGATCGTGGTAATTAGAAATCATGACGGATTGACTACGATCTGCAAGCCAAACCTGCAGAGAACTGTCATTAGTGGGTTGTCAGTGTTTTTAACACGTCAAGCACACATACGTGCCGCTGTGAGCCGTGTGTCAGTTCACTTCGCCTTTATACACAGTGCCCTCCGCGGTTATTGGCACCCCTGTTTAAGATGTGGTCGTGGACTTCTAAAAATTCTCCTTTTTTTTTAAACAACATAGAACCCAAATGCAAAAAAGAGAAAAATCCACCATTAATTTGGTGGTAAAAAAAAATCACACATTTAGGGAAAAAAAAGAGAAAAATAACTTAAAATCATGTGTCCCACAATTATTGACACCTAACAATTCCTCTGAAAAATGTAATTGATTTATTTTTTAATATATATTTTTGTGTAGTTGCTGAAGTTGGTCAGGGTGAAGATTAAAATTGTATTGTTTAATGTTATTTTTATTTAGTATTATTATGTTTTATTATTTTTCATAATTATTTGTATAATGCACAATGTGAAGTCAGGCTGTGTCTGTACATGTGTTCCAAGGAGAGACATGGATGAGCTATATTTGTTACAGGAATGTGCATACATGCAGCACATTCTCACTGATGCATACAGTAGCATGCATTTGTTGAATGATGTATTGTCAACTAAATCTTTATAAGGAAAGATGATTGTGTACCATATGTAAGCATGAAATATAAGCTCTATTTTAAACATAGGACACAAGTTTCTCTTCCTTCTAAGGAAGTTTCTCCCTAGTGAGATCCTCTGTTAATAGTATATAACATCCGAATTGAGTGTACTGCCTCAGATGAGAGACGGGACGACGGGAGACAGAGAAGGGAGGATGGAGAAGGGAGAGGGTAGAGAAACGGAGGAATGGAGAAACATATACAGCTGGCACGAAGACAACAAGTTTCTCTCCTATGCCTGATACATATGGCAATAAAGAGTTTTTGACAAGGCAACTGGTATCCGGTCCTGTGATTCAATCATAACGGGGACAAAGCTGAATTTTCAGATCAACACAGGGTATCTAGGAACTTTTAATTAGTAATTCACGACTTCTTGTTTCCCTGGGGTATAAATATGACATGACACAGAGGCCTAATTCTCTTACCCATTTGTCAACATGGCAAAGACAAAAGAACACACCATTCAAGTACTGCAGATGTGTGTCGACCTTCATAAGTCAGGCAATGGCTACAAGAAATTACTCACTCACCTTAACTTGCAGTCAGAGGAATCATTAAGAAGTTTAAAACAACTGGAACAGTGACAAACAAGGCTGGAAGAGGTCCCAAGTTTATCTTGCCACAACGCACAGTGAGGAGGATGGTAAGAGAAGTAAAAAAGAAATCCTAAACCAACTGTCACAGAATTGCATCAAAGAGTGGCATCTTGAAACAACCATCAGGCGCTCTCTACATGCCAACAAGCATGCAAGGAAAGCCTTTTCTCACTAACACTCACAAACGTGAACGTCTGGAGTTTGCTAAGCGGTACTGGGACTTCAACTGGGATTGTGTGCTTTGGTCAGATGAGACTAAAATTGAGCTTTTTGGCAACAAACACTCTGAGTGGGTCTGGCGTGAAACAAAAGATGAGTATGCTGAAAAGCACCTCATGCCCACCGTGAAGTATGGTGGAGGATCTGTGATGCTGTGGGCCTGTTTCTCTCCCAAAGGCCCTGGGAACCTTGTTAGGGTGCATGGCATTATGAACGCTTTCAGCTACTAGGACATTTGAAATAAAAACCTGATGGCCTCTGCCAGAAAGCTGAAGATGGGTCGTCATTGGGTCTTTCAGCAGGATAATGATTCAAAACATGTGGCAAAATCTGCACAAAAATGGTTCAGCAGTCACAAACTCAAGGTCCTCCCATGGCCATCTCAGTCCCCAGACCTCAACCCAATGGGAAACCTGTGGGGCGAGCTAAAGAGGAGAGGACCCAGGACACTGGAGGATCATGAAACATTGTGCAAAGAAGAATAATCAAAGATCCCTCTCTCTGTGTTCTCCAATCTTGGGAAATAATATAGGAGGAGATTAAGTGCTGTCTTGTTGGCAAAAGGGGGGTTGTGGGACACATAATTAAGTTTTTTTTTTAATTACCAAAGTAATTTACTTAAATGAAAGCTTTTATTTTTCTCTCTTTTTTGCATTTGGGTTCTATGTTGTTTAAACATAAGGAGAGTTTTTAGAAGTCCACGACCTCATCTTAAACAGGGGTGGCAATAATTGTGGAGGGCACTGTGTATATGAACAGAAAGAAAGTCCGAATCTGAAACATGATTACCAACAGAGGTCAGACAGACGAGATCAGAGGTGAAAATGAGCTGTGAGAACAACCAATCATCATGAGATGGATGAGTGATCGACTTTATGCAACATTTACTAGGAAAAAAGACAACAGTGTTTGCATGGAATGGAAGTTGCTCTCTTCTCTTATTTTCTTCTACAGTGATATCGAGAGCTTTCTCAAACAAGAACAAATGTAGGACAAGGCTTGATTGTGTCCGTGGGGAATTGATTGGATGGTTGTGGTTTGCTATTGGTGGATCTCATGTGAGTGACAGGTGGCCCCGCCTTCATCATCAGAGAAGAGAAGAGAAGAGAAGAGAAGAGAAGAGAAGAGAAGAGAAGAGAAGATAAGATAAGATAAGATAAGATAAGATAAGATAAGATAAGATAAGATATGATAAGATAAGATAAGATAAGAGAAGAGAAGAGAAGAGAAGAGAAGAGAAGAGAAGAGAAGAGAAGAGGGAGGGGAAGTTATTTCGACACTAAAATAACCCTGGCCTGAGTCTTGATCTTGAGAGCTCATAAAGCATTTAAGCGTGGGCTGGGTTTCAGTTCATGGTCTCAGGCAAGATGTCAGTCTATCTCTAGTGTTCTTAAGACGATAATCACCTAGACCGCAGATCGGCACCGTGTCTTCACCAATACACAAAATCACAAATCTCATTTCATTTTAAACACTGAAAACTGCATTTCAGTTCCTTCAAATAGTTTTTGGAGGTAAAATGGTCTAAGCCTGGTCTTATTATATTAGTCTGGATCATGGAGGCGTGTAAATTACTGTTTGGCTATGCCAATTATTTTTGAGGCCCGTTTTGTCTATACAAGTTATAATCAATTTAATCTGTATGGGATTTTTGATGTACATATTTAATTGGATAAATGTTATCTATGACTAAGTTGAACACATGATTTCAAAAGTGTTGGCTTTATTTTGAAGAAAAAGAACATTTAACCCAGAACAATCGGACAGCGCATGTATTTAACCCAGAACAATCCAGTGTTCAGCACCTCGGACAGCGCATGTATTTAACCCAGAACAATCCAGTGTCCAGCACCTCGGACAGCGCATGCATTTAACCCAGAACAATCCAGTGTTCAGCACCACAGACAGCACATGCATTTAACCCAGAACAATCCAGTGTTCAGCACCACAGACAGCGCATGTATTTAACCCAGAACAATCCAGTGTTCATCACCACAGACAGCGCATGTATTTAACCCAGAACAATCCAGTGTTCATCACCACAGACAGCGCATGTATTTAACCCAGAACAGTCCAGTGTTCAGCACCACAGACAGCGCATGTATTTAACCCAGAACAATCCAGTGTTCAGCACCACAGACAGCACATGTATTTAACCCAGAACAATCCAGTGTTCATCAACACAGACAGCGCATGTATTTAACCCAGAACAATCCAGTGTTCAGCACCACAGACAGCACATGTATTTAACCCAGAACAATCCAGTGTTCATCACCACAGACAGCGCATGTATTTAACCCAGAACAATCCAGTGTTCAGCACCAGAGACAGCACATGTATTTAACTCAGAACAATCCAGTGTTCATCACCACAGAGAGCACATGTATTTAACCCAGAACAATCCAGTGTTCAGCACCACAGACAGCACATGTATTTAACCCAGAACAGTCCAGTGTTCAGCACCACAGACAGCACATGTATTTAACCCAGAACAATCCAGTGTTCATCACCACAGACAGCACATGTATTTAACCCAGAACAATCCAGTGTTCAGCACCACAGACAGCACATGTATTTAACCCAGAACAATCCAGTGTTCAGCACCACAGACAGCACATGTATTTAACCCAGAACAATCCAGTGTTCAGCACCACAGACAGCACATGTATTTAACCCAGAACAATCCAGTGTTCAGCACCACAGACAGCACATGTATTTAACCCAGAACAATCCAGTGTTCAGCACCACAGACAGCACATGTATTTAACCCAGAACAATCCAGTGTTCAGCACCACAGACAGCACATGTATTTAACCCAGAACAATCCAGTGTTCATCACCACAGACAGCACATGTATTTAACCCAGAACAGTCCAGTGTTCAGCACCACAGACAGCACATGTATTTAACCCAGAACAATCCAGTGTTCATCACCACAGACAGCGCATGTATTTAACCCAGAACAATCCAGTGTTCAGCACCACAGACAGCACGTGTATTTAACCCAGAACAATCCAGTGTTCAGCACCACAGACAGCACATGTATTTAACCCAGAACAATCCAGTGTTCATCACCACAGACAGCACATGTATTTAACCCAGAACAATCCAGTGTTCATCACCACAGACAGCACATGTATTTAACCCAGAACAGTCCAGTGTTCAGCACTACAGACAGCACATGTATTTAACCCAGAACAATCCAGTGTTCAGCACCACAGACAGCGCATGTATTTAACCCAGAACAATCCAGTGTTCGTCACCACAGACAGCGCATGTATTTAACCCAGAACAATCCAGTGTTCTCACCACAGACAGCGCATGTATTTAACCCAGAACAATCCAGTGTTCAGCACCACAGACAGCACATGTATTTAACCCAGAACAATCCAGTGTTCAGCACCACAGACAGCACATGTATTTAACCCAGAACAATCCAGTGTTCATCACCACAGACAGCACATGTATTTATCTCAGAACAATCCAGTGTTCATCACCACAGACAGCACATGTATTTAACTCAGAACAATCCAGTGTTCAGCACCACAGACAGCGCATGTATTTAACCCAGAACAATCCAGTGTTCAGCACCACAGACAGCACATGTATTTATCTCAGAACAATCCAGTGTTCATCACCACAGACAGCACATGTATTTAACCCAGAACAATCCAGTGTTCAGCACCACAGACAGCGCATGTATTTAACTCAGAACAATCCAGTGTTCAGCACCACAGACAGCACATGTATTTAACCCAGAACAATCCAGTGTTTAGCACCACGGACAGCACATGTATTTAACCCAGAACAATCCAGTGTTCATCACCACAGACAGCGCATGTATTTAACCCAGAACAATCCAGTGTTCATCACCACAGACAGCACATGTATTTAACCCAGAACAGTCCAGTGTTCATCACCACAGACAGCACATGTATTTAACCCAGAACAATCCAGTGTTCAGCACCACAGACAGCGCATGTATTTAACTCAGAACAATCCAGTGTTCATCACCACAGACAGCGCATGTATTTAACCCAGAACAATCCAGTGTTCGTCACCACAGACAGCGCATGTATTTAACCCAGAACAATCCAGTGTTCAGCACCACAGACAGCACATGTATTTAACCCAGAACAATCCAGTGTTCAGCACCACAGACAGCACATGTATTTAACCCAGAACAATCCAGTGTTCATCACCACAGACAGCACATGTATTTATCTCAGAACAATCCAGTGTTCATCACCACAGACAGCACATGTATTTAACTCAGAACAATCCAGTGTTCAGCACCACAGACAGCGCATGTATTTAACCCAGAACAATCCAGTGTTCAGCACCACAGACAGCACATGTATTTATCTCAGAACAATCCAGTGTTCATCACCACAGACAGCACATGTATTTAACCCAGAACAATCCAGTGTTCAGCACCACAGACAGCGCATGTATTTAACTCAGAACAATCCAGTGTTCAGCACCACAGACAGCACATGTATTTAACCCAGAACAATCCAGTGTTTAGCACCACGGACAGCACATGTATTTAACCCAGAACAATCCAGTGTTCATCACCACAGACAGCGCATGTATTTAACCCAGAACAATCCAGTGTTCATCACCACAGACAGCACATGTATTTAACCCAGAACAGTCCAGTGTTCATCACCACAGACAGCACATGTATTTAACCCAGAACAATCCAGTGTTCAGCACCACAGACAGCGCATGTATTTAACTCAGAACAATCCAGTGTTCATCACCACAGACAGCGCATGTATTTAACCCAGAACAATCCAGTGTTCATCACCACAGACAGCACATGTATTTAACCCAGAACAATCCAGTGTTCATCACCACAGACAGCACATGTATTTAACCCAGAACAGTCCAGTGTTCATCACCACAGACAGCACATGTATTTAACCCAGAACAATCCAGTGTTCAGCACCACAGACAGCGCATGTATTTAACTCAGAACAATCCAGTGTTCATCACCACAGACAGCGCATGTATTTAACCCAGAACAATCCAGTGTTCATCACCACAGACAGCACATGTATTTAACCCAGAACAATCCAGTGTTCATCACCACAGACAGCACATGTATTTAACCCAGAACAATCCAGTGTTCAGCACCACAGACAGCACATGTATTTAACTCAGAACAATCCAGTGTTCAGCACCACAGACAGCACATGTATTTAACCCAGAACAATCCAGTGTTCATCACCACAGACAGCACATGTATTTAACCCAGAACAGTCCAGTGTTCAGCACCACAGACAGCGCATGTATTTAACCCAGAACAATCCAGTGTTCATCACCACAGACAGCGCATGTATTTAACCCAGAACAATCCAGTGTTCAGCACCACAGACAGCACATGTATTTAACCCAGAACAATCCAGTGTTCAGCACCACAGATAGCACATGTATTTAACCCAGAACAATCCAGTGTTCAGCACCACAGACAGCACATGTATTTAACCCAGAACAATCCAGTGTTCATCACCACAGACAGCACATGTATTTAACTCAGAACAATCCAGTGTTCATCACCACAGACAGCACATGTATTTAACCCAGAACAATCCAGTGTTCATCACCACAGACAGCACATGTATTTAACCCAGAACAATCCAGTGTTCATCACCACAGACAGCACATGTATTTAACTCAGAACAATCCAGTGTTCAGCACCACAGACAGCGCATGTATTTAACTCAGAACAATCCAGTGTTCAGCACCACAGACAGCACATGTATTTAACCCAGAACAATCCAGTGTTCATCACCACAGACAGCACATGTATTTAACCCAGAACAATCCAGTGTTCAGCACCACAGACAGCACATGTATTTAACCCAGAACAATCCAGTGTTCATCACCACAGAGAGCACATGTATTTAACCCAGAACAATCCAGTGTTCAGCACCACAGACAGCACATGTATTTAACCCAGAACAGTCCAGTGTTCAGCACCACAGACAGCACATGTATTTAACCCAGAACAATCCAGTGTTCATCACCACAGACAGCACATGTATTTATCTCAGAACAATCCAGTGTTCATCACCACAGACAGCACATGTATTTAACTCAGAACAATCCAGTGTTCAGCACCACAGACAGCGCATGTATTTAACCCAGAACAATCCAGTGTTCAGCACCACAGACAGCACATGTATTTAACCCAGAACAATCCAGTGTTCAGCACCACAGACAGCACATGTATTTAACCCAGAACAATCCAGTGTTCAGCACCACAGACAGCACATGTATTTAACCCAGAACAATCCAGTGTTCATCACCACAGACAGCACATGTATTTAACCCAGAACAGTCCAGTGTTCGTCACCACAGACAGCGCATGTATTTAACCCAGAACAATCCAGTGTTCCACCACAGACAGCGCATGTATTTAACCCAGAACAATCCAGTGTTCAGCACCACAGACAGCACATGTATTTAACCCAGAACAATCCAGTGTTCAGCACCACAGACAGCACATGTATTTAACCCAGAACAATCCAGTGTTCATCACCACAGACAGCACATGTATTTATCTCAGAACAATCCAGTGTTCATCACCACAGACAGCACATGTATTTAACTCAGAACAATCCAGTGTTCAGCACCACAGACAGCGCATGTATTTAACCCAGAACAATCCAGTGTTCAGCACCACAGACAGCACATGTATTTATCTCAGAACAATCCAGTGTTCATCACCACAGACAGCACATGTATTTAACCCAGAACAATCCAGTGTTCAGCACCACAGACAGCGCATGTATTTAACTCAGAACAATCCAGTGTTCAGCACCACAGACAGCACATGTATTTAACCCAGAACAATCCAGTGTTTAGCACCACGGACAGCACATGTATTTAACCCAGAACAATCCAGTGTTCATCACCACAGACAGCGCATGTATTTAACCCAGAACAATCCAGTGTTCATCACCACAGACAGCACATGTATTTAACCCAGAACAGTCCAGTGTTCATCACCACAGACAGCACATGTATTTAACCCAGAACAATCCAGTGTTCAGCACCACAGACAGCGCATGTATTTAACTCAGAACAATCCAGTGTTCATCACCACAGACAGCGCATGTATTTAACCCAGAACAATCCAGTGTTCGTCACCACAGACAGCGCATGTATTTAACCCAGAACAATCCAGTGTTCAGCACCACAGACAGCACATGTATTTAACCCAGAACAATCCAGTGTTCAGCACCACAGACAGCACATGTATTTAACCCAGAACAATCCAGTGTTCATCACCACAGACAGCACATGTATTTATCTCAGAACAATCCAGTGTTCATCACCACAGACAGCACATGTATTTAACTCAGAACAATCCAGTGTTCAGCACCACAGACAGCGCATGTATTTAACCCAGAACAATCCAGTGTTCAGCACCACAGACAGCACATGTATTTATCTCAGAACAATCCAGTGTTCATCACCACAGACAGCGCATGTATTTAACCCAGAACAATCCAGTGTTCATCACCACAGACAGCACATGTATTTAACCCAGAACAGTCCAGTGTTCATCACCACAGACAGCACATGTATTTAACCCAGAACAATCCAGTGTTCAGCACCACAGACAGCGCATGTATTTAACTCAAAACAATCCAGTGTTCATCACCACAGACAGCGCATGTATTTAACCCAGAACAATCCAGTGTTCATCACCACAGACAGCACATGTATTTAACCCAGAACAATCCAGTGTTCATCACCACAGACAGCACATGTATTTAACCCAGAACAGTCCAGTGTTCATCACCACAGACAGCACATGTATTTAACCCAGAACAATCCAGTGTTCAGCACCACAGACAGCGCATGTATTTAACTCAGAACAATCCAGTGTTCATCACCACAGACAGCGCATGTATTTAACCCAGAACAATCCAGTGTTCATCACCACAGACAGCACATGTATTTAACCCAGAACAATCCAGTGTTCATCACCACAGACAGCACATGTATTTAACCCAGAACAATCCAGTGTTCAGCACCACAGACAGCACATGTATTTAACTCAGAACAATCCAGTGTTCAGCACCACAGACAGCACATGTATTTAACCCAGAACAATCCAGTGTTCATCACCACAGACAGCACATGTATTTAACCCAGAACAGTCCAGTGTTCAGCACCACAGACAGCGCATGTATTTAACCCAGAACAATCCAGTGTTCATCACCACAGACAGCGCATGTATTTAACCCAGAACAATCCAGTGTTCAGCACCACAGACAGCACATGTATTTAACCCAGAACAATCCAGTGTTCAGCACCACAGATAGCACATGTATTTAACCCAGAACAATCCAGTGTTCAGCACCACAGACAGCACATGTATTTAACCCAGAACAATCCAGTGTTCATCACCACAGACAGCACATGTATTTAACTCAGAACAATCCAGTGTTCATCACCACAGACAGCACATGTATTTAACCCAGAACAATCCAGTGTTCATCACCACAGACAGCACATGTATTTAACCCAGAACAATCCAGTGTTCAGCACCACAGACAGCACATGTATTTAACTCAGAACAATCCAGTGTTCAGCACCACAGACAGCGCATGTATTTAACTCAGAACAATCCAGTGTTCAGCACCACAGACAGCACATGTATTTAACCCAGAACAATCCAGTGTTCATCACCACAGACAGCACATGTATTTAACCCAGAACAATCCAGTGTTCAGCACCACAGACAGCACATGTATTTAACCCAGAACAATCCAGTGTTCATCACCACAGACAGCACATGTATTTAACCCAGAACAGTCCAGTGTTCAGCACCACAGACAGCGCATGTATTTAACCCAGAACAATCCAGTGTTCATCACCACAGACAGCGCATGTATTTAACCCAGAACAATCCAGTGTTCAGCACCACAGACAGCACATGTATTTAACCCAGAACAATCCAGTGTTCAGCACCACAGACAGCACATGTATTTAACCCAGAACAATCCAGTGTTCATCACCACAGACAGCACATGTATTTAACCCAGAACAATCCAGTGTTCATCACCACAGACAGCACATGTATTTAACCCAGAACAATCCAGTGTTCAGCACCACAGACAGCACATGTATTTAACCCAGAACAATCCAGTGTTCATCACCACAGACAGCACATGTATTTAACCCAGAACAATCCAGTGTTCAGCACCACAGACAGCACATGTATTTAACCCAGAACAATCCAGTGTTCATCACCACAGACAGCACATGTATTTAACCCAGAACAATCCAGTGTTCATCACCACAGACAGCACATGTATTTAACCCAGAACAGTCCAGTGTTCAGCACCACAGACAGCACATGTATTTAACCCAGAACAATCCAGTGTTCAGCACCACAGACAGCGCATGTATTTAACCCAGAACAATCCAGTGTTCGTCACCACAGACAGCGCATGTATTTAACCCAGAACAATCCAGTGTTCAGCACCACAGACAGCGCATGTATTTAACCCAGAACAATCCAGTGTTCAGCACCACAGACAGCACATGTATTTAACCCAGAACAATCCAGTGTTCAGCACCACAGACAGCACATGTATTTAACCCAGAACAATCCAGTGTTCATCACCACAGACAGCACATGTATTTATCTCAGAACAATCCAGTGTTCATCACCACAGACAGCGCATGTATTTAACTCAGAACAATCCAGTGTTCAGCACCACAGACAGCATATGTATTTAACCCAGAACAATCCAGTGTTTAGCACCACAGACAGCACATGTATTTAACCCAGAACAATCCAGTGTTCATCACCACAGACAGCGCATGTATTTAACCCAGAACAATCCAGTGTTCAGCACCACAGACAGCGCATGTATTTAACTCAGAACAATCCAGTGTTCATCACCACAGACAGCGCATGTATTTAACCCAGAACAATCCAGTGTTCATCACCACAGACAGCACATGTATTTAACCCAGAACAATCCAGTGTTCAGCACCACAGACAGCACATGTATTTAACCCAGAACAATCCAGTGTTCAGCACCACAGACAGCACATGTATTTAACTCAGAACAATCCAGTGTTCAGCACCACAGACAGCACATGTATTTAACCCAGAACAATCCAGTGTTCAGCACCACAGACAGCGCATGTATTTAACTCAGAACAATCCAGTGTTCAGCACCACAGACAGCACATGTATTTAACTCAGAACAATCCAGTGTTCAGCACCACAGACAGCGCATGTATTTAACTCAGAACA
This sequence comes from Gobiocypris rarus, assembly GCA_023029165.1. Classification (NCBI taxonomy): domain Eukaryota; kingdom Metazoa; phylum Chordata; class Actinopteri; order Cypriniformes; family Gobionidae; genus Gobiocypris; species Gobiocypris rarus. The sequence continues at coordinate 3,879,485 of CM040916.1, forward strand.
ATCCAGTGTTCAGCACCACAGACAGCACATGTATTTAACCCAGAAAAATCCAGTGTTCATCACCACAGACAGCACATGTATTTAACCCAGAACAGTCCAGTGTTCATCACCACAGACAGCGCATGTATTTAACTCAGAACAATCCAGTGTTCATCACCACAGACAGCACATGTATTTAACCCAGAACAATCCAGTGTTCAGCACCACAGACAGCACATGTATTTAACTCAGAACAATCCAGTGTTCAGCACCACAGACAGCACATGTATTTAACCCAGAACAATCCAGTGTTCAGCACCACAGACAGCGCATGTATTTAACCCAGAACAATCCAGTGTTCAGCACCACAGACAGCACATGTATTTAACTCAGAACAATCCAGTGTTCAGCACCACAGACAGCACATGTATTTAACCCAGAACAATCCAGTGTTCAGCACCACAGACAGCACATGTATTTAACCCAGAACAATCCAGTGTTCAGCACCACAGACAGCACATGTATTTAACCCAGAACAATCCAGTGTTCATCACCACAGACAGCACATGTATTTAACCCAGAACAATCCAGTGTTCAGCACCACAGACAGCACATGTATTTAACTCAGAACAATCCAGTGTTCATCACCACAGACAGCGCATGTATTTAACCCAGAACAATCCAGTGTTCATCACCACAGACAGCACATGTATTTAACCCAGAACAATCCAGTGTTCAGCACCACAGACAGCACATGTATTTAACCCAGAACAGTCCAGTGTTCATCACCACAGACAGCACATGTATTTAACCCAGAACAATCCAGTGTTCAGCACCACAGACAGCACATGTATTTAACTCAGAACAATCCAGTGTTCATCACCACAGACAGCGCATGTATTTAACCCAGAACAATCCAGTGTTCATCACCACAGACAGCACATGTATTTAACCCAGAACAATCCAGTGTTCAGCACCACAGACAGCACATGTATTTAACCCAGAACAGTCCAGTGTTCATCACCACAGACAGCACATGTATTTAACCCAGAACAATCCAGTGTTCAGCACCACAGACAGCACATGTATTTAACTCAGAACAATCCAGTGTTCATCACCACAGACAGCGCATGTATTTAACCCAGAACAATCCAGTGTTCATCACCACAGACAGCACATGTATTTAACCCAGAACAATCCAGTGTTCAGCACCACAGACAGCGCATGTATTTAACCCAGAACAATCCAGTGTTCAGCACCACAGACAGCGCATGTATTTAACCCAGAACAATCCAGTGTTCATCACCACAGACAGCACATGTATTTAACCCAGAACAATCCAGTGTTCATCACCACAGACAGCACATGTATTTAACCCAGAACAATCCAGTGTTCAGCACCACAGACAGCACATGTATTTAACTCAGAACAATCCATTGTTCAGCACCTGGTGCTATGGTGATACAATAATTGATATCAAGAATCCATATTTTGGCGAGTAATGATCCCATTGATATCAAGAATTAGCGTTTTAACTAATGAAAGCTGACACATTTACACACATAACTCTAACAAAAACTCTAGCAAAACCCAAATGTGACCCAGGAGCACAAAACCATATATCTGTGGCAATAACCAACAATACATTTTATGGGTCAAAATCATCCATTTTTCTTTTATGCAAAAATTAGGATATTAAGATCATGTTCCATGAAGATATTTTGTAAATTTCCTACCATATATCAAAAATGTATTATTAGTATGCATTGCTAAGGACCTCATATTTAGAGTTTTTTGGACCCTCAGATTCCAGATTTTCAAATATCGTCCGATCCTAACAAACCATACATAAATGGAAAAAGATTATTTATTCCGATTCAGATGATCTATACATTTAAATAAAAAAAATAAAAAAACTTGACTCTCTCTCTCTCTCTCTCTCTCTCTCTCTCTCTCTCTCTCTCTCTCTCTCTCTCTCTCTCTCTCTCTCTCTCTCTCTCTCTCTCTCTCTCTCTCTCTCTCTCTCTCTCTCTCTCTCTCTCTCTCTCTCTCTCTTCTCCAAACACTGGATGTGCTTGAGTCCCTCCCCTTTCTGTCTGCCATCACCCTCCTCTACAATCCAGTAAAGTGATGCTCAGCGCCTCCTCCTCGTTTCTCAGCATCAGTCGGACTCTCCATCTCTCCATCCGGAGCTGCACTGCTGTCGGATATTCCCTCCTCAGCTCTGCGTGTTTCTCAGATGCTGCTCTGCGAACCGAACTGCCGGATTTGTCCCTCTTGAGTATGAGAGGAACCGCTGACCCATCCGCACACCAGAGCCAGCAGCATGAGCGCCGGACCCGGAGCCTCAGCCGAACTTTAAAGCAGCGCGGAGCGTCAGATTCCCGATCCACGGGAGCAGCAGTTTCAGGTGAGTCTGTGTGAAGCCGTGTGCGTGCATGTGGAGATGAATATCGGAGGGATTTTAAATGCCTCGCTCCAGTACGGGGACGAGAGTGTGTTCTGCACGGATTGCAACTGGACTGCAGAGGCTTTCATTTGAGTGCGCGCGCGAGCGCGATCTGTTTTCAGTCCACGCATTGCTCATTGTTGGACACAGAAAGCAAGTTGGCGTGTGTGGGGTTTGATGCTGCCCTTTGCTGAGTCAACTCGAATGCCCATCAGAGCACATGCAAAGCGCATTAGTCGCTGTTAGAGAACGACACCATATGCGTTTGGAGAGGCTGAATGAATCACTCACTCAGCAACTGCTCTCTGGACGCTTGGAGGACGCCAGCACTGTTTTCTCCTTTGTATTTTTCCTGCTGCATCTGCAAAGTCAATAAACATGCAGACTGCAGTAGAAAGCACACCAGTCTCCGGCCAGGCTCCCCGTCGGGCCTGAAGCACACTGGTGTTGTGATGCAGGAGGATGTGAAGTGAGCACGCTCGCGTTAAGCTCCTGCGAGCGTGTGGCCGGTGAACGGGAGGCGAATGTGCTCGGCTCGGGCATGGAGAGGCTCAGAGCTGGAGGTGAACTGGTGTGAATGCGCTTCTGACGCGTAACTGTTGGGGGAGCTCGCGCGCTTTTTGCGCTTGATGTCAAATTTGACTTTGAAGCTTTTGGTAATTGAGTGATTATGATGGACACAAAGCGAATGGTGCAGCCGAGAGTCCTAAAGAGTTTTTCCGGGATGCATCCCATTACTGGTGCAGTGAATCAAACCTGGTCGATATGCACTTCTAATATTATGCAAAATTATGACGTCCCGTCAATTTTAATGATCGGCGCTCATGCAGCAAGCTCTTAGCTGCTCTTTGTGGCCCAATTTGGACTGTAGCAGGGATGATGATTTTTCCCCAAGTTCTAATTATATGCAATTGATTTATTATTATTTTTAATAACCAGTTTGCACTATCTGAGCAATGCACTTGTTATTCAAGCTGCACTTTTTACTTCAGTGGATATTCATTTAGTGAGTTATTATCTAAGGGCATTTTGTCACTAATTTCAGTCATGCAAATACATCATCATCATCTAACTGGAGGAAGAAATACCTCAACAAATCAATATTGTTAGATTTGAATCAATACTATTTTATTTTTAAACAAAAAGTAGGAAAGAGGGTGAATTAATGATGAGAGCTTTTTTCATTTGGGTGAACTATCTCTTTAAACAGCATTGCAAGCTAATTTTTGGGGTTATTTGAGCACATTTCATTTCCCAGTAGTGGGGCATGTTGTCACAGTTTGGGGAACAGACTAATGTCAGTCATGCATGTACAGCATCTATCTAACTGGAGGAAGAAATACCTCAAAAAAAGCAATATTGTTTGATTTTAATATTTTTTTTTATTTAAGTAGGACAGAATTGGAATGACAATACATTTCCATTTTTTTGTGAACCATCTGTTTAAACCGCATTTTAAAGCTAAAATTGATGAGAAAAAAAAATATATAATTTTGCATTATTTGAGCACATTTAACACATTTATTGGGGCATGTTGTCACAGTACACTCTTAAAAATAAAGTGTCTATGGTGGGGTGTATGGTTCATTGAAGAACCGTTAATATCCAAAGAGCCCTTCCATTGCACAAAAGGTTCTTTATAGTGTAGAAAGGTTCTTTAGACTATAAAGTGGATAGAAAAAATGGTTCTTTATAAAACCTTTCACAAAACGGTTCTCTAGGGAACTGAAAATGGTTCTTCTATGGCATGGCATCGCCGTGAAAACCCCTTTTTGGTTCTTCCTGGCACCTTTATTTTTAAGAGTGTATGGGGAAACAGACTAATGTCAGAGGAATATAGAGTAAATAATCTTATAATCCTCATTTTTGAACGATCCCTTATGTAAAATATGATAGCAAAATCCCCATTTTGCATTACCTGACCAGTGCACTTTTTATTCTCCCACTCCCGTAATAATGCACGCTAACCCGAATGCATTATTCCTAATTACTCACAAACGCAAACTTGTGACCCGATACAAACCAGCCCAGCGCGAGCCTGTCTACCTGTCCTGATGGTCATTCATGGAGGGGAATAAAGCACGGAGATGAGGAGTGAGAGAGTAGGAGCTGTGGACTGCGGCTCTGCACACAGACCAAGACAAGAATATCAACGACGAGGCTGCTTTGGCCGAGGGAATAATGAGCACTGTCTCCTGCTGGCAGGAGCGTGGAAGGCTGCAGCTGGGCGGCTTGGCCTCCGGGTCCTCAGGAAGAAAATGTGCCGTTCTACTGAACGCCTGCTTGTTTATTGTGCGGGTCTGTAGTGTCGTAAAGATGACGAGGCTCAAGGTGCGTTTCCATGGCTCGACACGTTTTCCACGCACAGGCGACAGCGCTGTCGACTAAAACGACTAAAAACGCTGCATTCTGCAGCCAGACCAGCAGGTGGCGATGGCGCTCTGTAAAGAAACACAACACGCCGTTTTTACTAATTCACGTTTTTGTAGTTTGCACGTAGACAATAACGGTATCGTTTAAAAAAAATGCACTTTGAAGGCCGTTTCGATGACGAAATGTAGATGTAAAAACTGAGGTGATAGACTTGATATTATTTATTCATAACAAATACTGATAAAAATCTGTAGTGTCGTAAAGCTGACTACACATTGCGATTACATTTAGATTGCTAATGGTGTAGTTTTTGCAGTAAAATATCCAAAAACCACCAGGCCAGGGTTATATATTTTGTTCAGTTGAGTGCTTACAATATTCCAAACTATTTGTAAATCGTAAGAAAATTGCTATTTTATTTTACGCATTGCATTAAGTTTTGACGCAAATCTATATACGGTTTGAATCTGCCTTTTTCCGAACTCGCTCTACTCACTTTTCCCATCACATATCAGATGGGAAAAGCATTTATTCTCAATAAAAATTATGTAAATATTATAAAAGTGGAAATAAACATGTAACGTGTTTAATAATAAAAGTAAACAGACATGTGCTGAATGAGACGATAAATATGGTTGGGTCCGATATCAATGGTCGTAAAAACTGGGTGGGTCTTCTCCTGCCAACAAACACTGGTTCCAACGCCCATGGCATGACATCACCATTTTCACAAATCCATGTGTTTGTATTTTACCCAGAGACCATAACGTATCATTTTGTATGGTATGCATTGTGAAACCCATTTTCTAAAAGCCCCTAATAAATGACCGGCAAAATGCACAAAAGGTTTTGTCGTGTGCACAGATATATGCATGACAGATATATTCATCAGATGATTATTTATGTTTACGATGATTTATATGATTCTTCGCCTTTACTAAAGAATAAATAAATAAATAAATAAATGAGAGACTCCCAGGATGTGACATCATTTGAACTGCTGACTATTATTTAATTGTAGATGTAAAAGCTAAGATGATGATAGCTGAGATATTATTATTCATAACAAATGTGGATTAGTTATCCTGTAGCATGTGCACGATCACCGTCTTCACTAATGTGTGTTTTTGCATGTAGACGATAACGGTATCGTTTAAAAGCGATGAGCGTTTCGATGATGCGTTCATCAGCTCGGACAGCGGCCGGTGTTTATGTTTATGATGATTAATGGGTAACACTTTACAGTAAGGTTGTATTAGTTAACATTATTTAATGCATTAGTTAACATGAACTTACCATGAACAACATTAGTTCATATAAATCCAGCTGTTCATGTTAGTTCACAGTGCATTAACTAATGTTAACAAGATTTTAATAATGCATTAGTAAATGCTGAAATTAACATTAACAGACATAAATGCTTTATAAGTGCAGATCATTATTAGCTCATGTTAACTAATGAACCTTATTGTGAAGTGTTACCGGTTAATGTTATTCCTTGCCTTTACCAAAAATATAAATACATAAATAAATATATTTGTGACTCCCAGGATGTGACATCTGTTGAACTGCTGACTATTATTCATGTATAAAACATGTAGATGTAAAAGCTTACTAGATATTATTATTCATAATAAATGTGACAGTATACAGTATATATATATATATATATATATATATATATATATATATATATATATATATATATATATATATATATATATATATATATATATATATATATATATATATATATATATATATATATATATATATATATATATATATATATATATATATATATTACCAGTCATACGGGTAAATGTTTTGGAATTTGAAATGTATAGATCATCTGAAGCTGAATAAATAATCTTTCCATTGATGTATGGTTTGTTAGGATAGGACGATATTTGAACATCTGGAATCTGAGGGTGAAAAAAACTCTAAATATTGAGAAAATCTCCTTTAAAGTTGTTCAAATGAAGTCCTGAACAATGCATATTACTACTAATAATACATGTTTGATATATTTATAGCAGGACATTTACTAAATATCCCCATGGAACATCCTAATGTTCCTAATGATTTTGGCATAAAAGAAAAATGGACAATAGCCAAATGTTCAATCATTTTTATTTAAAGAAAAGAAAAGAAACTAAACACAGTAGAATAGAAAAAATAATCTCATGTACGAAAAAGAAGTAGGAAGAAGTAAAATGTCTCGGTTACGTATGTAACCGTCGTTCCCTGAAGGAGGGAACGGAGACATACGTCTGACGTCACCACCGAATTGGGATCACTTCCAGGAGCCCCTATCAGCTTCGAGATAAGGGAACTGGCCAATGGATATATATATATATATATATATATAGTATATATATATATACACCATTGTTTTACACTGATGAGCCAAACTAGTGACTCGGCCCTGCAGTGATGCTACAGTGTGGCGACGGACGACGCTCGCTTCCCTCCTTCAGCGAACGAGGGTTACATACGGAACCGAGACGTTCCCTTTCAGTCGGTCACAACATATGGAACCCAGCCTAACACAAGTTCCACCAATGCATACGAGTGTTAGACCTGGCGTCGGACGCTCCGCCACTTCCGACTGCCGCGGGTTTCGGAGGACTCGACAGGGTTCGCCATTCTGGGGAACTCGACTGGAGCATATCAGCACACATATCCATTCCATGGGGAAGGGAGTGGCGCAGAAAGCCAACACTAGAACGGGCACTTCAGTGTTACTGGCTATGGGAAGCGAGCACACGGGAAGCTACCGGCCCTACACATGTACACATCTACATACATACACATGTACACATCTACATACATACACATGTACACATCTACATATATACATACATACACATGTACACATCTACATATATACATACATACACATGTACACATCTACATATATACACATGTACACATGTACATACATACACATGTACACATCTACATACATACACATGTACACATCTACATATATACATACATACACATGTACACATCTACATATATACATACATACACATGTACACATCGTCATGTATACATACATACACATGTACACATCTACATATATACATACATACACATGTACACATCTTCATGTATACATACATACACATGTACACATCTACATATATACATACATACACATGTACACATCTACATATATACACATGTACACATGTACATACATACACATGTACACATCTACATACATACACATGTACACATCTACATACATACACATGTACACATCTACATATATACATACATACACATGTACACATCTACATACATACACATGTACACATCTACATACATACACATGTACACATCTACATACATACACATGTACACATATACATACATACACATGTACACATCTACATATATACATACATACACATGTACACATCTACATATATACACATGTACACATGTACATACATACACATGTACACATCTACATACATACACATGTACACATCTACATACATACACATGTACACATCTACATATATACATAAATACACATGTACACATCTACATACATACACATGTACACATCTTCATGTATACATACATACACATGTACACATCTACATATATACATTCATACACATGTACACATCTACATATATAATACACATGTACACATCTACATATATACATAAATACACATGTACACATATACATATATACATTCATACACATGTACACATCTACATATATAATACACATGTACACATCTACATACATACACATGTACACATCTACATACATACACATGTACACATCTACATATATACATACATACACATGTACACATCTACATACATACACATGCACACATCTTCATGTATACATACATACACATGTACACATCTACATATATACATACATACACATGTACACATCTACATATATACATACATACACATGTACACATCTACATATATACATACATACACATGTACACATCTACATATATACACATGTACACATATACATATATACATACATACACATGTACACATCTACATATATACATACATACACATGTACACATCTACATATATACATACATACACATGTACACATCTACATATATACATACATACACATGTACACATCTACATATATACATACATACACATGTACACATCTACATATATACACATGTACACATCTACATATATACACATGTACACATCTACATATATACATACATACACATGTACACATCTACATATATACACATGTACACATCTACATATATACACATGTACACATCTACATATATAATACACATGTACACATCTACATATATACATAAATACACATGTACACATCTACATACATACACATGTACACATCTACATATATACACATGTACACATCTACATACATACACATGTACACATCTACATATATACATTCATACACATGTACACATCTACATATATAATACACATGTACACATCTACATACATACACATGTACACATCTACATATATACATAAATACACATGTACACATCTACATACATACACATGTACACATCTACATATATACATACATACACATGTACACATCTACAAATATACAAATGTACACACATACACATGTACACATCTACATATATACATACATACACATGCACACATATACATATATACATACATACACATGTACACATCTACATATATACATACATACACATGTACACATCTACATATATACATACATACACATGTACACATCTACATATATACATACATACACATGTACACATCTACATATATAATACACATGTACACATCTACAAATATACAAATATACACATGTAGACATCTACATATATACATACATACATACACATGTACACATCTACATATATATAATACACATGTACACATCTACTTATATGCATACTGTACATACACCCATACATATTAATATCCTATCTCCACATATACATTACACAAATACATATTCCCACACATGTACATACATATAAACCTACTTCGAAAATAACTAATAATAATTATTCCAAATCATAACAAAGGGCTTGTATTGTTGGCTATTGGCCCAGATATACCCTTGGGATCAGGACTGGGGTTGGGCTCCGGGGTCACAGATGTGGATTACATAAACCTATTAAACATTTCTATTGTTATTCACACACACTGACTCCAATAGCGGGGCATGTTGTCACAATGGGAATCTGCTTTTAAAGGTATAGCTCACCCTAAATACAGGAAAATATAACCGTTTCAATGGACATTGGACACTTTAAAGACAAAAACATACACATCTCAAAATATCTGCTTTTATGCTTCACGGATGACAGAAATGTAATCATAATGCAGTATAACATTTATGAAGAGTACTAAACGCTCATATTTAGCTTTGTCATTACGACCCAAAGTTCTGTCCTAGACGTGATGCTGAAGCCTTTGCTTGCCAAAGAAATGTCCCGATCCCGACTCTCTGTCAGGCCAGAGCGGCTCTGCTGTCCTGATTAATTCAAGACTTTGAGCAGATAATACCAGCACTTCTCTCTCTGGGATATGGTAATTGCGGAGCATGGTAAAAAGTCGATCTGTGGGTTTCCGTGATCTCAGTACACCTTGTGTTAACAGAAATTAGCTATCTGCTAAAATTAGCCCGCTGATAATAATCCCTCTATGCTAATATGAGTCGGCGCGGGGAACACTAGATGAATATCATCAGATCAACGGATCCAGCCAGCAGAATTCATCTCAGCCGTGTAGGATTAATATAGACGCCTGAATCAAGCATTTATGGGTCAAATATTACACTGGTCGTCCTCCAGAGAGATTCTCCAGTCATTATGAAGTGTCTTGGCAGGATTTGTACTGCATTGACGTTTGGAGTGGTTATTGCTGTACTGTAGATACAGTACTCATGCCTGATATGAAATATGATATGAGCTCAGAAACATGCATGTCATGGGCATTAGAGAGTTGGAGAGATCGCGCACTGCAGCTGAAGTGAGTGTGTGTGAGTGTGTGTGTGTGTGTGTGTGTGTGTGTGTGTGATGGGTAGGTTTAGGCAGGGCAGTGTGTGTGTGTGTGTGTGTGTGTGTGTGTGTGTGTGTGTGTGTGTGTGTGTGTGTGTGATGGGTAGGTTTAGGGGCAGGGGCAGGGGCAGTGTGTGTGTGTGTGTGTGTGTGTGTGTGTGTGTGTGTGTGTGTGTGTGTGTGTGTGTGTGTGTGATGGGTAGGTTTAGGGGCAGGGGCAGTGTAGGGGATAGAAAATACGGTTTGTACAGTATAAAATGCATTACGCCTATGGAATGTCTCACATTTCACAAAAACAAACATGCGTGTGTGTGTGTGGTGTGTGTGTGATGGGTAGGTTTAGGGGTAGTGTGTGTGTGTGATGTGTGTAGTGTGTGTGTGTGTGTGTGTGTGTGTGTGTGTGTGTGTGTGTGTGTGTGTGTGTGTGTGTGTGTGTGTGTGTGTGTGTGTGTGTGTGTGTGTGTGTGTGTGTGTGTGTGTGTGTGTGTGTGTGTGTTTGAGTGTGATTTTAGATTTTAATCATATTGAACTTTGTATTCTTTTAAATTAATAAAAATAAAAATATATATTGATGATGATAATAATAATAATATTTAGAAATAAAAAATATTTTGTTAGACTGATCATATTTATCCTTTTTATTATTTGTAAACAAATTATTAACAATAAAAACAATAATAATAATTAATAATAAAATATATTTTGTTGGATTTTAATCATATTGGGAAAAATATATTTTATTTATACTTGAATATACTCATTTGATACACATCCAGAATTACAGTAGTGTTTGTTGTTCCTTTGCGTGTGTAAAGCATAAGATGTTTCTGAGAGATTGATCATCTCTTATTGAAAGTCAAATGAACTATTAACTATTAAATGTATAGCTCTGAACATTAATGGCATGAAACATGATTGCTGTGGAGTGTATAATGTAACATGTGCACTGGCTTCATCTGACAGCAGTGTTATTCTGCCGAGTGTGATGTAAAGCACCTGAGACGGTTTCGCATTGATATTTTAGTTAAGTTTGCTTTTGCAAATGCAATCCCTTTTGCATCTCCACTCTCATAATCTCCTCATGATTTCTCAGACGACACACACACGTACACGTTCTAATGTTTCATTGGCTGATTGCTTTAGATATATAAAGTGTTCCTGTGACACTGGGAAGAATAAATTAATCTCAAACATATCCTGTCATATTTCGGCTGCCTCTGAGAATTGTAACTAGATTGTTCTGGGCATAGGGAGTTTTTGATTAGGCTATTAAGTATATTAGCTGTTATGAAAGTGACTGCAGAGCTTCTGTTTCATATCATTTAATAATGTCTCTGAAATAAGTCTATCAGCAAAGCTGGAGGTAATATGTGCTCCATTCTTTGAAGAGATGATCTGATTTGTGCAATTATGAGTCAAACGAGACTATAGAATAAAAACTAGAGGCCGGAGTTATGAAAAGGAAGCGAATATCAAGACGCCTTAGGACTAGAGCTTTAGATGAATATGCAAGACTTTGACCTTTGAGAGCGCTGTAATTCACATCACTGTCAGCGTCGCTCGACGCACAACTCGTGCAGTCGTTCGGGAAAAGACACTGGGAAAGCGTCTTTCCTCATCCACGACCTTTCAGAATTATTGAAATAAAATTTTCACATGTTTGAGGTTGCTTTGATTGTGGTTGCAATGCATTAGATATGAAATAAATGCTGTTCTTTTGAACGGTCCATTCATCAAATAATCCTGAAAAACAATGACTCAACAGAAACTGTTTCCAACACGGATAATAATCATAAACAGGGTTTGATGTTAACTTTTTTGCTCGCCAGTCACTGTGGCTAGTGGTTTTCCAAAGTTACTAGCCACTCAGGATTTTCACTGGCCACAATTTTGCTATTTGGACATTTCATTTTATATGATTAAGTTTGGCATTCTTAAATTACTTGTTTTTGAGTCATTTGACTTGATTTAGAAGACTTAAAACCCTTTGAAATGCAGAGTGACCACCCAAATCAATCATTTAAAAAAAATCTTTCTTCAGATACAGTAGGTTTATTTAATATTTATTTAACATCTGTATTTGTTTGATTAGCATTAATAATGACAGACAGAGTATTTAATTGGGCTGCTGAAAGCATGGATGTAATATTCGGACACATATCCAGTTATTACCCGCCTGTTTATGTACACTTACGGCATAACCGACTGTGTTCACGCGAGATACTCACACGATGCACATTTTGACATCAGTGTGCGTGTGTTTGACTATTTTGACTTCTTAACTAATGCATGATTGTGAACAAGCAATGTCATGAATTACTAGTGTAACTAGTGTATACATCCGGACCCTTAAAATGTAAAGTTAATCATTGATTACTAGTGTGTTCGTGCTTAACTAGTGCATTATTCTGGACCCTCAAAATAAAGTGTTACCATATACTTTAATAATGCATGTCAATATATAATTGTGGGAGATTTTGAGTTTGAATAATTCTGGGAAAAAATATATTTATTTACAAAATATTATTATCTTCCCTGATAAATCATCCCTGAAATATTTTGTTTTTAGTCATTGCCAAGCTCAGGCATAAATGATTTCAGATATTTAGTTTTAAAAACAAGAAGTTTACTCATTATTTGGTCAACTATGTTACGGACAAAACCTATAAGTTTTAACTTTAAGTAAATGGCAGACATTTTAAAAAATCTTTACTCTTGGAAGAATATGTGTCTATTTACCTACCTTTTCAATTAAAATACCCAATTAATTAAGAAAATACACATTTTGTTCAATTGAAACCCCAAATTTCAAGTACTGAAGTAAACGGTCTGTATATTTTGTTTCCAAACTGCATGATTAATGATAATTTTCTTAATTAAATTATGCTGAGGTATATATTTGACAGCTACTCAGTTTCTAAATATTTACTTGGAGATTAGGGAACCATTGAAATACATGTATTTTTTAAAAAAACATAATGGTAACTTAATTGACAGCCCAGTATCATAGTTGACAAAAGTAACATAGTTGATTGGACTTGACAAAGTAGCATGATGTATTTAACAAAAACAATCCTAAACTATATCAATTATTATATGTTAGCTAATCTTTTATTGCATTTAACCAAGAGCTGTTGAATATTTCATGACATAAAGGAGAAATACAGACGCACATCAGTTAACAAGGATCAATCACAACTTTATTAATTTATATGCTTAATTCCTACCATATATCAAAAATGTATTATTAGTATGCATTGCTAAGGACCTCATATTTAGAGTTTTTTGCACCCTCAGATTCCAGATTTTCAAATATCGTCCGATCCTAACAAAACATTCATCAATGGAAACTACTGGAGCTCAAACTGCTCAAGAAGTTAATGCTGGTTCTGATAGAGAGGTGTCAGAATACACAGAGCATCACATTTTTTGAGTGCTAAAACTCAAGCAATCTCAAGCAATCCATGTCAAAACCCCTTTAAATGTTGATTACATGGTTGTTGGAAGGGAAGCACGTGGCCTTTCGAAGGGAAGGTGGGCGACCGGGTGCCCGTTTTTGCCTGATCCTCATAATTTATTAAAAAGCCGTGGTCATTTGCGGCGATTAACCTCAATAATTCATACAATTATGTAATGAAAGGGCTGAATGAAAGGCTGCGCTGTGGCCCCCGACTGCTTAGGCGGTAGGGGAAACACTCGTGACAGAGAAAGCCTCCGTCTGAGTCCCACCAGCTGCTTCGGCCTCGCCGCTGCCAAAGGAGACCGCTGGGATTATTAATAAACAATGGCAACCTGTGGGGGGAGAAGAGGTAGATGTGGCTCGCCAGCTGGCTCGACTTCACCTCGGTGTCGGTGCGTTTCCAGAGGCCAACGCCAGCCAAATGAAAGGACACGAGAAGACTACTGTAGTTTCTGTAGAATTAATGAATTAGTGAATGCAGTGGCAAACTGTGTCCATCTTTGCAAAGACTAACCAGTCCGTCTTCCTTGAGTTTAAAAATGAAGTGAGTATTTGCTTTGAGTGATCTGCCATTGGGAATTTTTTGAAATTTGGACTGGAAACAAGACTAAAGTACCGACTGCAGGTAGTGAGAGCGGATCTGGGAGTTTTTGTGGAGAGGATACTTGACGCTGCTTTGTTATGCTGAGTCACGTCTGTTCTTCCTGGTACGTTAAACCGTCTCCAACCGGCTCGGCTGGGAAACGACAGAGCCGAGAGGAAACCGCTCACATTTCTGATCTGTAGTTATCAAAGCGCTATCAAGTTAAACTGATGAGTGTTGGTCATCGGACTGGCAAATAATCCAACCTTTTAAACCTTGTGAAATAGAGTAATTGTACCTTATTGTATTCAATGTGCTTCAAACCATCATTAAAGTATATCTTAAAAACTTATATAATCTGGGATGATTCCTTTTTTTATGTTTGTTATTTTTTATATCCAGTTCCTGTTAACTATTTCACATTCATGCATATACTGTATGTAATAAAAAAGTACAAAAAAGTTATATTTAGTTTTTTTGCACACTTATTTTTTACATTACATTTTACATATGGAATTAAGTAAACTCTGCTTAAGTAGGTTAAGTAAAGTTAACTTGGCCAGTAAAAGGTTGAGAAAATCTCTACTTAGTTGAAGTTTCCTTTGCACTTCATTTTACCCAAACAATATAACACTGAATTAAAGCACACTTTTAAAGTGCATGCTTTACTTAGAAACACATGAGTGAATAACAGTAGATATTGTGTAGACTCCATATCTACTTAATATAAATAATGCGGCACCTGAACACACAGTGACGGTTACATTTGATGGGTGGTTTTTGAGTATGAATGTGTCATTTTGAGTAGAAAATTAAATGTCACAAAATGGCAAGTTACTAAACCCAACAACAAAAGCAATGGTAAAACAGTTTAAATACATCTGAAAAACAGTGAAAAATAAACCTCATGTAGGTGAAATAGTACGCAGGAACTGGATATAGAAAATAATAAACACTATGGCCCTATCATACACCCGATGGCAGACGCGACGCGAGTGTGTTCTGCTAGTCCGGACGCAGTTCTCATGTTCATGTTGTTTAAATATCAAATGCACTGGCGCATCTGTTCACCCATGGGCGTCTGGTCTGAACACCAGGTGTGTGTGTGTGTGTGTGTGTGTGTGTGTGTGTGTGTGTGTGTGTGTGTGTGTGTGTGTGTGTGTGTGTGTGTGTGTGTGTGTGTGTGTGTGTCTGAACACCAGGTGTGTGTGTGTGTGTGTGTGTGTGTGTGTGTCTGAACACCAGGTGTGTGTGTGTGTGTGTGTGTGTGTGTGTGTGTGTCTGAACACCAGGTGTGTGTGTGTGTGTGTGTGTGTGTGTCTGAACACCAGGTGTGTGTGTGTGTGTGTGTGTGTGTGTGTGTGTGTGTGTCTGAACACCAGGTGTGTGTGTGTGTGTGTGTGTGTGTGTGTGTGTGTGTGTGTCTGAACACCAGGTGTGTGTGTGTGTGTGTGTGTCTGAACACCAGGTGTGTGTGTGTGTGTTTGTGTGTGTGTGTGTGTGTGTCTGAACACCAGGTGTGTGTGTGTGTGTGTGTGTGTGTGTGTGTGTGTGTGTGTGTGTCTGAACACCAGTGTGTGTGTGTGTGTGTGTGTGTGTGTGTGTGTGTGTGTGTGTGTGTGTGTGTGTGTGTGTGTCTGTGTGTGTGTGTGTGTGTGTGTGTGTGTGTGTGTGTGTGTGTGTGTCTGAACACCAGGTGTGTGTGTGTGTGTGTCTGAACACCAGGTGTGTGTGTGTGTGTGTGTGTGTGTGTGTGTGTGTGTGTGTGTGTGTGTGTGTGTGTGTGTCTGAACACCAGGTGTGTGTGTGTGTGTGTGTGTGTTTGTGTGTGTGTGTGTGTGTGTGTGTGTGTGTGTTTGTGTGTGTGTGTGTGTGTGTGTGTGTGTGTGTGTGTGTGTGTGTGTGTCTGAACACCAGGTGTGTGTGTGTGTGTGTGTGTGTGTGTGTATGTGTGTGTGTCTGAACACCAGGTGTGTTCAGGAGCATTGTTGGAGTGTTGCTATTGTGAGGAACTGAAAACCACTGACCATTGACCAACACACACCTGCTCTAAAGTCAATAGTTGCAGTATTTATGTGTTATTTTAAAGGGTGTGTTATTAATATGAGCCTATAGGCGGTGCACAACACACACATATGTTTAAATGTAAAAAATAAAAGGATTACAATGTAAAAGTTTTTTATTGTGTGCATAAAGATAAAAATGCCCACGTCATAATGGATAGCCTCAGAATGTCTCAGAATGACCGATCTGCAGTAATGATGAATGAAAGGGTCTACTTATTTAACCAATCGTACACGTTTTTAAACTTACCCGTGTCTATATTCCTCATGTCAATAGTGAATCCTCCATGGTGCGGCACAACTGGCTTTTAAAGGGAAAGGGAGATGAGACTCTGATTGGTTTATTGCACGTTATGCCCAAAACACACCCATGACTCATTAAGAGACGAGGGACGACCCTTTTGGACCATGTGCCGGATGCACCGATCTTTTTTCCTTAAAACAGCAAAAGTGGATTCGGACACGTCCTAGGAGCACCTGCGCCGTGAGCTTCAGATCATAAGTTCAGATCGGTAAAATAGGACCCTATGTTTCTGTCTGGATAAGAATTACAGGACATCATAATATTATATAATCACCACGTTTTCTAAATATACTTTAATGATGATTTGAAGCACATTGAATACAATAAGATACATTTACTCTTTTTCACAAGGTCTAAAAAGACCGGATTATCTTTTATCCGAGAAACATTTGTCAGTCTCATATACTCAGATGACCAACACTCATCAGTTTAACTTGATAGCGCTTTGATAACTACAGATCAGAAATCTCTACAGTTAAATGTGAGCGGTTTCCTCTCGACTCTGTCGTTTCCCAGCCGAGCCGGTTGGAGACGGTTTAACGTACCAGGAAGAACAGACGTGACTCAGCATAACAAAGCAGCGTCAAGTATCCTCTCCACAAAAACTCCCAGATCCGCTCTCACTACCTGCAATTACTCCGTGACTGACAGCACCTTCGACCGAGATTTACATTCTGCTTTAAAGCCAGCGAGACTTATAATTGAGTCTTAAGAGTAGCTGTTCCTAGATCAGAGGTCACGGAGAAGCAAACTGCTATCGGAAACCACTCAAGAAAAGAGAACAGATAAAAGCAATAAGGAGCTCATTGTGTTTTTTTTTGGCCGGCGGTCGTCCCATTTTCTTTAGGGCGAGATGATTTAGAGATACTCACCCAAAGACAGGCAATCTCTGCACCGTCGGCATGTACTTAATGGATTAGTTCACCTAAAAATGAAAGCATTTACTATCCCCAGCGAAACACAAAAGCAGATATTCAGCAGAGTGTCTGTGCTTCTGTTATCCATACAACAAAAGTGAATAGTGATTTACACTGTCTAGCTCCAAAAATCCACCTATAAAGCTATTAGAAGCAGGTGTCAAATTTTCCAACCTAGGCTCATTGGCAAAACACCAAAAATGTACCTTATTTAAGACTTATTTCCATGCACAATACTATATTATGATCTAAAAAACCAATGGTATAGTGCATGATTTGTACATTTATAAATTTGGATGTTTGCATCACATAAGCTCTGTATGTTTGCTGTAGTAAACTTGCTCAGATGCTCACCTGGTACAGCATTACACTCATGATGTGAAGCGCTTGGGTACGAGTCCTGTGTGTCACGATAAAAGAGCTCAAGACTTGTATGAGCAGCTAAAATGGCATGGTTGCTTTAGCAAATGTGTTTTTATTTCATGTTTGCTTTTGTAACTCCATTGGTTAGGTTTAGTGTGGATGAGCATTAGTCTTTTAGTGCCAATCACTGGACATTGCACTTTGAAAGTCTTGCGAAATGTGCAAGAAGCAATGTAATATCATACTGCAGAAAGGCAAACAAATGTTTTATACCGCTTCAAGGCAAAGTGACACAATTATGAAAAACAATATTAAAGGAATCAGAACATTTTTGACCAATATCAAGATATCTTTTCTTGACTGGTATGTTTTAGTCCAGACTAAAAATGTGAAAATATATAACTGTAAACAAATCTTTGGGGGGGATTGCTGTTTGAAAACATGACGAGGGTGTGAGAAATTAAAATTCAACACACTCTCAATGCAACTTGTACACATACACATCTGGTTTTCATGTCTTATGGGGACACTCCTTACACATGATTTTTATACTGTATAACAGCTTCAGTTCTTCTGGGAAGGCTTTCCTCAAGGTTTAGGAGTGTGTTTATGGGAATTCTTCTAGAAGCGCATTTGTGAGGTCAGGCACTGATGTTGGACGAGAAGGCCTGGCTCGCAGTCTCCGCTCTAATTCATCCCAAAGGTGTTCTATCGGGATGAGGTCAGGACCCTGTGCAGGCCAGTCCAGTTCCTCCACACCAAACTCGCTCATCCATGTCTTTATGGAGCGACGCTTTGTGCACTGGAGCGCAGTCATGTTGGAACAGGAAGGGGCCGTCCCCAAACTGATCCCACAAAGTTGGGAGCATGAAATTGTCCGAAATGTCTTGGTGAAGCATTAAGAGTTCCTTTCACTGGAACTAAGGGGCCAAGCCCAACCCCTGAAAAACAACCCCACCCCATAATCCCCTTCCACCAAACTTTACACTTGGCACAATGCAGTCAGGCAAGTCCCGTTCCCCTGGCAACCGCCAAACCCAGACTCGTCCATGGGATGGTCAGACAGAGAAGCGTGATTGGTCACTCAGAGAACACGTCTCACTGCTCTAGAGTCCAGTGGTGGCGTGCTTTACCCCACTGCATCCCACGCTTTGCATTGCTCTTGGTGATGTAAGGCTTGGATGAGCTGCTCGGCCATGGAAACCCATTCCATGAAGCTCTCTCCGCACTGTTCCTGAGCTCATCTGAAGGCCACAGGAGTTTGGAGGTCTGGAGCGATTGACTCTGCAGAAAGTTGGTGACTTCTGTGCACTGTGACCCTCAGCATGCGCTGACCCCGCTCTGGGATTTCACTCCGTGGCTGAGTTGCTGTTGTTCCCAATCGCTTCCACTTTGTTATAATCCCTCTAACATTTGAGCGTGGAATATTTCAGGAATGGCCTTATTGCACAGGTGGCAACCTATCCCGGTCCCACGCTTGAGTTCACTGAGCTCCTGAGAGCGATCCATTCTTTCACAAATGTGTGTAGAAGCGTCTGCATGCCTAGTGCTTGATTTACACACCTGTGGCCATGAAGGGATTCAACACCTGAACTCTGGGATTTGGAGGGGCGGCACAATACTTTTGGCAATTTAGTGTATATGTATTCATACATTAGTATGAATTAGAACTAATTAATTCATATG
The DNA here is from genome assembly GCA_023029165.1 of Gobiocypris rarus. Lineage (NCBI taxonomy): Eukaryota > Metazoa > Chordata > Actinopteri > Cypriniformes > Gobionidae > Gobiocypris > Gobiocypris rarus. The sequence continues at coordinate 3,899,726 of CM040916.1, forward strand.
GCTTTGTACAATATGCTTACATTACACAGATTTTTTTTTCTTTAAAAATGTTGTTTCCGTACAAATACCTATGAAATCCCTGCCTCCTGTAATGGTTTCTCATGAGATTAGGTTGTAAAGCTGCCCAGTGCATTGTGTACAGGGGTAACCGCTGTATTTATGCTTTTCCATAAGCGCCAAACGCTTCATTCTCCCTGTAATGCATTAATGTTGACAATTTTAAACGGCTGAATGGTGAATGGAATAATCTTAGAATAAGCTCATTTGCATTCTAAAATTCCAAATAATTTGCATAAAGTACCTGGAATTCTTCACGGCATTGAACCACCCAAGATAGCAATACTGTGCAATATACCATATTACACAATACTAGCACGTGCCAAATCAAATGTCATTTTCTAGAATTGGCAGTATGATTCACTAACCCTAGAATGGAAAACAGATGCTTAGACATTCTACCTAATATCTTATGTTTCCAAAGAAATTATATATTTATCATTTATAGCTGATCTATTCCTCAATGTCTGCAAAAAACAACTTCAAAATAATGAAGGGTCACAGAAACGGTCAGATACGGGAATCTCCTTGTGTAATATAATGCATTGGCCTCGGGCTACTTAATATTCTCTTTGGATGAGCTCTGGATAGCACTCCATTGTAGTTCTGCAGCTTTTAAGCCGTTCACAGGCGAGCTTCAAAGTGGAGGAGGCCGAAGCTTCAGAGAATATTGTTAGTCTGTTTTTCTAAACTAAAGTGCAATATCAGCTTGGAAAG
>CM040916.1:3902999-3917999 GCA_023029165.1 Gobiocypris rarus
CAACAGAAGGTTTACAGAGACACGAGGCCAGCTTTATAATGCTCATCTAACAGATAAGATGACGCGGATGTTGCAGCCAACTTCTCTATCGTATTGTGAAGTATTACAGAGTGAAAAACTGAATTGTGGTGATATTTGATGTACTGAAGTAAGTTTATGCAGGATAAAAAAACAAAAACATAATGGCCCTACAATGGGCTTCATTTTCTTTAGGCAAAATATAGTTTTTGAGAACTCATATTTCTTTGTGAGATTCATGACTTGAGTTGTGAAGTCATTGCAAAGTTTTAACTCCATTTCAAATGTTAATGACCTTGCTTTAGGGCTAGATGTGTGAGTTGAGTGGGTTTGACGTGTGATAGTGTATCTGGGCGAGAGCTTTGGGCAGTTTGCGCTTTGGTCTCACTGTTGGCAAACAGCAGCGTGCGGTTCACATGCTTCACACAATCTGACAGTAAAGACAGGCGTGTGTCCGTGCCGTGTTTGACGAGCATGAGCCGGCTGATTCAGCTGCACACACACACACACACACACACACATATCTATGCGGCAGGCAGATCATAAACTATCACATCAGTTGTGCCGGTAATGATTCGGTGAACTCAGCGGAGGGTTTCGCTGACTTTACCGCAGTTGACAGGAAGCAGAAATGATTACAACTGAGTGAACCCCAAACCTTGCATTGTCTACTCAACAGTTTTACATGCAACATGCACACGGACACTTAATAATTGTACATTTGTTTTCACTTTATATCTAGTCCACTTCAGACATTCTACTAACTATACTGTATGTAACTAAGCAACTACATGTCGAACAAGTCTGATTAATCTGCAACTAAATGTTGACTAATTTATTCATTTTGTGAATTGGATTAATTTGCAACTACATGTCAAATAACTCATTAATTTGCAACTACATGTCAACTAACTCATTAATTCGCAACTACATGTTAAATAACTTAATGTGCAACTACATTTCAACTATAACTCAATAATTTGCAACTACATGTCAACTAACTTATTAATTTGCCACTACAAGTCAATTAACTCCTTTATTTGAAACTACATGTCAACTTACTCTCATTAATTTGCAACTACATGTCAAATAACTCATTAATTTGCAACTACATGTCAAATAACTCATTAATTCGTAACTACATGTAAAATAACTTAATTTGCAACTATATGTCAACTAACTCAATAATTTGCAACTACATGTCAAATAACTCATTAATTTGCAACTACATGTCAAATAACTCATTAATTCGCAACTACATGTCAAATAACTCATTAATTCGCAACTACATGTTAAATAACTTAATTAGCAACTACATGTCAACTAACTCAATAATTTGCAACTACATGTCAAATAACTCATTAATTTGCAACTACATGTCAAATAACTCATTAATTTGCAACTACATGTCAACTAACTAATTAATTCGCAACTACATGTCAAATAACTCATTAATTTGCAACTACATGTCAAATAACTCATTAATTTGCAACTACATGTCAAATAACTCATTAATTCGCAACTACATGTCAACTAACTCATTAATTTGCAACTACATGTCAAATAGCTCATTAATTTGCAACTACAAGTCAAATAACTCATTAATTTGCAACTACATGTCAAATAACTCATTAATTTGCAACTACATGTCAAATAACTCATTAATTCGCAACTGCATGTCAAATAACTCATTAATTTGCAACTACATGTCAAATAACTCATTAATTCGTAACTACATGTCAACTAACTCATTAATTTGCAACTACATGTCAAATAACTCATTAATTTGCAACTACATGTCAACTAACTCATTAATTGGCAACTACATGTCAAATAACTCATTAATTTGCAACTACATGTCAAATAACTCATTAATTCGTAACTACATGTCAACTAACTCATTAATTGGCAACTACATGTCAAATAGCTCATTAATTTGCAACTACAAGTCAAATAACTCATTAATTTGCAACTACATGTCAAATAACTCATTAATTTGCAACTACATGTCAACTAACTAATTAATTCGCAACTACATGTCAAATAACTCATTAATTTGCAACTACATGTCAAATAACTCATTAATTTGCAACTACATGTCAAATAACTCATTAATTCGCAACTACATGTCAACTAACTCATTAATTTGCAACTACATGTCAAATAGCTCATTAATTTGCAACTACAAGTCAAATAACTCATTAATTTGCAACTACATGTCAAATAACTCATTAATTTGCAACTACATGTCAAATAACTCATTAATTCGCAACTGCATGTCAAATAACTCATTAATTTGCAACTACATGTCAAATAACTCATTAATTCGTAACTACATGTCAACTAACTCATTAATTTGCAACTACATGTCAAATAACTCATTAATTTGCAACTACATGTCAACTAACTCATTAATTGGCAACTACATGTCAAATAACTCATTAATTTGCAACTACATGTCAAATAACTCATTAATTCGCAACTGCATGTCAAATAACTCATTAATTTGCAACTACATGTCAAATAACTCATTAATTCAGAACTACATGTCAACTAACTCATTAATTGGCAAACTACATGTCAAATAACTCATTAATTTGCAACTACATGTCAAATAACTCATTAATTTGCAACTACATGTCAACTAACTCATTAATTGGCAACTACATGTCAAATAACTCATTAATTTGCAACTACATGTCAAATAACTCATTAATTCGCAACTACATGTTAAATAACTTAATTAGCAACTACATGTCAACTAACTCATTAATTTGCAACTACATGTCAACTAACTCATTAATTTGCAACTACATGTCAACTAACTCATTAATTTGTCAAGGGATAGGGTTTGGGTTTGTAGAATAAGTTGACATGTCATTGTAAAGTTACTCATAGTCAGTTGATTGTCAGCTGTAGCAGAAACTGTATTAAGCAGACATTCTACTAATACTCTAATGACTCTTGACATGTAGTTACTTAGTGACTAGAATGCCTAAAGTGGACTATTGAAAAAAAAACTGTTACTGTAAATTCAAGTAGTTGTAAGCCTGAAAATGTTGTGCAATTTTTTTAACATATTAGTTATGAGCCTTTAGTGTAAACAGTTTAACGCTGAGGCGCTCAACATTTTGTCAGAAACTCATTACGGCCTCTGGCCTCAAATTGGATAATCTGTGTGTTCATGTTTTCTAAATAGTTATATTTTAAGCTTATGGCTTTCAGTTTCACCCCAGAAGCATGTTAATTCATATAAAGCTGTTGGATCGCAACCCATGGGGTTTAGGGGTCAGCGTATGACCATTTATTACAGCTAATAAACACTGATAGAGCCAGTGCAGCGCTCATTGCATTTGCATCGGGTTTACAGTATCACTCTCCTGTGGCACTAGACCGTTAAATCATTTAGAGTTTTTACCTATAAAACACCACCAGATAAACCTCCAGGCATTAAACGTGTCCTAATATGAGTGGCATTACTGATATCTATCTGTTGTGAGGCTCTTTAAATGAGTGTGTGTCTTTGATTGTCCCTCCAGGGCTTTATGAAGATGATTACGCTCCGGGGAGTGCGAGAGAAGCAGTGTTCGGCAGTGCAGGGGTCACGCGCGTCTATTTTAGGCTGTAATGGAGCGCAACTTTAAAGTATGTAAATGTGAGCGGTGTGCTTTGAATCTGTGTGTTATGAATCAATGGTAAACTGCAATCATAGCACCTCACAGCTGTGGCAAAGGTAGATGATGAGGTAAAGTTTTATATAATGTGATTGAACTATAATTGAATTTTCAGCAGCCATTGCTTCAGTCTTCAGTCTCAAATCACTCTAATATGCTGATTTTCTCAAGAATGTTGAAATTTCAGGATTCTTTGATTACTAGAAAAATCAAAAGAACAGGAAATCTTTTATAACATTATAAATATCTTTACTGTCACTTTTCTTAACTCACTCTTATTAATTTGCAACTACTTGTCAACTAAATAAATTTGCAACTACATGTCAACTTACTCATTAATTTGCAACTACATGTAAATAAACTAATTAATTTGCAACTACATGTCAAATAACTCATTAATTTGCAACTACATGTCAAATAACTCATTAATTCGCAACTAAATGTCAACTAACTCATTAATTTGCAACTGCATGTTAATTAACTCATTAATTCGCAACTAAACGTCAACTACTCATTAATTTGCAACTACATGTCAAATAACTAATTAATTTGCAACTACATGTCAAATAACTAATTAATTTGCAACTACATGTCAAATAACTCATTAATTTGCAACTAAACGTCAACTACTCATTCATTTGCAACTACATGTCAAATAACTAATTAATTTGCAACTACATGTCAAATAACTCATTAATTCGCAACTAAATGTCAACTAACTCATTAATTTGCAACTGCATGTTAATTAACTCATTCATTTGCAACTACATGTCAAATAACTCATTAATTCGCAACTAAACGTCAACTACTCATTAATTTGCAACTACATGTCAAATAACTCATTAATTTGCAACTACATGTCAAATAACTCATTAATTTGCAACTACATGTCAAATAACTAATTAATTTGCAACTGCATGTTAAATAACTCATTCATTTGTAACTGCATGTCAAATAACTCATTAATTTGGAACTACATGTCAAATGTCATGCCACTTTTATTTACCCTTTGTTTTCCTTTCAGGCAAAAAATGTATTTGCCTATAACGCTATAGTTTCAAGAATTTGAGCAAAAGCCTTTAGGTGAAATGATTTCATGACAAACATAAATATGTAGTTCAGTAAAGCGCAGGCTGATCGGTCCTTTACACACAATCTGCAAGCAATCACATCTTCACTGCATGACGTGTGTCCGCCAAGACCAAAAATATTAACATGCTAAAACTATTCCGAGAGTTGTCATGATTGAAATCCAGTCAGGGTTGACTGGTAGTCTATTTGATTTCTGACCCAGAGAACAGATATTAATACGGCTCTTTCTTGTAATTGACTCAAGCCCCTTGTGACATGATTTAGATTCAGCTCACATACTGTATACATTACATATGTCCATATGACATCTGATATGAAAGATTGGGGTCTGATACTTTTAAGGTCTAAGCAAGTAAGTCTTCAGTGGAGCATGAGACACTTGTATTTGGGAAATCTACTTCTGCTGCCGACTCAACCTTTATCACTTTGCTATTGACCTTGTCAAAGCTGAGAGGACTCTTTGCGTTTCTATTGCTTTTATTTGTGGTTTCATCTGCCATGAAGCAAAGCCAAGCAGTCTTCATAATCATATTTGTAGACAAGATGATTATTATTACCATGGGAGCCCTTGACGCCAGAGTAATGACTGAAGATATTGGAAGCGCTTCCAGATGTTCCAGAAGAGTGAATTACTGTAAGGACTTTAATTATAATGACCCTGACAAACAAAATAATCAATAGTGGATGAATCTGAATTTGGTTCTCAAAGGCAAGTTTCCTGGACTCTCAAATCAGCTGAAAATTATCTTGCATAAGCTCCATTTACAGCATGTGGTATAATTTCATTATCAGAAAAAATAAGTTAAGTCTTAACTGTAAAAATCACAGCTTTTTTCTTTTGTCAAATCAACTTAGATTCACTAATGTTGTTAAGATAACGTAACATTTTGAGTTTCTGTTGAGAAAATAATTATTTTTCTTTGTATTAACCTACATTTTTAGTTTCAATGAACTCAAAATGTTAAGGAAACTGTTACATGCTTTCTTAAGCTAAACCAATTATTATATATATGATAACAATTAGATAATTAATTAAATCATGTATCCTAATCACAACATAGTCAGATCAGAAAAGCATGAGTTTGCTTTAATATTTTTTTAAATGTTTATATTTTTCGGCAATGTTACAAATAGGACATATGTATTCTTCAACATACTATTTTTTTTTTATTAAATAGCTAAAAACAAATGCATGACATAGTTCCATTTGGAATTTTCAAAAGGCCTAATAAATACCGCGCATTGCATTTATTATTTGAACGACTTCACTAAGTATTTGTACTTTTACCAGTGTATTTATTGGTATGACCTAGTGAAATAAAGTTGTGAGAAAATCTATTAATTTATACTTGACCTTAGTAAATAAACATGAAACTGTGGCACTAGATTCATCAAAATGTGAGTCACACATTAAATGTGGCAGGAGATAACAGATTAGGGCTGACTGTGGTCCTCAAAATGAGGAATTAATGCTTATCAGTTGAGCATATGCTTGTTTTGTCACTTTCGTGCACATATGCAGATTTTGACTTAAATTAAATCAAACCACTGGCTTCCTTCATGTATATTCATGAGATCTGCCAGTGTGTAAGTGTGGCATATTTCAGCTAAAGGTGTAGATCTATGGTGAGCGTCCTGAGCTTACGCTACCATCTGCCTCGCGTCCCAGAGGAGCTCTGATTTATGGAGCGCACCGCTCCCTTCATTTCCCTCAATTCTACAAAATCTTGCTTAAATAAGAACAAAGGGCCGGCTGAGCTTGTATTAAAGGTCCGGTTTGAGTCTCCGGAAGCGGGAGGGATTGAGCCACACAGCGCGCTGACACATCTGAGCAAAATGAAGGATAAACAGCATGAAGTGTGAAAATTAGGTCACAAAAAACATGGGCTGAAAATAAAGTAGCAGCCGGATCGAAACTCCTCTTGGTGACACACCAGAGGTCCCATCCCATGAGAGATCTACATCTGTTCCACATTCACCGCCAGCGACGGCAGGCACTAATAACGGACGCGCTCGCAGACGCCGGAAACGTTGCTGTCGGCTTCGGGATGTTAGAAAGTCACCAAGTAAAACTGCTGGCCAGACATTTTCCGCAGTCGTATTTTTAGGCCATAGCTTGCTGAGGCACGTCGGAGCAGGACAGTCCACGAAACAAATGTCAGCTTGTGAAATTCCAGCGTATTACACACTGAGCGGAGATGACAGCGCTGCTCTTTCTGGCTTGAAAGCAGAGTTTTATAGGGCAGGAGTAAACGCCTCATCCGTCTTGGGCTCTGATAAGCAGGGCAATTTCCAGCCAATATTTGCAGTGATAAACTATGCCCTGATGCTTCGAAAAGCAACTACATTTGAAAAGCAGAACTGCCTAGTTACAGTGACTAGTCCAACAGGAGGGTGTCTAGGTGTTTCCTTCCTGTTTGTTGTGAAAAGATTCCCATATTTAGTTACTGTGATTTTCTGGTTTCTATATGGCTATATACACTATACTGCCAAAAATATTCTGCCGCCCCTCCAAATCCCAGAGTTCAGGTGTTCAATCCCGTTATGGTCACAGGTGTATAAATCAAGCACTAGGCATGCAGACGCTTCTACACACATTTGTGAAAGAATGGCTCGCTCTCAGGAGCTCAGTGAACTCAAGCGTGGGACCGGGATAGGTTGCCACCTGTGCAATAAGGCCATTCCTGACATTTCCTCACTACTAAATATTCCACGCTCAACTGTTAGTGGGATTATAACAAAGTGGAAGCGATTGGGAAAAACAGCAACTCAGCAACGAAGTGACTCTAGAGCAGTGAGACGTGTTCTCTGAGTGACCAATCACGCTTCTCTGTCTGACCATCCCATGGACGACTCTGTTTTGGCGGTTGCCAGGGGAACGGGACTGCATGACTGCATTGTGCTGAGTGTAAAGTTTGGTGGAGGGGGGATTATGGGGTGGGGTTGTTTTTCGGGGGTTGGCCCCTTAGTTCCAGTGAAAGGAACTCTTAATGCTTCACCAAGACATTTTGGACAATTTCATGCTCCCAACTTTGTGGGATCAGTTTGGGGACGGCCCCTTCCTGTCCCAACATGACTGCGCTCCAGTGCACAAAGCAAGGTCTTTATTGCACTTTATTGCATGTTAATTGCAATTAAATGAAAATGTGTTATAGTTAAAATTTATATTAAATGCAATTAGTTGAATTTATTAGTATTTTTGAACCTCTTAAGAAGGACTTAAGTACATCTTTGTATGTATTTTTTTATAATTACTTTGACATATGGTTAAAGTGTACTGAATGCACTGACAAACATTTATGGCAAACTAAAATATACTTAAATGTCTTTTCTATTCAAAACATGTATGCATTTAAATATATACACGTGTAATGAAGTTGCAATTTGGCGAATTTATAATACATTAACGTTGTATGTAATATTGAATAACGCATTATAATCAAGTGCTTCACATGTGCTTTGTCATCATATCAAAATAAGTGCACTTCTTTACAGCATGACAAAAACATCATTAAAATGTACTTTAAAATATGACATTATTACAGTGCACTTTTTAAAAGTGTGTTATATATGTGTCTTCTTTTGAAATATACTTAAGTGACCTTTTATTTCATTCATTTCATATTGAATGCAAGTATATATTTTTAAATGTATTTTAAGTGCACTTCTTTGTCACAGTTAGGGGTTGTTTAAAGTGCTATAACTCTGAATATAAGCAATAGTAATAATCAGGATTTGACACGTTAGGCCACTAAAGCAACCAGATCAGTGTTTTAGACCATGCTTTTAAACTCGTCATTCACAATTGTGCATATACTGAATGTGATTAATGTAACGTGGTGCAGATGCATTTTAACATCTCCGAATCTCAAAGGTACAGCTGCCGACTTTGACATTCACACATGTGAACAGCGCTCATCATCAGAGCCTCACATCCTGAGCAGAAGTCAGTGTGTGTTCTGCAGGCCTTCAGCACGCGTCACGTCACACGTGTGAGCATCGCAGGAAAACACAGGTGCAGATCCACCGGCTCATGCTCTGGATCAAAACATGGAAAATAATGCTGAATATCTCTGAGGACGCTATTGTAAAACGGTGATTAAGGAACATAATCATGAATGTTTTGCATTACATCAGGCATGATTTTATAACGGTCACATGCTAAAATGTAAGTTATGATCTTGGTTTATTAAAAACACAGATTCATTCAAAAATGGAGACTCATTTAAGAATGAAACACCGCTGTGTGTACTATATTAGTATTTTCATTCATATAATCAACTTTAAAATGAATGCATATTTCCTGAAGAAAATGTGAGTGGTGCATGCAGTGGCAGAACTTGGCACTTGGTTGCTAGGGTGTTTTCTAGAGGGTTGCTAGGGTGGTTGCTAGGACGTTCTAGGTGGTTGCTATGTTCTTGCTAGGGTATCCTGAGTGGTTGCTAAGTTGTTCTGGGTGGTTATAAGATAAGGCAGTTGGTAAGATATTCTGGGGTTTCTAGGGTGGCATGGGTGGTTGCTATGGTGTTTACTATGTGGTTGTAAGGGAACCTGGGTGGTTCTAAGGTATGCTGGGTGGTTGCTAAGGCGTTGCTAGGCGGTTGCTAGGGTGTTCTGGGTAGTTACTAGATGTTTGCTATTGTGTTCTGGATGGTTACTAGGCAGTTGCCAAGAATTCTGGGTGGTTGCTTTGATGTTCTGGGTGGTTGCTGTGGTCTTGCTAGGTGGTTGCTAGGGTATCCTGGGTGGTGGCTAGGGAATAGCTTGGCGGTTGCTATGGTGTTCTGAGTGGTTGCTAGGCGGTTGCTAAGCTGTTCTGGGTGGTTGAGATGAAGTTGCTAAGGTATTATGGGTGGTTGCTAGGGCGTTGCAAAGCGGTTGCTAGGTGTTGTATAATGAATTGTGCTGATATCCGAGAAAATTACAATGAAGAACTTGCATTTTTTTTAAATTTCTGTGGCATTTTAGACTTTGCCTGATTTTCGCCAGACTAGCTTAGTAGTTAAGCTCAACGCAGGGCCATTGCCTAAGTTAGGCTGGCTGTATTGAGATGTTTTAATAGTGGTGACAAGCAGTGCTGAAGTTTAGGGCAAACCTGCTGTCAGCAGTGAAGGCGAGTGTTTTCTGCTCGTAGGGCTATAACACACAGTGATTTCTGTCCGACAGGTGTGACACTCACGGGTTTGAGGCCTCGGTGTTGTGAGATCTTCAGTCGAACTGAAGGGATCTCACGCAAAGACCCCCAGGACGTCACGTGTCCTTTGGTGCAGTAAACAAACTTGTTTCCAGAAAGCGCGTGATTCTCCTCCTCAGGGCGAGTGGGTGGAATGTTAAGTGCCTTGTCCCGGTATGAGCTTACAAATGACCGCGGGAGTCGAGCGATTAGCATATCTGTTTAAACATGCTGACAAAGGAGACGCGCGCTGTTCAGGGATCAGGCAGGGAATGGAGAAAAATCCTTCTCCGGTCAGGCATTTGTTTTCATGAAACTTCCATTTGCTTGATGAGAACGGAAAGGAATTGTACAGACGCGGGCTCATCCATCTATAAATCACAACATCGTTTAGTAGCGTGTTTAGCCAGCACACGCTAATATAACAGTCGACTACTGTATAGTAGGTGAAAAACAGTGTGACAAAAATAGCATATCCGAATTCACAGTACTCATAAAGGACGAGATTCTGGAAGTGTGCATACGATGGACACTTTACTATCCCATAAGGCCACGGGAGAGGACTACACACATGCATACTATACATACTTTTTAAGTAATTACCTATTCAATATAAGTACCAAGAGAGTATGCAATTTAAATAGATCCCTTGTTAAAAGAAGTGCACTTAATTGTATTGAATGCGCACTTGTAGTGTACTTCAAACCTTGAATATATATTAAAAGTCACTGTACTTGCAGACAATATGATATTAATGAAATCAAGAGCACTTAAAGAGAGTCCACTCATGACCGTTTCACTGTAATAATGTGGCAGTGCATGTTACAGCATTATGTTTGAATAATCAGCCTGGTCTCATCGTTAATACGTAGGTATTAATAAATATCTTAGGAACACAAATTAAGAGAAGTTTCTTGTTCTCTAAGGTCTTATGGGTTGGGATCAACATGACAGGCTTTTCAGTTTGGGGTGAACCCTTTGCCCCAATCTATATTCAGATAGAAATTGGAGATTATTTATAATACACATGCAGAAACAAGAAAGAGGACGCAGCCTCTGTTGTTATTGATTCATCGCGGACGTCTACCGGAAGTTGACTTTGGACACAAAAGCGCGCATGCGCAGTAACGTTTGTTTAAGTTGTTGCCGTTGAAATCGTCTATATCGCGCTTTGTGAACGTGTTCATGTGATTGGCTTATAAGTAAACGATACCCCACGTGGGGTGCGTTCTTGTGATTGGCTAAAACAAGGGAGATATCTGATTGGTTGCTGATCATTCCCTGTTTAAAAAAGGCATTTGTGTGTTGAGCCAAGTCAGGGCAGCATTAAAATTCACACACAATTGCAGTGAAGTTCACAGACCGCAAGCAGTTTGCAAATCAAGATATATTTGTGTGTGCATTTCTGAATCTTGAGCGCATTTCTGAATTTTGTATGCATTTGTGAATCTTCTGTGCTTTTTAAGTTTTGTGTGTGCATTTGTGTATCCTGTGTGTGCATTTATGAATCCTCTGTGTGCATATGTGAATGTAGTGTGTGCATTTATCTTTATTGAGACTCATTTAGCTCCATATTATAATGGGTCTTAATGAATTGTAATACTTAAATGGAGCTATAAGCATTACAATAAAAATAAATAAATAAATAAATAAGTCACACGAGTTGATGCTTGTATAAGTATAAATAGGGCTAAAATTCATTATAAGCATTCATAGAAAGTGTGGCCCCACTTTATATTAGGTGGCCTTAACTACTATGTACTTACTGTGTTCATATTGTGTTGCAAAACACCTTTGCTGATATTGAGGTAGGATACGGGTAGGGTTAGGAACAGGTGTGGTGGGATGGGTCAGTTTAAGGGTAGGGTTAGGGACAGGTGTGGTGGGATGGGTAAGTTTAAGGGTAGGGTTAGGGACAGGTGTGGTGGGATGGGTCAGTTTAAGGGTAGGGTTAGGGACAGGTGTGGTGGGATGGGTCAGTTTAAGGGTAGGGTTAGGGACAGGTGTGGTGGGATGGGTCAGTTTAAGGGTAGAGTTAGGGACAGGTGTGGTGGGATGGGTCAGTTTAAGGGTATGGTTAGGGACAGGTGTGGTGGGATGGGTCAGTTTAAGGGTAGGGTTAGGGACAGGTGTGGTGGTGTGGGTCAGTTTAAGGGTAGGGTTAGGGACAGGTGTGGTGGTATGGGTAAGTTTAAGGGTAGGGTTAGGGACAGGTGTGGTGGGATGGGTCAGTTTAAGGGTAGGGTTAGGGACAGGTGTGGTGGGATGGGTCAGTTTAAGGGTAGGGTTAGGGACAGGTGTGGTGGTGTGGGTCAGTTTAAGGGTAGGGTTAGGGACAGGTGTGGTGGATGGGTCAGTTTAAGGGTAGGGTTAGGGACAGGTGTGGTGGGATGGGTCAGTTTAAGGGTAGGGTTAGGGACAGGTGTGGTGGGATGGGTCAGTTTAAGGGTAGGGTTAGGGACAGGTGTGGTGGTGTGGGTCAGTTTAAGGGTAGGGTTAGGGACAGGTGTGGTGGGATGGGTCAGTTTAAGGGTATGGTTAGGGACAGGTGTGGTGGGATGGGTCAGTTTAAGGGTAGGGTTAGGGACAGGTGTGGTGGTGTGGGTCAGTTTAAGGGTAGGGTTAGGGACAGGTGTGGTGGGATGGGTCAGTTTAAGGGTAGGGTTAGGGACAGGTGTGGTGGTATGGGTAAGTTTAAGGGTAGGGTTAGGGACAGGTGTGGTGGGATGGGTCAGTTTAAGGGTAGGGTTAGGGACAGGTGTGGTGGGATGGGTCAGTTTAAGGGTAGGGTTAGGGACAGGTGTGGTGGGATGGGTCAGTTTAAGGGTAGGGTTAGGGACAGGTGTGGTGGGATGGGTCAGTTTAAGGGTAGGGTTAGGGACAGGTGTGGTGGGATGGGTCAGTTTAAGGGTAGGGTTAGGGACAGGTGTGGTGGGATGGGTCAGTTTAAGGGTAGGGTTAGGGACAGGTGTGGTGGGATGGGTCAGTTTAAGGGTAGGGTTAGGGACAGGTGTGTTGGTGTGGGTCAGTTTAAGGGTGGGGTTAGGGACAGGTGTGGTGGGATGGGTCAGTTTAAGGGTGGGGTTAGGGACAGGTGTGGTGGGATGGGTCAGTTTAAGGGTAGGGTTAGGGACAGGTGTGGTGGGATGGGTGAGTTTAAGGGTAGGGTTAGGGACAGGTGTGGTGCGATGGGTCAGTTTAAGGGTAGGGTTAGGGACAGGTGTGGTGGTGTGGGTCAGTTTAAGGGTAGGGTTAGGGACAGGTGTGGTGGGATGGGTCAGTTTAAGGGTAGGGTTAGGGACAGGTGTGGTGGGAGTTTAAGGGTAGGGTTAGGGACAGGTGTGGTGGGATGGGTCAGTTTAAGGGTAGGGTTAGGGACAGGTGTGGTGGGATGGGTCAGTTTAAGGGTAGGGTTAGGGACAGGTGTGGTGGGATGGGTCAGTTTAAGGGTAGGGTTAGGGAGAGGTGTGGTGGGATGGTTCAGTTTAAGGGTAGGGTTAGGGACAGGTGTGGTGGGATGGGTCAGTTTAAGGGTAGGGTTAGGGACAGGTGTGGTGGGATGGGTCAGTTTAAGGGTAGGGTTAGGGACAGGTGTGGTGGGATGGGTGAGTTTAAGGGTAGGGTTAGGGACAGGTGTGGTGGGATGGGTAAGTTTAAGGGTAGGGTTAGGGACAGGTGTGGTGGTGTGGGTAAGTTTAAGGGTAGGGTTAGGGACAGGTGTGGTGGGATGGGTCAGTTTAAGGGTAGGGTTAGGGACAGGTGTGGTGGTGTGGGTCAGTTTAAGGGTAGGGTTAGGGACAGGTGTGGTGGGATGGGTGAGTTTAAGGGTAGGGTTAGGGACAGGTGTGGTGGGATGGGTAACTGGGTAGGGTTAGGGACAGGTGTGGTGGTGTGGGTCAGTTTAAGGGTAGGGTTAGGGACAGGTGTGGTGGGATGGGTGAGTTTAAGGGTAGGGTTAGGGACAGGTGTGGTGGGATGGGTCAGGGTAGGGTTAGGGACAGGTGTGGTGGGATGGGTAAGTTTAAGGGTAGGGTTAGGGACAGGTGTGGTGGTGTGGGTAAGTTTAAGGGTAGGGTTAGGGACAGGTGTGGTGGGATGGGTCAGTTTAAGGGTAGGGTTAGGGACAGGTGTGGTGGTGTGGGTCAGTTTAAGGGTAGGGTTAGGGACAGGTGTGGTGGGATGGGTAAGTTTAAGGGTAGGGTTAGGGACAGGTGTGGTGGGATGGGTCAGTTTAAGGGTAGGGTTAGGGACAGGTGTGGTGGTGTGGGTCAGTTTAAGGGTAGGGTTAGGGACAGGTGTGGTGGGATGGGTGAGTTTAAGGGTAGGGTTAGGGACAGGTGTGGTGGGATGGGTCAGTTTAAGGGTAGGGTTAGGGACAGGTGTGGTGGGATGGGTTAATTTAAGGGTAGGTTTAGGGACAGGTGTGGTGGGATGGGTAAGTTTAAGGGTAGGGTTAGTGTCAGGTGTGGTGGTATGGGTAAGTTTAAGGGTAGGGTTAGGGACAGGTGTGGTGGGATGGGTCAGTTTAAGGGTAGGGTTAGGGACAGGTGTGGTGGGATGGGTCAGTTTAAGGGTAGGGTTAGGGACAGGTGTGGTGGGATGGGTCAGTTTAAGGGTAGGGTTAGGTGTAAAGGGAAGTGTCGACTGTGTAATTACAAATGTAACTACAGAAATTAATTACAGATGTAATTACATGCAGGTATTTTTTTAAATGAAAGTACAATGTAAAACCATGTATGTACACAATAAGTGCAATGTATCAAATTATTAATTAAAATGTAAGTACATAGTAGTTAAGGACACCTAATATAAAGTGGGTCCGAAAGTGTTATCAAAATATTGGATACTAAATCAATACATTTCTTCCTCAAAATCACATGATGTCGTGTAAAAACTTCATCGTGTGCGAATCTAGTCGATTCAAATGGTGATTAAAGTTGAATTATCATCTGTTTAATTTAATTCGCTACACGCCTAGCATGGCTAATTTATCTGGAACAAACTCCCCATCACCTCGACCGGCCGATCTGTCGGTCTGAGCGC
>CM040916.1:3922999-3995499 GCA_023029165.1 Gobiocypris rarus
TCCACATTCACAAAACAGGATTCCTTCAGGCAGTGGAGAGAAACCGAGAGATCTGTAAACAGCGTGTGTCTTTCTCCGAGGGAGACGACTAAAGCACAGCAGCAGATAATAGTTTGAGTGTTTAATATGAAATATCTTGTCTTTCGGCGTGTCAGCAGGGGGATATTCATCTGTGAGACCCTCTTCTGAAGACGACTGGCGTTCATTGATTTTCTAGTGCAAAGAACTCGTTGTAATAATTGTGTGATGTGGAAATCCAGTGCATTAGCCACTTAAGTTATTTAGCTGGCACGTTTTATTCCAAGCAATACAGAGACAGACACCCTGGGTGGTGTTTTGCATTCACAACCCTTCCTTCCATAATGTGAAACGGGATATATAAAAACAATAAAAAAAACCCTTATAGGCCGTAACTTGATGTTATCTAATGGAAATTGATTGGATGCAGCAACGTGGGCGTTCCTTAGCAGAATGAATCAGAGCTGAATGTGAGCTTGCAATGCCTAAATAGCTGTTCGACTGATTAACCAGGAGCGCGCACAGCCTTTATACAACCTCAGCCAGGTTTTTGCACAAATGGTAGCTTCACTTAAAGGGGACCTGTTATGCAAAAGTCACTTTTACATGATGTTTGAACATAAATGTGTGTCGTCAGTGTGTTCACAACCAGCATAGGCCTAATGGTATAAATCGACCCACTCCTTTTTAATCCCCATAAATTATAAGCAGTGTCTCAGAACAAGCCGTGTGATGTCATATATGCGTAGGCTCCGCCCACAACTGCTGATGGACTCCGCCCTATTAGCATAGACCCCGCCCACAACTGCTAACAGAGTCCGCCCTATTAGCATAGACCCCGCCCACAACTGCTAACGGAGTCTGCCCTATTAGCATAGACCCCGCCCACAACTGCTTACGGAGTCCGCCCTATTAGCATAGACCCCGCCCACAACTGCTAACGGAGTCCGCCCTATTAGCATAGACCCCGCCCACAACTGCTAACGGAGTCTGCCCTATTAGCATAGACCCCGCCCACAACTGCTAACGGAGTCCGCCCTATTAGCATAGACCCCGCCCACAACTGCTAACGGAGTCTGCCCTATTAGGCAAGGCAAGTTTATTTATATAGCACATTTCATACACAATGGCAATTCAAAGTGCTTTACATAGAAAATGAAATTAAAATAGTGATAAGAATTAAGAATACCACGTGTAAGACTTAAAAATAAAAACAGGATAATTAAAACAGTTGTAAAGAGAATTTTTAAAATAAGAAGACAATAGAAATATATAGTTGTAATATTTCTATTATTACAACTATATTAGCATAGACCCCGTCCACAACTGCTAACGGAGTCCGCCCTATTCGCATAGACCCCGCCCACAACTGCTAACGGAGTCCGCAATATTCGCATAAACCCCGCCCACAACTGCTAACGGAGTCCGCCCTATTCGCATAGACCCCGCCCACAGTGGATGACATACTCCGCCCTATTCGCATAGACCCCGCCCACAACTGCAAACAGAGTCCGCCCTATTAGGATAGACCCCGCCCACAGCGGATGACAGACTACGCCCTATTAGCATAGACCCCGCCCACAACTGATGAAAGACTCCTCCCTATTAGCATAGTCCAGACACTTATAGTCATTAACAAATCATCACGACACCCTTCGTCAAACAGATCGTGCCAAAATCGGGTTGATATTGTGCAGTCTGAACACAGCATTAGACCTCAGATTTTTTTAATGTAACCTCTATCCCTAAATTTCTGCGAAAACAAATGTGTGTATTCTTATGAGGACTGTTTAATGCAATCCTCGTGCAGAGGTCTCCTTCTAAACCCACACAACCTCATGAGCTGACAGGTTTTGCTTGTTTTTTGCAGTGATGGAAGATGGCAGATATGTGTGTCAAGCAGTGTTGTAGTCGAGACCAGCTCATCTGAGTCCGAGTCCAAAGAGGGTTGAGTTTGAGTCGAGACCGAGACCAGAGAAAATCCACAAACAACATTAGAACTTGATTTGATTCACTTTTTAGTAACGGAGTGACTGCAGAAAATGTGCTGCCTTTTTAATGCGATGTGAATGTGCCGGATGGAGAGAGGGCGGGCGGCCTTCTGTCAGACATTTTTGGGGAAGATGCTCAGTGTTGAGTCATCTGTCATTGTATCTGTATTCATTTTATTTTTTAATCAAACAAGATTAGGTTTTCTCTGTGACATTTTTGTCCTACTTTGTAAACAGTAAATATATTAAAATTAACCAAATAAAGTAGTCATGTGACTTTCTGGAAAGCGGGATCACTACAGGTTGATGGACACGGCGTAAAATAGAAGCGAGAGCGGGCGGGTCACTGGTGCGGAGAGAACCTGGCGGGAGTCTTTGCACTAACGTTAGTCTCAGGTCATGCACACATGCAAGAAAATCACCAATCATTGGACGTGTCAATCAAACATCACTTTAAAGAATTATTAACAAACAGTGATAATCATGAAATATTTTGAATGGGACTCGAGTGAACTCGGGAATAAGCCTAATTCCTAATATGTTCGAGTACAAATCAATACCAATGAGTGCATGACAAGACCATTAAAATATGGTCTCGAGACCAAGTACTACAACACTGGTGTCAAGCCTCAAGGTACTTCTGGCATATTGCAATGCAAATCACGTTTTTCAGTAAAGCTGTGGTTTTATCTTGCATTTGTGTATTTAACTTCTTTCCCACATATGCAGTATGCAGACCTCTTTTCTTAAGCTCTGGTTTTACGGATTCCCTTTGGTTTTCTGTGAAAACTTCATTGCAATGCTGCATGAAAATGAAGACATTGAAAGAAAACATTCAGAACCATATTTTACATATAGTCAAACTTTGGACAGGTGGTGGCGCTAGAGAGATTGAGTTAGAGACTCCAAATGTGCTATGATGTTAGTTCAGACTGTCCTCTATGAGTGTGCCAAATTTCATAACTTTTTTCCATATGGTTCAATGGGCTGCCATAGACTTTCAGAGCGGAATAATAATAATAATCCCAACAGATACAAAAGGTGCATTCTGTGCTTGGCCCCTAATAATTTGTGCATACTGTAAATAACTAAAGAGACATTACATTTTTAAACTTTTTTCTTTGGAATAGCATGCACTGATGATGCACAACTAGGACGTTTATTAAGAAAGCACATTAGGTTTAGTTTTATGTGGACCTTAACCAGGTCTGTCAAGGTGACTGGGATCACAGCACAATAAAGCATGGCATTGTCGATCTTCTGCCTCTGCAAAGTTTTCCGTAATGCACATGCAATCTTCCCGATTAGATAGGAAGAGGTGCATTACTTAAAGCGAGAGGATGAATAAATGATGACCCTGTTGCCCCGACAGACAATGTGGCTCTTTGTGCACTATAAACATTAATCATGCCGCAAATTGCATTATTTTGTTAGACATCTAAACAGTTCCCCTGCTCGCAATGTCACAGCATTGCACTCAGTGCAGTATTAATGTGCACAGATTAATTATTATATGTTTGTACTTTTCCGTAAGCCTGCGGTGGGTTTGGCTGCGTGCCGGAGAGGCACAAGAAATATCAATATCAGACGGCATTCGTCACGGCCAGTCCTTCAGATGCTGGGATCTCTTTTCGTTTGATGCATGTGCTTCTCTTCGGTTAAAAGCCCATTTGCATCAATTCTTGTAGTTCAGATAGCAACAAAAACTCTATAGAGGCTCATACGTGCAACAGAAAGCTTGTGAATGTAATGTTTTGGACACTTAATTGCATGCCATTCACAATTAAATGTATCATAGTTTTAATTTATATTTAATGCAATTCACTGAATAGCTGAAATTAGTGTTTTTAAACCACTTAAGTACATCTTTATATGCAATGTCATAATTACTTAAAGTGTCTTTGGTTAAAGTGTACTCTAGTTTATGTAATAAAGCTTGTATTTAAATATATTTTTAATTGCACATTTGTAATGATGAAGTTGCAATTAAAATAACTTTAAACATAATACTGAATTAAGTTAAAAGTCATTTCATTTACATGTGCTTTTGTATTGTTAGTTGACACATCCAAATAAGTGCACTTCTTTAAAGGATTATTAAAACACAATGAAAGTAAAACTTTTAATTTGACATTATTACAAAGCACACCTTTTAAAATTGTACTTGTGTCATGAAAGTGTAAAGTACAGTATATTATTTGCAAGTACAGCTTTTAAAACATACTAAGACAACAAGTGCACATTCAATACAATTAAGCACACTTCTTTTTCACAAGGGAATAGCCAGATGAGTGGCTGAGGAAAAAGCTAATTAGGCAATACAATTCAATAATCAATGAACAGAGACTTTAGGAGGTGGAGCGTGCACATGCGGAGGCACTTAAACTGCATTTAGCGGACACTTATACCCATAGCAAATCACATTATAAGCCAAGGTTAAAGTGCCGCTGTTATGCTTTCTGAGATATGAGCGTTCATGCTGTTTGTGAGTGTAAGAGCTCTGCAAAGTTTCAGATAAATTGAGTTTTTATCTCCTAAAAGAAAGAAGTGATTCTGAACTGAAACGAGTCGACTGTAATTCAGTCTCACACTAGGCAGGTTTGCAGCTAATTTGCATAATGCCCGCCTCTGGTCGTGATTGGCTGAGCAGTGTCTCTTTGCCCCGCCCCTCACACACTGAGACTGGAAGAGTTTGGTTGGTGTTGTTCATGTTCTGCTGAGATTGAGACGGTCAAACCCACGCCATCGTTACTGTTCGTATCACTGTGTGTCAAGAGATTCAGATATGATAATGAGCGCTTGCTTTCGGACCAATCACAGCAGTGTGGGCATCTGACCAATCAGAGCAGGCTCTGTGAATGTCATTAGAATAACTGTATTGATCCGGCTGAGATGTGTGTTCAGAGGTGACTCTGATAGTGTGAGTGTGTTTCTCACCCAGGAGTGAACATTGATTGTATTGATGTTGTTTTAAAGCCGTATCTCTACCACGACACGCAAAAGAAGATGTTTAACAGAATTTCTCCTTGTGTTTGACACTGAAGAAAGTGAGGCATATGGGTTTAGAACAACGCTGTGTAAATGATGACGGATCTCATTTTTGCTGAATTGTTGCTTTAAGGTTAAGAGGAAATGATCTACACTGGAAAAAAAGTGTGTTAGATTTACATGATTTAATTGTGTACATCGGTCCCACATGAATCAATTAAGTTAAACATCATTTGTTCATGTAACTTCATCATCATACAATGAACACATTTTCAGTGACCCAATAAAGTAGTCTAAAAGTGAATTTTAATGCCATGATTCAGACATAATATTTCATATATTCATTCACTTCCAATTTTTTATTCTTTAATGTTACACAACTGAATTATTTTGCTGCACTAGCTTTATGACAAACTTTAGTAAAAGCATACATCATCATCTTAAATGCTATGCATTAAAAGCTTTCAGTAAAGCAGTTATGACTTTATCTGTATCAATCCACAGCCTAGGCAAATGCTCCACTATTCTCCACAATGGTACTGACATTTTTAAAATTATTGAATATTAAACACTATTAAACCAAGTCAAGTCTCCTCATTTTTCATCAAGCTCAAAAATACATTAAATACCACTTTTACCTATAAAATAACAACATTTACTCTCTCTTGATTTAGCCATATGCAAAGCATGCTGGGAACTAACTAGCCCCGCCCAGTTTCAGTTAATGCAACACAAATCATTCATGTAATCTCAACACAAATCATTCATGTAATCTCAACACAAATCATTCATGTAATCTCAACACAAATGGATAAAGTAAACTTCCACTTGATTTATTCTCTTGACTTATTTAAGTGGATTGAACACAATCAAATTAAGACAAAATGTATAGCAATTGTGTTGCTTTAGCTCATTTTAACTAAGCAATTTGAACAAGCTGTACAAATCATTTTTTTCAGTGTCCCTCAAAGACCGTGACAACTTTCTCTCCTTTATTTGTACAAATGGAAGACATCTCAATTAAGAATATTTGCTGAAAATGTACCATAGAATTTACAGGAATATTTTCTGTAATGAGTGACATTACGTGCATTATAAATATTTCAGTTTTTGTATTATTTGAATATGATTTTCTTTCAAAGCTCTTTTTAGTTATCATATATAGATCATATATAGATCAGTTGTCATATATAGATGAGTGCTATTTTAGTATAATTGTGATGCTATTATACTTTTTTTATTTATATTTCCTTTTATTTTGAACTTTGATGTGTTTTTGTCATTATTATTATTAAATATATCTACGTTTTATATATTTAAATTATAAATTCCCGTATTTAAATACATGTTTTATTTTTACCTCAGTATTTATTTATTTT
The DNA here is from genome assembly GCA_023029165.1 of Gobiocypris rarus. Classification (NCBI taxonomy): domain Eukaryota; kingdom Metazoa; phylum Chordata; class Actinopteri; order Cypriniformes; family Gobionidae; genus Gobiocypris; species Gobiocypris rarus. The sequence goes on from CM040916.1 coordinate 3,929,376, forward strand.
TTGTTGGTATTTTACTGCGTCAACTTAAAATTAAATAAACAAGACATCTTGCCTTGGAACTAGAAATAAACCTTTATTTTATTTGATTATTTAGTTTAATTTCATTTCATTATGTAATTTCATTTTATTTAATTTTATTATATTTCTATTTGATGAATAGTATTTTTAAATATTAATTAATTCATTATAATTTTTTATCATTTCATTTCATTATTTAATTTTATTTATATTTGATGTATAGTATTTTATTATTTTTAATTTAATTTAATTAATTTATTTTTGTATTTAATTTTTTTATTTATTATTTCATTTCATCATTGCATAAAATAAAATACAATTTATTTGATCTTATTTTATTTTATTTATATTTGATGTATAGTATTTTATTATTTTTAATTTAATTTAATTTATTTATTTTTGTATTTCATTTTTTTATTTATTATTTCATTTCATCATTGCATAAAATAAAATAAAATACAATTTATTTGATCTTATTTTATTTTATTTATATTTGATGTATATTATTTATTTATTTATTTATTCATTTTATCAATAAACAATAATGTCCGTCAGTGGCCTTTGGGAAACAGGTAAAAACTACAGCAGTGAAGCTGAACCCTGTGAAGCTTTCGAAGGGTTACATGTCCCTCTCCACGTGTTTAATCTCAGTAAATTTATGCATTGTTACAATGTGACAGGCCACCTCAAATGAGTCTGAAGTAATTAGTTAAAGGAGCCCTCATTAGACGGCTCAGCTGTATATTTGTCATTGCAGCGACTGCAGGTGCCACTTCCAGCAGAACCCAGTGTGACTCGAGATCTGCACTCATTAGCCACTATAAACAGCCGTACAGGAAGTGGGAAAAAATGATTTCATTGACAATTAGATAATTGCATAGAAGAGAGAATATTAATCTGCATTCAGTTGCCTGGAGCTCTTAGCGTGTCTACCTCTTAATTATGTATGTACTGAATAAAGCCCTGCGAACGCCTTCAGGATGAGTGGGATACATACATTTACATTGATCATAATTATCAGATAGAATTAATAGTGCAAGGTTTTGCCTGCAGAATGTTAATTATGGAAGTATGCATGGCATAATGTTTCATAACCTTTTCTTTTTTATATATGAAAGGTGGGTAAGGTCAGAGTTTTATTAACAGTGAAAACACAAACATGTAATTATCTTCCCAAACTACTCATAATTCACATACAAGATACACTCGTACAAAAAGCTAAATTATTACATTGAAGTTATTTATGAGAACAAGAACAACAACAACAACAAAAACAGATCTTAATTAGGGCAACTGCATCAAACGTACATAAATGAATGTTAAAAAGTACATTATGCCCTATTTTAAAGTTTTGATGTTTTTTGGGGGCTTGAGTGCTCCTCATATTCTCCATTGTTGCGGCTCCTCTCTTCCCAGTCTGTCAGTAACGCTCTGTTTACTTCCTGTCTCTATGAAGCCCCGCCTTCTGAAAGCACACTGTGCTCTGATTGGTCGGCTGGAGCAGTGTGTTGTGATTGGCCAAGCAGGGAAATGTCCCGCCCCTTACCATAACCGACAGTCTCAACACACTACTAACCAACTCAACCAGGCCCCGCCCCTTTATCCTGCGTATTAATTATTATAATGAGGAACATTGTGACGTGTTGGTTCACAGAAGATGGAGGCGTTCAGGGAGTTCAGAAACACTGGCACCGATGTAGAGAAGAACTGGAGCTCAAACATCAACATCACACACCGAAGAACGATGTAAAAAAGCACAATAGGTCGTTTTATTTGCTTCATTCATGTCACGTCACATGCGTCTGACTTCACGAGGAGGGTAAATGTAGTCTTTTAATAGCAGAGTTTGCTTCGGGTGCTGGAGGGGAAGATCTTGAGGATCATTACAGTGGAGAATGGCTCTTATCGTGACATAAGCGCACGCTGCTGGAGAGACAGTCATAAAGAGTGCCGTGACATATGCTGCGATATGGAAATGCATCTGGTTTTAATAGCGCACACTCGTGCTAACTCGTGTTAAACTCGCATGTCTTCTGCCTTGGCGAATCTCACGAAAATAACACCTGTGCTGTATATTTCGCAGTTTTGCATAAAGACGTTAGAATCAAAACATTTGGCATTTTTTCCCTCCAAAATGATGCTAAAAACACCAGGTTCTCATTACTGTATAAATCACACAGAAATTAAATTCAGTTCAAAAAATACTACAGACTAATGACATCTTAATTAAACGCTCTATTCAATTATTATTTAGCATCGCTGTATCAACCTAAATACAATCATTTATACTGCACAATTGCATATGGATTATTAAAAGGAGAGCTGTGTAACTTTCTGATCTGCTAGAGATCGCCTGTTCAAAACAAAGGCGTAGTTTGATGACAGCAAGTTTGAGCGATGAATCCTGGGACATGTGGTGTTCACCTCACAGCCGGTGGGAAAGAATCGGGATAGGACTTGGGCAGAAATCATGTTCATGGATGTGATTATTAACGTTACTGTCATGTGAAGCAGAGCATGAGCGAGTGTTGAAGAGCTGAGCAAGGCCGCTGGAGTTAATGACTGTTAATGAGATGAACGCAACACACGCCTCGCGAGCAGCGGGACTTTTATTATGACACAGGCGCCGGCGCCATTTCGGTCATGAGTATGAGGTATCGCAGCTCTGTTTATCATATTAGAAACATCTGAGTTTGTTGAGAAGGATGTTATGACGTTACTCTGTGCGTTGGCTCGGCAGCTTGTTCACACTGCAGTGAGAGTAAAGCGCTTCAGAAACCGAGGGGAACGCAAATATGATGTCACTGACAGGCCACGCCCTCACACGTCTCGGTTCATTGGTTAAAATTGCAATTTCTCACGATTTACAAATAGTTGGAAACATTTGGGATATTGTAAGTACTCAACTGAACAAAATATATAAGACTGGCCTAGTGGTTTATGGATATTTTACTGAAAAAATCCTACATAGTGCACCTTTACTTTTAACTTAAATATTACTTTTATAACATTCCATTCACGCGACTGGTCCACTTTTCTTCCAGTTTCAGGGGAAATGTGAGCTGGACATGTTGGGAAAGTTTTAATAAGATTGAAGTGGCTGGTTTTTCTAGAAACATCATTTCTTAGATGATATGTATTTTTTTAAGCAGTATTTATCTTGCAAAAAGAACAAGATCTAAGTTAGGGTAGTCAGATCAAACTCACATATGTCAAATATAATTATAAAAACCTTAATATACTGTACAAAATGACTGACAAACCCAGTGACAAGCAGCAGTACTTCATTAAATATTATTTTATTTTATAGACTTTTTCATTGTGATATTGTGCCAATGCTATTTTTCTAAAGATGACTTGCATTGGCTATGCAACTGTATGTGACCAAAAACATTTTTTTTAATCATTTCATGGCTTATGTTTTTTTATGTTAACATCTCTTTTACAAATTCTTTTTACAGGAGTGTATTTACTCTTGTCCTTCTCATATCATGCAGGATATCAGTATGCACCACTTAATTGCTTAAATGAATGCAATGTAATAAATTCATGTGCGAGCGCATGCACAGCGTTAATTATCCTGAGATGCGCTGGCGTATTCCTCCACAAACCAAACCCATGTCACAACACATCATAACGCAAACACTCACCCCCGTCTGAACTTATCATGCCACCAATTAGTCTGAATAAAGTGAAGGCTGTTCTTCCTGTTTGTAATCCATCCTCATCTGTGAAAAGGGCAGCGAGTCAGGTCAGCGTGGAGCTCTGCAAGCGGAGGACTGTGGGATTAAACGGCTAATAAAATCAAATATATCGGGCTGCTATTGCGGGTTATGCCAACAAGATTAGGTTTCATTCAACCCAGGCTCATTGGAAAAGTCATGTGTTTCATGACACTTTCAAAGCTAAAAGAGTTTTATAAGAAACAGATGAACGTGAATCTGGCAGTGCTTTATTACATTGGCTAGCAGTTTGGGAATGAAAAGGACGAAGCACCTACGGTAGACTAGTGGCCACAACTGATGTCCAGCCTATTAAAAACGGACAAATTCACCCTTCATCCAAATATTATTAAGAGTTTGTTGAATATTTTGTAAGCATATTGCATAGATGTGCTTGGAGTCGATTGTTTTATTTGTGATACTAACGCAATTAAACTGTGCCGACATCATTTTTGGCCAGGCTGACCTACAAAGAAACAATATTAATAACTGATTATGTTGCAGTCAATGTATGCTTTTCATTCTACGTCATATATTTTGCATAGTAAAATAAAACCTGTAGCTGTAGTTTTTTTTTTTGCCAAATAATTTTGTTGTTTATACACAACAACGTCTCTGCTTGTTTGCAATGCAATGATAAATAAAGAACTGGTATTTTTTTGCCAAATCATTTAGGAAGATATGCACTTTAATCAAATTTTGTGTTTGTTTTTCCCTCAAATTCCCCTATATATATATATATATAACATGGTTGCAACATGGTATCGTGCATGAAAATAAGTCTTTATTAATCAATAATCTGCTACTGTAATCATAATTCTATGTGAATTGTAAAAGTTGTTGGTGTCTCCAGTGTTGATTTCAGCTGGAAACTGCAGTGATTTGAATGTATTGGTATGCGTTTTGAGTTTTGCAATTGATTTTTTTTCCCAATGAACCTGCACATCCAGAGTTTTGTGAATGACGCTGAGATATTGTTTTGTGTTCTTCCCGTCCTGCAGGTCTCCACAGAATGGAGCGAGAATGAGCAGAGAGCGGTCGAGAGTGAAGCATGAACTGGAGGCTCATTGAAGTCACTTACTTCCTGTTTATATGGGACCATATAACAGTTCAGTCTTCCCGCCAAGAGCCCTCGGCCAACGAACAGCATGTTACCAAGCAGTTTGATTGGCTCATCTCTGACCGTGGCCCTTTCCACCACTCGAAGGGGTACCTCTCCTTCATGGAAAGATTTCGCCAAGGATTCACAACCCGGTATAAGATTTATAGGTGAGTGCACTTAAATCGACTCTGTTTAGTGCGATAAGAGCTGAAGCTTGTGTGCATATGCGAAGGTTGGGCTTATGAAGAACTGCCCTCGGTGTGAACCTGTTTTATCATCCTATGGAGTTCAAAGCATTTCGAGCATTGAGTTGGGCCCATTCATAGAGGGAGGATATGCGTTCTATCTGATCAGCTCTTCAGTTATTGTGCTTGCAGAGTTCCCACGCTCATGAAAGACCGTGGAAATACCAGATCATTTTAAAATAGTGCTTCCCAGGCCTGGAGAAACCCATGGGCATTTCTGAAGTGAATTTTTTTGTTCCGAAATATTGCATTGGCAAGAAATTGCTATTTGAGTGTGTGTGCCTAGTGTGCTGATTTTTTCAAGCAAATCATGTAAAATTCATTTTGGGAATCTGCATTGTGTGTAGAAGTGGGCTGTAGCTCTGCTGGAGTGGTGATTTCTGTTGTTGCCCATGAAAGCTTTTTAAAGCTCCTTGAAAAGTAAAGAGGTAACGCTAGTGTTGTAGTACTCGAGACCGCTCTTAAGACCATTTTTTGAAGGTCTTGTTTCGGTCTCAGATTTTATCTCAAGATCTGTGAGGATAATTGCTGGTGCATTATCTGATGTATTTGTTGTCATCATTATTGTGATTTGATGTAAAACTTACTGCTTAAAAATGCAACCCACAACTTTATTTTTGTTATTGTGGGGACAGGTTTGAAATCAATGCAGGATTGTCTCAAAAAAGGCAAATGCCCAAAATGAAATTAAATGCCTACAAAATTCAAGATATGACTGCAAAAAAGATCTAGTTTTTTATATAGCATAGGATAAATTCACACTTTATAAAGAGAGCTGTTTTCACGTACACGAGCACAATCACAAATGTTCAATAAACAGGGCTTAATATTAATATGTTTTACTAAATTTAGTGTTTTGTTACTAAATTAATCAGCTGCTTTGAACAAATCGGTTGAATAAATGTTTCCTTTCAGTTTTATAAGTAGACCTATCCTGTTATTTTTCCATCATATTTCTATATTCAAAGTGTTATTTTTTATAATATAATTCTCAGCATTATGTATGCAGGTGTAATTTTAGTAATTCAGATGCAGATTCTGTGCCACCTCTGCAACACTTTGATGGGTTTTATTGTTAGTGATTTGACTGGTAACAGCTCTATATAATATCTTATTATTCTAATTGTATTTACTGATTAAATATAAGACATTTCTCAGACAGCAGATGTGGGTTTTTAGATGCATTTGAGCAGTGCTGGTCTTGGTCTTGATCACAGCGTTAGGTAACACTATACAATAGGGCCACATTTGTGAATATTAGTTAATGCATGTTAGTTCATGATACCTGATGCATTAACGGATTGAAGCGTATTGTAAAATGTTATTGCAGTGAGGTTGATCTTTCATCATTCAGGAGGTTTAATGGAGCTTTGAAAACTTTGCCTCTCCAGATGGTCTTTGGGAGAAATAAAAAATCATAAATGAGTCCATAGAGTTTGATTCTGATTATGGTTTTGGGATATTGTTAGAATTGGACACATGTGACATTACTAGGGTTTTTTTTCTCTGGAGAAACATCTGAGAAGCAAGAGATTTGATGATTTTTCTGGAACTGGAAGGACTTCATTATTGGGTGATTATCAGCCACATGTTTGAGCATCGAGTCATTAAATTAATGACAAGAGACTGTAACTCCTCAGATCTTAATTGTGTGTCATTATTATATCAGTCTATGCAGTAACCATCATGTGTTTGTTAAAGACCCCCTGTGGTAGAATATCCAGTTGTTTATATGTCTATGTGGTGTTAAACTATGTTTCTTGTCAACACACAGCTGAGTAATTTCTCCATAAAAACACGATTTGAAATCGCTGCTGTTCCTGACATCACAATAAACTGTAACCAATCACGTCAGCATGTGGGCAGGCTATAGCATATCATTAATGTCAAGAGAACAGGTTAGAGTTGTTTGTGTGAGAGGAGGCGGGGCTAATTTGCATATTCATGAACCCATGGGTGTCAAGTTACTGTCAAGCTCTTTTAAGACACAAAGACATTTTTTCACTGGGGAAAAACAAAACATTTAAATACATCATTTTAGTGAGTTTTGAGGGCTTAAACGATTGACTACAGAGGGACTCTAAGTCATTTGAACATGTTACATATTCCTCCCTTGATGAGAAATTCTTCTAGGGTTTATAACATTCACTAATCAGTTATGCAACAAGGCAGCCAAGCCAAGTATTTTCCAATTCATTTTCTCCATGGGGATTTTAAAAAGTCTTCAATAAAGAGTTTTAAGCCATGAACCAAAACAACCAAATTGCAACAGATATAGCCTTTGATTCGACCCAAACCTAAACCCAAATTTGGGTTGGGTTTGTTCACGTTTGACCCAAATTTAGGTTGGGTGTGTCCACGTTTGACCCAAATCTGGGTTAGGTTTGTCCACGTTTGACCCAAATTTGGGTTGGGTTTGTCCACGTTTGACCCAAATTTAAGTTGGGTTTGTCCACGTTTGACCCAAATCTGGATTGGGTTTGTCCACATTTGACCCAAATTTGGGTTGGGTTTGTCCACGTTTGACCCAAATCTTGGGTTTGTCCACATTTGACCCAAATTTGGATTGGTTTGTCCACGTTTGACCCAAATCTGGGTTGGGTTTGTCCACGTTTGTCCCAAATTTGGATTGGGTTTGTCCACATTTGACCCAAATTTGGATTGGGTTTGTCCACGTTTGACCCAAATCTGGGTTGGGTTTGTCCACGTTTGTCCCAAATTTGGGTTGGGTGTGTGCAAGTTTGACCCAAATTTGGTTTGGGTTTGTCCACGTTTGACCCACTTTTGGGTGGGGTTTGTCCATGTTTAACCCAAATTTGGGCTAGGAAATGCACATCCTAGCGAGTATTCAGGTAAACACAGTCGGGGGTGTCTTTAGTGAACGTGTACAGTTGAGGTACTTGGATCCATGTTAAGCCGGATCCAATATTCTGTGTGATTAATGTTAATCAAACAACAATGAAAAATAGAAAACCACCCCATGGTTGGCTAAACAATTTTAATATATTCAATGTGAATCTGTGTATAGTTAATTTATTGAGTGAAGACTAAGCAGTTTTTTTTTTGTGGATTATTTAATTTCTTTCTTGACTTGCTATTCTTTTAAATAGACCTATAGCTGAAAAATAAAGCACTGTTTTTGTCATATTGTTTTTAATTTGCATTTTTTGCTTATTTTTAAAAACAAAGATTGCAATAAGAAGAAATGGTCAAAAACCAGGGCAGGAACATGCTGGCCAAGTGAGTTTTTAGTAAAAACAAAAAAAACAAAACAAAAAAACACTATTAATAATAAGTTCTGTTGTCATATACAATTATTTTTACTGGGTGTTTTTTTTTTTGACCGTGGTATCGATTACGTATCGGTATCAAGGTATTTTAGTCTGGTATCGTATCGAAGTCATAATTTTGGTATCGTGACAACACTAGTTTGTCCACGTTTAACCAACATTTGGGTTGAAACAACCCAGCATTTTTAGAGTATATGTTTAAAGTGTTATGTGTTTATATCTACAAAGAGCAAAGAGCAAAGAGTAATATATTTATCAAAAGGAAATCTTTGGGTATGCACAAATCACTTAAGCAATTCCAAAATATAGGTACATTTTGCAGAAAGATGACAAGTAAGCCTGTGAATGCGGCACCTGTGTGTTAGAAGCAATCCTACCGAAAAGTAATCAAAGAATGCACTGGATTACGCTTCAGATGCTAATGGACATTGCATGTTCTTTTAGAGCACAACTGCTGTTCTTTCCTCAAGAATACTGCGGCTTGGTGTGCAGTGACTTTAAAAATAAGCTTTCAGGATAATAGTATAAAAAGTCACTGCAGAGGACACACACAATAGATCTCTATATCTTCAGTGCATTAAAGGATAAAACTGCATTCGGGCAACGGTCTTAAAATCTGCACTGAAGCGCGAGAGGCGGGTGTGTTTTCACCTTGATGCACCGGTTCAGCTCAGGCTTTGTGATAGTATAACCTTGCTGTGACTAGAAATGCTGTTTTTTTTTAAATATAAGATATTGCGTATTAAAACGGCACACTCTAATCATTATGTAATTAACACGGTGTACACAGTGTGAAAATGTCCTGCAGTGTTAGTCATCAAGAAATATTGCAAATAAGTGATGAGAGAGCTATAATATGCCCTTATTATTGTAACGCTGTAAGTAATGAATGCACTCCGCAGAGGATTAAAATCGTGCATTTAACCCCGGTTTTACAGACAAGGCTTACCCCCTATGGGTATTAGACAGTGTTGGGGAACTTTAGATGTTTTGACTAGCTCTGACATTTGTGCTTTTTTCAGTTGCTTATTAACATAATAATGGCAAAAGTGTCATTACTCTGTATTCGCGTCAGGATTTGCCTTTGAATTGAACGCGCACTCCGTGGGCGTGGCCACATTAGCGGATAATGAGGTCTCAACAACTGTCATCTCTCTCTTTCAAGCAGATTACATAAACAGAGAATTTTGTTTTTTGATATAATTTAAAACTAATATTTTAACGTTTCTTTAGACATATGTCTCATGTTTGTGTGACAAGTATTCACTAAGTTGCAGTTCATTTTTGACAAGAATCAGAATGGACCTCATTGAAAGGGAGGCGGCAGACTGCGCATCATGTTTGCTTTTTTAATTTAGCAAAAAGCACAACATTTTGTTATTATTGTGAGTTATTGTAATTAAAAGTAGTTAACAGTTTCAAATGATGTATAACACTTGTCTGTAGTCTCTTCTGCACTGATAAGGCCGCGATCGCCGACCCCTAGGGGTCAAGCTACTCCCAGACTAAAATGTATGTTTGAGCTGTTTTGACTAAAAAGCAACTTGCACTGACATATAATATAATCACATCAGTATTTCTTTTAAGGCATGTTTATAAAATCTACTTAAATGCCCTGATTGAACTAAGGCTGAATTTTGGCTTAATCTAAGCCCTGTCTGTGAAACCCGGTCTATAAATATCTTTATAGTTTTTGGCACCAAAATAGTGTAATATAGTGTTTTATGCACAATTTGCCCTTAATACTGTAATTCAAGGCTACCTGTGCATTACACGTTTTGAATGCACGACATGGAGGCAAATTATCGGTAAAACCGGCGGTTATTTTAGTAATTTACGGCTCGTTAGATCTAGCATTCTGCCTGCTTTGGTCGGACACAGCGATAAAGTAAAACGTAAGATTACATTTATTTCAATGAATGAATTATAGCACTTATTTTAAATAATTATCAAGCGAGAGATGAGAGATGTTCAGCATGTCTTTCTATTAACAGCGGAAATGTAAGTTGAATTACTTCAAAACCAACAATGTTTATCTGAGAGATATAATGCAGCGATTCAGTAGCAAATCTATTTGATTAATAGAAGTCATGTCTGTGTGTGCGTTTCAATGAAATCGGTGCATTAAATATAGAGTAATATATATTGCACTACCTGTGCATTAAACGATTTTATTGCACACCTTCCAGCCAATCAGAATCGAGTATTCAGACAGACCATGGAATACGTATATTCACAGCTGTGTGAATGACAGTTTTTGGCACAAAAAACAGTGTGATATAATGCTTATGCACATTTTTCTATCCTCTCACTTGTATGTAAACACTCTACAGACACTTCAGCAGTCATTAGCATCTTTAATGTAATGATGCCTATAGGCCTGTTGCTTTCAGTGAGAAACCTTTGGCTGAACGCTATGGGGATATATTGGCTATTATCAGTTTAACAGCCACAATATTTTCAGTTGCATTACACTATAACTATTACACTATTTTGGTAACGCGTTATAATAACTGCATGCTATGACTCATTAGTTAAGCATTAGTAAAACGTTAATTAATCATTTATAATGCATTAATAAGCAGTTTATTAAAAAAACGCTATATACATGCTTTATTCTTGATTTATAAGCATATCTATAATGGGTTTAATCATTGAATTTTCATACTTTATTAATGATCAATTTATCATTTCTAAATGAAGTGTTATATTATTCACAAACCAGTTATTTAGGAGTTGTCAGTTGTTCATAAGATCATTTAGAAAGTGTAAGTAAATGATTAATAAACTATTTAAATGCAGATTTTTTTAGACATAGTAATAGTTACTCAGTGTGTAAATAAAGCATTTTCTACTGTAATTAATTCAGGTAGTTATAAAACATTTAGTAGTTGTCATTGAACTGTTTCTGCGAGCTCATCTAAAGTGTTATTTATGCCTTACGATATTTAAAGACTCAGATATCTTTAAACTAAAACATTTTCTAGTTTATTAATACAGTTTCTAAATGATCTTATGGACCACTGACAAGCCCTAAATAACTGGCTTATAAATAATGTAATACTTAAATTATAAAATAAATTATATATTGATTATTAATAAAGTACGAAAATTCAATGATTAAACATATAGATTATTGATTTGATTATAAATCAAGAATAAAGCATGTATAGCTGTATTTATAATTACTTATAATAAGCTTATAATGCTTTAAAATGTATTAATGAACTGTTTACTGATGCTTAACTAATGATTGATAGCATGCAGTTATTATAAAGTGTTACTGATATTTTTGAGTGCCTAACTCAACCCCTATGCCTAAACCAATTCCCAGCTATATTAAACCTGTAACACACAGATAAAAGTGCATGCATTTATAAAAAAAAAATGACATAGTCATCCGTACATTCAGATATCGCCGCTGCCAAACGCCATCGGCTCTTGTGTGTCTTGTGATGAATTGCTAACCAGTCAATGCTTTTGTTGGACTGGGGGAGTTTTTGAATTATACACATTTACAGTATGAATGAACTCTTTTTGCACAAAGTATTTTTTCCCATTTAAATGTAAAAGTGAAAACAGGCAATTTGAAGCAGAAGGCTATAGACTCAGAAACGTGTGTGTATTTTTACAGCTCAAATACAGCCGGAGTGAAATACTGGCATTGGCATTTATTCTTTCCTGATATAATATCCTTCCGTTGCCATGAAAACGCACCTGTCAGTATCAGTGACACTTACATAAATCACCCCACACTCCCGATGTGTTACGTGTGCGTGAGGATCTCACGTCTCAGAGGCTCAATGAGCATTACCACAGTGTCTTACAGGTGAGGGACACTTGCAAAGTTCTCTTTCTGCTGGTTAAAATCTAGTTTTTGTGGCTCTGGAGACTCAAAGATGCCCTGCAGAAACAGCATTCAGCTCTAAAAGGCAAGGCAAGGCCTGACTGGACAGCATCAGCACCGTTACGATGGTAGTGTGCATCTTTTATAGAGCAGACAATAGCAGAAAGTGTGTGAAGACCTTGATCCAATGGCAAATCCAAGATGGCAGACAAGGAGAGAGAAATGTCAATTATAGATATTTGTATAATTAATGTGCATTATCATGGGATTCATGTCTAATGGAGTGTTTCCTGTCAGTCACTCGTGACTTTAGTCGGTTGTAGCTCACTAGAGATTGAAAGTTTGTGTGTACTCCAAATGATCATTGTTGTGTTGTTCTTGAGTATCATAATGGAGGTTTGTGATATATAATCATTGTATTATTATTATATTATTCATTCACTTTGCAAACATGTACATGCATTCTCTGCGTGCTGTAGCCTGTTAGAATGAGCTCAAAATACAGTAAATAGCCCCGTTTCCACCGGAATTACCCGGAACAATTTGTCCCAGGAACTCCCCGCCCCAGACCTGCTGCTGTTTGCGCTTCCATCGCGGTCTAAAGTACCGTGAAAATTAGTACAGTGATGTAGGACTGCGGCTGTGCACAACTTTCCAGTTTCCACTGGATTTCCTCCTCTGCAAATACACTTAATAAAGCCTGAACCTCGTCGTCAGTCCATTGGTTGTTTTTTTTAAACTCCATTGTTGATTTGAATAGGAAACGAGACTTACACCCGTTTCACACATATACCGTCTGCGGTGCGTGTTGCGGTGCGTATGCAGTGTGTGTTGCGGTGCGTATGCGGTGTGTGTTGTGGTGCACATACGATGTGTATGCGGTGCGTGTTGCGGTGCATATGCGGTGCGTGTTGCGGTGCATGTTGCAGTGCGCATATGATGCGATGCGGTGCGTGTTATGTGCATGTTGCGTGCGTGTTGCAGTGCGATATGATGCGATGCGGTGCGTGTTGCGGTGCGTGTTGCGTGCGTGTTACGGTGCGTGTTGCGGCACGCTTTATGGCGGTGCATATGCGGTGCGTGTTGCGGTGCGTGTTGCGGTGCGTGTTGCGGTGCGTGTTGCGGTGCGTGTTGCAGTGCGATATGATGCGTATGCGGTGCGTGTTGCGTGCGTGTTGCGTGCGTGTTGCAGTGCGCATATGATGCGTATGCGTACGATGCGTGTTGCGGTGCGTGTTACGGTGTGTGTTGCGGTGCATATGCTGCGTGTTGCGGTGCGTGTTACGATGCGTGTTGCGGTGCATGTTGCGGTGCGTATGCAGTGCGTGTTGCAGTGCGTGTTGCAGTGCGTATTGCGGTGCGTGTTGCAGTCCGTGATATGATGCGTGTTGCGGTGCGTGTTGCGGTGTGCGTGTTATGCGCGTGTTGCGGTGCGTGTTGCGGTGCGTGTTGCAATGCGATACGATGCGTGTTGCGGTGCGTGTTGCGGTGCGTGTTGCGGTGCGTGTTGCGGTGCGTGTTGCAATGCGCATACGATGTGTGTTGCGGTGCATATGCGGTATATGTTGCGTGCGTGTTGCGGTGCGTGTTGCAATGCGACACGATGCGTGTTGCGGTGCATATGCGGTATGTGTTGCGGTGCATATGCTGTGCGTGTTATGCATATGCGGTGTGTGTGCGTGCATATGCGGTGTGTGTTGCGGTGCATATGCGGTGTGTGTTGCGGTGCATATGCGGTGTGTGTTGCGGTGCGTATGCGGTGTGTGTTGCGGTGCATATGCGGTGTGTGTTGCGGTGCGATATGCGGTGTGTGTTGCGTGCATATGCTGTGTGTGTTGCGGTGCATATGCGGTGTGTGTTGCGTGCATATGCTGTGCGCGTGTTGCGGTGCATATGCTGTGCGTGTTATGTGCATATGCTGTGCGTGTTATGTGCATATGCGGTGTGTGTTATGTGCATATGCGGTGTGTGTTGCGGTGCATATGCGGTGTGTGTTGCGGTGCATATGCGGTGTGTGTTGCGGTGCGTATGCGGTGTGTGTTGCGGTGCATATGTGTGTGTTATGCGGTGCATATGCGGTATGTGTTGCGGTGCATATGCGGTGTGTGTTGCGGTGCATATGCGGTGTGTGTTGCGGTGCATATGCGGTGTGTGTTGCGGTGCATATGCTGTGTGTGTTGCGTGCATATGCTGTGTGTTGCGGTGCATATGCGGTGTGTGCGTGCATATGCGGTGTGTTGCGGTGCATATGCGGTGTGTGTTGCGGTGCAGATGCGGTGTGTGTTGCGGTGCATGTTGCGGTGCGTGTGAGTGTTGCGGTGCAGGAGTCGCACGCCCTCTTGTGCTTTCACATATGCTGCGTTTGCAGTGCGCAACTGATCCGCCGTTGTATACCACAAACACAGCATTTATTCATTATTTTTATTTAAAATCCAAAAGTTGTTACTGAACATGGCTCGTCAGAATTGTAATTCTCTTTGTTTACACTTTCATAGATATCAGGTTTTAACGTACCACATTTAAACAACGTTTTATTCAATTAATTAATTCATATTTATATAGCATAGTACTTTAGATTTAGTTCACACAGGTGGCAAAACATTTAAACACATGCTATAGCCTAAAATCACAAACATTTTAAATTAGAAACTTACAATAGGCTATTAAAAAACAGCCGACTCTCGTCTTTTCTTTCGTTTTTAAACGCTTTTAGAAGAAATCCTGCAGGTCATAAAGAACTTTGTTTTTCCACCTCCAAGAAAGGCTGAGTGCTATCCATTATTTTACTTCTTCTTTTTTTTTTTACGTAAATGCCAGGTAAGGTGTCGTTTCCTTGCTTTACCCGAGAAAAAAAAAGCCATGTGTTGACTTTGAAACAAGAGTATATTTTAAATGATATGCATGTGCGTGATATGCATATATTTTTTCTTTTGAAATAATACTAATGCTATGTTGCAAACATGTAAACTTAACATTTCAGCCTTTACTGAGTCAAAGTGAGGAATTATGTTGTATTAGAGTTATTTCTCATATGCGACAATTATACATCTTGGAAACAAGCAGAACCATTTGAGTGTTTTATGTGTTATTTGAGTCACACACACTGCTGAGAACCATCTGTAGTGAAACACTTCCTGGGGTGCATGGAGACGAACTGACGTGTGTTATTCGGTCCGCGGTGTCCAGCGCTGAACAGCGTTCTGTCGAGGAGATCTTCTGTTGAAAATAAAGATTCCAAAAGGGTTTTTACTCTCAGTTACACAGCAGAACAACAGATCCGCAACATTCCAAATTCCAAAAAGAACCTTTTATAGAATGGAAAGATTCAAAGGATTCGGAACCATCAATGAGAAAGTTTTGAAGATGGACCCTTTTCACAGACTGTGATGATGCCGCCATCAATATCGTAAATTATTGTTTTTGTATGTACATTTATAACACTAATACTTTGTGTTATATTACTTTTGCGTCAAATTATAAAAAAAACAACTTACCCGACAACTTAAAACAACCCGATTGCTGGGTTAGTCCATATTTCACCCAACATTTGGTTAAAACAACCCAGCATTTTTTTAGAGTGTATATTTGAGAGCTCTCGTTTTTCGTTCTTTGACTAACAAGGACGTTTTCAGCTCTGAAAATATTCTTTTATTACCATGACCTTTAATATATCAAAGGCTCAAGGGAAAGTTGATTTCTCAATTCATCACCCCATTAACAGGTTTCCCTTCACTCAAAAACACATAACATAACACTTCATTTCAATATTAACTCTCTATTTCCAGCCGTATGCAAAGCATGCTGGGAACTAACAATGGTGTCTCTAAATAAAACTGCACAATTGAGCTAATTCTCTTGTAATAAACAGGTCGCCTTTTTCCCTTTAATTTTATCAGCGGATTCGGTTCCTCAATCCAAGCCTCAAAATTGTTTACATTTCCTTGAAAAAATTAGGAAAATGTATCTCTTGGTTTAATTAGTGAAAAGAAACACAATTTTATTAAGAGAATATTCACAAGTTACAAGAACCATGATTATTTTTTTACAGTGCCGTTCAAAAGTTTTGGGTCAGTATGAATTTGTTTTTATTGTATTTTTTGGGGAAAGAACTTAAAGAAATGAATACATTTATTCAGCAAGGACGCATTACATTTATCAAAAGGGACGTTTTTAAATTTTAGCGATCAAAAACTTTTTGATGAACATTTGATGATGATGAATAATACTTTTATGATGATGTGTTGTAGACATTGAAGCATGGAGCATCCAGTCTGTTGCAGATGCTTTAAAAGAAATTGCACACACACACACACACACACACAGAAACGGCATTGCACACACACACACACACATAATTTCCCTCTCAAATCCCCACTCATCAGCCGCTGTTCCAGTCTTTTAACAGCAGAGATGCTGGTGCCGCCTTGCGTCCACACGTCTGCTCTCACTGTCCTATTTTACGGGTAATGTCAAGAAATGTGCGTTTTTGCATTTTCCCATCCCTGACACTGTCATCCAGTGGCTTTAAAGTGTCTGGAACGGCGTCCTAGAGGAGACAGGCAGGCGAGATGTGATCTGACGCCGCACAATTCCTGATATTCCTCCTGTACCCTCCTCCAGTCTCTTTGCATAGTAAAGCTGCACACGTTTGACTGACAAGCTCCTGCAAATAAAGACGCTCTCCGCTTTCACAAGAGCACACTTTGATCCCTCTGTTTCCTGCGAGCAGAGGATCGCGCGATAGACTTCATCTGGGTCGCGTGTTTGATATTCTAACGGAAGATTTAGGCCGTTCTGTCTTTGCTTTCATTTCCACGTCTCCGCTGTTGTCTGTGTTTGCTTTCTCTCGTCTCGTTTCCCCTCCGTCCCTCCCGTCTCGTCCTGTTCTGTGTTCGACTCCACTCCTCTTTTATCTCTTCTTCACCTTGTCTCTGTGTTTTCTCTTCACTGTATCTCTTTCCTCTCATGTCAGATGTAGTTCACTCTCTCGATTCCACCGAGTTTTACTCTTTTCATGGACCCTAAAGGCTGGGAAAGTGGGTTTTTTTGAGTGTCACACTGAAGGTGTCGTCTCTTGTCTGACTGACTGTATTGGAGCTGTTTGCTGAGACAGTCACTGCTCCCTGTTCTTCTGTGCGTGACCTATTTACTGGATGTATTCTTTTATTAAAGGACACAAATAGAGCAGTCAATGTATTTACACATTGAGAAACTCTGGGGCTGTGTCCGAAATCTCATGCTCTCTTGCTTATTTTGAATATTTGTGAGTGCTAAAAATGTATGTTTTCCCTACTCTTTAATGAATTTGGACAGTTGCATACTGCATACAGTAGAGAAGTATGCGATTTCAGATGCAGCCTTGATTTTCTTGAAAATATGTCAGGTGCAATGGCGTCTGAATTGATGGTAAATTTGTAAAAAAATAAAAAAAGATTTTGCATGTACACAATAGCATCATATTCTACAATTTTGATTGAATATAAAATGATAAATGTGCAGCTCCTTCAAATATGTAATATACATATAAGTATAAAGCAAAAATACACATTTTGTAGAATTAAAAAATCTTGATGCATTTATGCATTGCCATCTGGACCAGTGATTTGAATGAACCTGACATCAAAATTACGACTTCCCAACTCATGCATGGAATTTTATTATTTTAATATATTCCTTGAGGTTCGCTTATAATGTTAATAAAGTCGATTACACTTTATTTTACAGTACGTGTACTTACAGTGTACTTACCCAAGAAAGTACTGGTAATATACAGTAACTACATGGGTTAGGTTAGGGCGAGGGGTAGGTTCAGGGTTAAGTTATTGCAATTACTATAATCACACTCACACACGCACACACACACACGCACACGCACACGCACACGCACACACACACACACACACACACACACACACACACACACACACACACACACACACACACACACACACACACACAAACTTTACATTAAACTGTGCCTCGTTTAAAAAACAAAATGCTCCAAACAAACATATAATCCTCTGACGTGATCCAGGATGGCATTCAAATTAACTATCCACTTGTTTTCAAAGCTTGGATCATCTGGGAATGTCAACGGGACGTTCTTTTTACTCTTACATTTGTCCTGCTGTCGGCAGACTCAAGCGTGTAGAGTGTGTCAGAATCTGTCAGCTGTTAAGCATCTAAACGCCAGTGGGCGGGGCCTTACGGTGCAATGATGTGTTACTATTGGTCAATGTCTTGCTTTGGAGGCGGGCATATGGAAATGTGACAAATGCCACAATATTAAAGCTGTTTTTGGAGCTTGATTTAATTCATTCTTTATTTACAATGAGAAGATGTTTTAATGGTTCAAAGACCACTTATATGTCAAAAGATCACGGCGCATTTGATTTCTTATGTCATGAGTCCTTTGATTGAGTTTAAAGTTAAAACAAGTTTTTTTTTCTTTTTTTCACTTTTCACTTGAAATGTAAACATATGAAATGAATTAAGTTCGGCAGTTGTGATGGATTGCCCATTGTTGCCACAGGTTTATCACACTCTAAAAAATGCTGGGTTATTTGGCAAACCAGTGCTGGGTCAAAATTGGACTAACCCATCGTTGGGTTGTTTTTACCCAGCTGGTTGTGTTAAATGTTTGACCCAACATGTCAGCCGTTATTGAACGCAAATACTGATTCAAAATGACTATATTGCTGGCTTAATATGAACCCCAAACACATGAAAAATCACACACATAACTTCTACAATACAGTAATAATTAAAAGGTGAACATTTATTAATAAGCAAGCACACACTCTAAAAAATTCTGGGTAAAAAACAACCCAATGTTGGGTCAAATATGGACTAACCCAGCGATTGGTTTGTTTTAACCCTGCGGTTGGGTTGTTTTAACCCAGCGATTGAGCTGTCTTAAGCAAATATTTAACCCAACCGCAGGGTTAAAACAACCCAATCGCTGGGTTAGTCCATATTTGACCCAACATTGGGTTAAAACAACCCAGCATTTTTTATTTGAATGCACACAGGACTGCATAATATGCACTCCTTAAAAATGCTGGGTTGTTTTAACCCAAATTTGGGTTAAATATGGACAAACCCAGCCATTGGGTTACTTTTTTAATTACATTTTTAACCCAACGGTCCATATTTGACCCATATTTGGGTTAAATCAACCCAGCACTTTTTAGAGTGTATGTTGTGCTGCATTAAATAAAATGATTTACAGCACAGTAAAGACTTTAAAGACTAACTAAAATGTATACTAGCGATTTTACCGAAGAAATGCACGTGGATAACCCATCAGCTGGGTCGTGGTGTCGGAGGGGTGGATTGTTTCAACTGTCAGTTAGATTGACCCAGCCACTAACCCAACCATGGAACAAAAATAACCCAACAAAATGACCCAACCCAGCGTTTTTTAGCGTATATTCACTGTGTTTTTCCAGCAGTGGCCTCATTCACCACGGGTTCACCCAGGGACGGGCTTCAGGTGTGCGCTCGATTCATGAAGTGTGGGAAACGGAAATGCATTTTGCATTTGGCAGGCACATCGCCTCTGGCACGGCGACACGGTGGCGGCACGGAGGATCGTGTCTCCCTGTGTTCCCCTGTCTCCTCCAACAGAAGGAAGCATCAAATTCAGCCGTCAATGCAGGATATCGGCTTGCTTGTGACAAGACAATTAAATCGTGCATCAATACTGAGTGGAATTCACTGCGCTTCTCATTAAAAATTTAATCAAAAAATCTGCAATCACATCTGTCTGACATCTGCACTGCTGTCACATGAACTGGCAAGGCTCATCCATCAAATGCCGGTAATCTGAACAAAAGTTAGCTTTTTCCATTTCTAGAGCGAACGTTGAAGCCGATGATGTGTCTCCGGGCCTTTGAGTCGCTCAGGCTGCCACTTCCTCTTATGTGCTCAACTGGGTCATCTCGTCTAATTCTGCTCTCACTTCTAGTCATCAGAAGTTGCGTAATGCCAAATAAAGGCCGTCTAGTCATGTTTTGTCCCACAATACGGTGAGATCTGATTGGGTCCAACTGCTCGGATTATACAAGAATCAGAAACAGCCCCAAAGGCCCGTCGCCTCGTGTTCAGCTTCACTCAGTGTTGATTTCACAAATACGCTTCCTGCTCCGACTGATAAAGAGTGTGATAGTGGCTGACCCAGATGGACCGTTTCAGTGCTTAATGCTGAGAACTAGAGAACCACCGATGGTTAACACACGTTTAATTACAGCAAATGAGATGAACACACACACGTGGAAATTTAACAGCTAATAGGAAACATGAACACGCACACAAAACATGATTTCATCTGTCTTCTGCGTTTTGTGTTCAAGGAAACATAGCAAATACTAAGAAATACTGTAACAAATGTATAGTTCATTGTTAGATATTGTTGCATGTATATGCATGAACATTATCTAATGCACCCTTTTTACTTATATTGCATTTATATTGCAAGCCTGTTTGTCCATTGTTAGGGGCTAAGCACCGAAGGTTAATAGACACCTATTGTAATCATTGCCGTTTCTTCAGCTCTTGAGTCTATAGAAACGATTGTGGGAAAGTTATGAAATTAAGCACACTGATAGAGGACAGTCTGAACTGTCCCCATAGCAAATCTGGAGTCTCTAACTCAATCCCTCGAGCCCCCCCAACTGTCCAAAGTTGCATGCACACTTATGCTTATAACTTTTGAACCGTATATTCCTTGGCTTATGCCGATTCGATTGCACCCATTTTCTGCCATTTTGTATTTTTCGAACTCCTCCACCTTCTTGCTCTGATTTTCACGAAAATTTAACATGATCATCTTCAGACCATGCCGACAAAAAGTTATGGAATTAATGTTAATTGTTCAAACCGTTTATTGTGCGAGCAAATTCGATAAAGTGCCCGCCAAAATGAACATGAGGCTATATCTAAGCAATGCTTTTGTGTATTCTGACCAAACTTGGAGTGTGTTATGCCAACCATGGCCTGAGGCGACCTGCACAGTTTCAGTGCACAGTGCCACCTCACATCAGGAGATATGAAAAATTGCAATTTGTGCTTATAACTTCTGAACGCTTTGGCCCAAAATCACAAAACAGGTCTTTAGATATGGATTTAGTCAAAAATGCTATGTTTTACAAACGCATTGGCATATCCGTAACTCTGCCACACTGTGGTCAAAAGTTTATAACTTTTGATTAAATTAGCCTATTATAATGGGTCGTCATGAACATAAATACCAATTTTTCCCGTATTTGGCAGAACTTCCTGTCCGCCATTTTGTTTTTCTTTGAAAACCTACATTTCTGAACTCCTCCTAGACCATTTGTCTGATTTTCATCAAAATCAAATCGTATCATCTTCAGACCATGCCGACAAAAAGTTCTGGATTTTGTGTCAATAGATGAAATCATTTCCGTATATAGCGCAGCAACAAATTTAAGGAATGATGCCAAAATGACTGAGCTGTATCTCTGCAATGCTTTGGCATATTGACACCAAACTTTGCATGTGTCATTTCCTCACTCTGACCACACCACATCAATTTGGTCACAGCGCCACCTATTGGTTGAATGTGATAAACCATTAAATAATTTTACCAATGACTATATTTATGATTTTTCAGCCATATTTCCCTTTTCTTGCTTGTTGTTGCACTTGGTCTGATGCTCCCAGCAAGGTTGGCATGACATGTCTTGTTCTTTGTGCTTGGTCCTAATAATTGCGGCTTGCATCTATATTTATTAATAATCACCTTGAGTAATTAATAATCAAATCTTGATAAATGAGTGTTTGCTAAAACTGTCTGAACATGTTCTTTCTCCTTGCATTTCTACCAAATTGACCAATTCATTTTGCGGACTGGTTGTAAACAATTTCACTGACTACAATAGTGCAGATTATATACTATTTGATATCATATCATAATGATTGTTTCATATTGTCAATTATTTTATCATTCAAAAATTTCAAGGAGGCACTGGCTCGCTTGAATCCTTGGAGAAAATGCTCCTGGCCAAGCACAAATGCTCAATCCTTGATTACTAACAGCTCTTTCTTAATAGTCACTTTGCTTGTTGCCTGGGAACAAGCGCGGCTCAAATAAGATGGCTGGTAGCAAGCGGCACGTAATAACAATAGACGCGTCCCTGGAGTTCTGTAGGGCTGGCTGTGTTCAGAATCAGATCGTCTTTATAAAGCGAGATTAAACGGCAGCTTAATGCTGGACAACGGCAGCCTGATCAGCAACAAACAAATCTGGGCTCCTCTAATGATCCGGGCGCACCGTCTCAGTCTGCGGGCCAATCGCTGTGATTTCACATGCCGCTGATCTCGCGCTCGGCTTAGCCAGAAAGGTCACAATCACTTTGAGGAGAATGAAGAATCGCAAATCTACGAGTTCGGGCCCAAAGGCGCATTACCAGAGAATAATTAAATGGCTTTAGATCAGTAATCTGCTCGGACACATCACTGTTGACTGCTCACTTGTGCAGAACTAGCCCCATGAGGAGGAGAAGTGTTTGCATGCTGAGCTGTGCTGTTTGGAGTCGCACCAAACACATTGTGTTTCACATGTGATCTCATGGGTTTCACATGGGCATTTTACATGTGTTTCACGTGATCTTGGGTTTCACATGGACATTTTACATGTGTTTCACGTGATCTTGGGTTTCATGTGGACATTTTACATGTGTTTCACATGATCTCATGGGTTTCACGTGGACATTTTACATGTGTTTCACATGTGATCTCATGGGTTTCACATGGCCATTTTACATGTATTTCACATGTGATCTCATGGGTTTCAAATGGGCATTTTATATGTGTTTCAAGTGATCTTGGGTTTCATGTGGACATTTTACATGTGTTTCACATGATCTCATGGGTTTCACATGGGCATTTTACATGTGTTTCACGTGATCTTGGGTTTCACATGGACATTTACATGTGTTTCACATGGCCATTTTACATGTATTTCACATGTGATCTCATGGGTTTCAAATGGGCATTTTATATGTGTTTCAAGTGATCTTGGGTTTCATGTGGACATTTTACATGTGTTTCACATGATCTCATGGGTTTCACATGGGCATTTTACATGTGTTTCACGTGATCTTGGGTTTCACATGGACATTTACATGTGTTTCACATGATCTCATAGGTTTCACATGGATATTTTACATGTGTTTCACATGATCTCATGGGTTTCACGTGGACATTTTACATGTGTTTCACATGATCTCATGGGTTTCATGTTGACATTTTACATGTGTTTCACATGTGATCTCATGGGTTTCACATGGGCATTTTACATGTGTTTCACGTGATCTCATGGGTTTCACATGGGCATTTTACATGTGTTTCACATGATCTCATGGGTTTCACATGGACATTTTACATGTGTTTCACATGTGATCTCATGGGTTTCACATGGGCATTTTACATGTGTTTCACGTGATCTCATGGGTTTCACATGGACATTTTACATGTGTTTCACATGATCTCATGGGTTTCACATGGACATTTTACATGTGTTTCACATGTGATCTCATGGGTTTCACATGGGCATTTTACATGTGTTTCACGTGATCTCATGTGATTTAGATGGGGACATTTTCCAGAAACTCACATTTCACATGGTTACTCATGTCTTGTTCACATATATCATTTTGCACTATTAAGCAGCACTATTGTTCAGCTAAAATAACTTAAAAGTGAACGAGACGGGAAGACTTGCACATTCAAGTTACAAATGGCCGTGCTGGTCTTACATTAAAAATACGACGAATAGCGAGACATTCTCACATCCATGTTCATTTCTCAATGCATCTGGACACTCAAATTGTTCTGCTGATAATATAATTTGATTTAAATTCAAAGCGCAAATACAAGCATTTGCACTGTTGGTCTGAGACTTTTGGACCCCGCTGTGACTGTTTTAGCCAGGATTTCAATCAACCAGCTGTGATTCTGTCACGTTTAATCTTCCCTTTCCAGGAATCGCTCTCAAACGAACACTGCATGAGCTGGATTTACCAGGGCCCTTCATATTAAACAGTTTTTGGAACATAGCACAACATTAAAGGAATATTCTGGGTTAAAAACAACTTAAGCTCTGCGACATGCTGTGAGTCAGCACAGAAAATCATTCTGACTTGTCCCTCAGACAAAAAGAAAAACACATCTTTCGTGCAGTGTAAATCTGTGGCATATCCACAGCACTGCAAATCAAGAAACTGTTCAAATGTGAAACCGCAGTGTAAACACATTTGTTTAACAACCTTGTCTGTGCAAAATTATATCCAATCTTGTGTCATATCAAGCTATTTTTTTTTTTTGCATGATACAAGGACACCCATTCAGATGTGAAATAACTATTCTTAAGGAATATACGTTGTTTTACTGCCTCTAGTGTTCTTTTCAGCTTGAAACGGCAGTGAATTCTATTTATAGTATTTGCATGTTTTGCAGACGAGACTAAAAATACTCAATAAAAAAGGAAACC
This sequence comes from Gobiocypris rarus, assembly GCA_023029165.1. Taxonomy (NCBI): domain Eukaryota; kingdom Metazoa; phylum Chordata; class Actinopteri; order Cypriniformes; family Gobionidae; genus Gobiocypris; species Gobiocypris rarus. The sequence continues at coordinate 3,954,117 of CM040916.1, forward strand.
CTTAAGGCTTAAAGGTTAAAGAGAGGGAATTTGACATTGGCCAGAACTTAAACACAGTTGGCAACATTCATCTTAATTGGCAACTAAACGAGAAAGTTTGAAAACCATAGCGCCATCTAGTGTCCAGGAGGTTTAGTTGCTGCAGAGGCTTCACAATAAACCTGGTGCTGTACAAGGCATATTACAGATGTTCTACTGGCTATCAAACTCCATAAGTTAATGGACAAACTAACTGTTATAGTCTGATGTGTTTTATAGTACCAGTTTTTAGAGAGGAGACTGTCATTTCCATAATAATGAAAGCAGTTATTGCACAACAATAAAATCAAATGGCATTGTGTGCTTCTAATAAGCAAAAGCCCATTAGCCTTTTATGCATGTGTTGGGAGTGTAATTGTTTTGAATTTTAGCCTAGAGTGTGGATTCAGAGACTGTCATGACTGACCGCTGGTATTACAATCAGTGAGAGAAACAGCTAATATGGCGGCTCTGATCAAGTAAGTCCCGCCTTCCAAATGAAAGAGCCAATCGGTAAAGCCCGGCTGGTGTTTGTGTGAAACTTGCCAATTTGAACTCTTCAATTCTTTAATTGGGGGCATCAACAACAAAGTACAAAAACAAATGCTTTTTGCAATAAAATTACTATTTGTTTTTGATTTATATATCTGCTACTTGCCAAACTTTATCATTTATACACCATTTTGAATCTATGTCAATGGAAGAACTCAAGATCTTTGCAATTTAACATCACTAAGGCCTTTAGATTAGACTTACCAAATATGATGATGATCCATTTAAAACTGTAGGAGGAGTTTGTTAAAGTATGAGGCCTAGAAATGGAAAAAACTGCAAAAATTGTGCAGAGAAAATTCAAAATATCTGACTTCCTATTGTGTTTCAGATTTTGCTCTTGGGGACTTTTTTGTAGGTGTTGGGCTGTTACATGTGTGTACAAAGTTTCATACTTGCTCATGAGACATAGAGCGAACGGTGCTTAATTTAAATTTCGTAGGTGGTGCTATCTTGCCATATTGCCACACCAATTTCAATCATAATTTTCATCACTTCTGACGCGTGTGCAAAGTTTTTGAGCGTGTTTACGTCCTCAGAAAATCTATTCATTTTGGAGGAGAAGAAGAATAGAGCGAGCAATTCCAAAAGGGGCCTCACACCATTGGTGCTTGGGCCCTAATAATCATAAACATATTGCAAACCATAACAATGTACCCAATACAGTTAATTTTATATATTCCTAGACAATTATTGCCATTTGTTATTGTAGATTAAATATTCAATCATAGAATAAAATATCACATGACACTGGTTGCATGATGTTGTGTCTACTTAATTTAAACTTAATTTAAATAATCCAAAAATAGCATAACGTTTGGTTAAGTATTTCGATTAAAAAAAATCTATTTAATACAGATAACTTAAAAACAATATATTTGTTATTTTGAACTCAAAGCCCACTCAATTAAAAAATGTATACTGGCGATTTAATTTAAGGGCAGTTTCAAGAACAAGAACAAGAAACATGGGGTGCTCGAAATATTTGTGTGAGATTATAATATACTTTCCCTTAATGAATAAAATACTGTATTATTTTAGTGGAAAAAAAATTAAGTGATCATCAATGGACACACCCTAAATTAAATTGTACTCATATACTGTTTTTCAGCATTATTTAAGGGTAACAAACACCATATATTCTCTATAGTGCCGTATATCCGAGAGAAACGCTTCTCAAACAAGAACAAATGTAGGGCGGGGCTTGATTTTTTCCATGGGAATTGATTGGATGGTTGTGGTTTGCTATTGGTGGATCTCATGTGAGTGACAGGTGGCCCCGCCCTCATCATCAGAGAAGAGACAAGATGTTGCTGTTATTTTGATTCATTCATTAAAACAATAATGATGTGCATCCATAAATCATTGAGAATAAACACTGCAATATTCCATAAAAAAAGTTTCATGCTGACTTTAAGAGTGTGAGTGTTTCGCAGGTCAGTTTTTCTCGTGGCTGGTCCTCAGATGGTCCAGGGGTTTGTGTGATGGGCTCGATCGGTCCGTGTTCTTGGGCTGCAGCTTGTGTCAACCACAAAACCAATATAAATGCAAATCTGTCTATTAATGCACTTTAAAGTCTGCAAGCGTCTAATGTAATCAAAGCAAAAAATGACAATTTTTATGTGAAATTTAAATATTTATGAGAGTGGCGATTTGTGTGTTGATCAGGTTTTTTGTGAAGAGTTGAAACGGTGAAAGAGAGGCTTTGTTTGACTTTGATTCAGGATTCAATAGAGTTTAATAGCAAGGTGCATGCCAATGAGCTGATCATTCAGTCTTCATTAAAGAGGGTTTATTTCACAAAAGAGAGAAGCTACTCATGTGATTCATGTTGTGAAAAGGAAATAAGAATAACTTTTTTAAAGAAATGTCTGCAGTTTTGCTCATACATCAACATGGCTGTAGCTTTAGGTCAAAAATGGCAGCTTTCTTGTTAAAACTGCGACACATAACTGATGTCAAGCATGCATTTCCACAATTTTGCAGAAGTCTGCCCACCTTCCTCAGCAACATTTGCTCTTGAGGATCAGCACTTTACAGCAAAAGCGTCCTATTTTAAGCTATTTTTCTTTTGTCTGGAGACGGTGGTGTCTCACAAATCAAATGCACACAGATGTATTTACTTCACGGAGCAATAAAGGAGCTCTTCTTCCAATGAAATATCCGTCTATCAGCCCCAGCTGAGCCCTACATATACAATCACTGAAGTGCACATTGCATTCAGAGGAAATAAATGGGACAAATGGTAAGGCTCAATATGGCGGCGATAGGAAGGAAAGTCCCAGCTTTCAGCAAAAGAGCCTAGAAGTTCGTTTACTCTCGAATTCATGTGCATTAACTTGACTAGTCTAATACTGTGTTTTGTCGTTGTTTGTAATGTGTTATATGAGCAAAAGAAGCTGTTGCATCAATTTTAAATATGCAAGTCTCTGCCTTTGGGGCATGCTAATTTAAAAGCCATCCAAAGTAGAAGAGAGTGTGGGCGGAGTCTCTCTGCAAACACACTGCACTCACAACAAAATCAACCAAAAATACCAGCCAATCAGAAGAGCGTGTGGGCGGAGTCTCTCTGCAAATGCACTGCACTCACAACCAAATCAACAAAAAATCACAGCCAATCAGAAGAGCGTGTGGGCGGAGTATCTCTGCAAACACACTGCACTCACAACAAAATCAACCAAAAATACCAGCCAATCAGAAGAGAGTGTGGACGGAGTCTCTCTGCAAACGCACTGCACTCACAACCAAATCAATCAAAAATCACAGCCAATCAGAAGAGAGTGTGGGCGGAGTCTCTCTGCAAACGCACTGCACTCACAACCAAATCAACCAAAAATCCCAGCCAATCAGAAGAGAGTGTGGACGGAGTCTCTCTGCAAGTGCACTGCACTCGCAAACCAAATCAATCAAAAATCACAGCCAATCAGAAGAGAGTGTGGGCGGAGTCTCTCTGCAAACGCACTGCACTCACAACAAAATCAACCAAAAATACCAGCCAATCACAAGAGCGTGTGGGCGGAGTCTCTCTGCAAACGCACTGCACTCACAAACCAAATCATTTAAAAATCACAGCCAATCAGAAGAGAGTGTGGGCAGATTCTTTCCAAAATCATCACGTTAGAACTTGCAATGGGCCGTTTCCGAAAGTTTTTGGACTAAAGATGGAAAGCAGAAACCACATTGAGCAACATACAAAAGTGCTGATTTGTTCTTGAATCATTCAGTGTTTTTGCACAAATCGGTTGAGTAAATGATTCAACGACTCAGTTGTGACTACTATTGGCTAATGTAATATTAATGTATTTCTAAACATTCACAATGCTGTTGCAGATGAAACATAACACAGATACCATTAAAGAGTCTATTTGATCAGGATAGTGTTGTTGATTATGAATCACTCACACTCCTTTCTGCATTAAACAAGTGTATTTTTTACTTTTTTTTTAAATGCAAAAATCATTAAATAAATAAGATAAAAATGTAACACAAAACACCCTAATGTACATTACAGAAATAAGAAAAAATATTAAAGAATCAAATTCATTTAAATAAAACATAATATATGTGATATGTTGCTCACGGGTTTCTGGGAAAGTACTTTTACTGTTTCCTTTTTACTGAACATGACGCATAAATTATCTTGGCAACTTTCGGTTTTACTTGATAACATTTAATTATTACACTGGCTAGACGCAGAAATCTAATGCTAAGAATTAATTGCAGGGTGTCTACAATCTCAACAGTAATGAGAAAGCGTAGTTAATAATTGAATGGGGTCTTTATGAGAAATCTCGTATTACCCACGTCCCCACTTGCCCTCTGAGAGGAACCCGGCGCGGATGCGTATGAGATCTCAGTCTCACCGGTGTTCAGGTGTTGGTTTGCGTTACCTTACTGAGGTTTCATGTGCTCAGGGATAAAATGACTGCTTCCAAAAATAAACGTGAACCAAATGCACTCTGGTTAGAGGTGCAAGATTGCTAATTTCCACCTGTCGCCGCCACTTGACTTGCTTCGCCAGAGCAGCATATAATAACACGTTAACTAATTATCATGGTCATGGCATGTTTTTCATGCACTGACGTGAAGTGGTTCACTTATGATCACCAGCCTTATTTTTACATCTGCAAGTACAATGTGCTATGATTTCTCAAAGTCATCATGCTAATTTGTAATATTCAGAAATTCACATCGGTGCTTTAGCTGATTATATTAGTTGCCTGTATTGCATGCTATGTAGTGCGCATTGCATTTATTGGAACATTTAACACCCAAAATCAAAACCCTGTGCTCATTTAAATTATTATTATTATTTTTTTAACTGGGTGTAACAGAATAGGTTATTCTGGCTATAGATTAATAAAATATAATGCTTTAATGTTTAAAAAACAATGTTGTTGTGCACTTGCAGAGAAACTCTGCCCACACTCTCTTCTGATCGGCTGTGATTTCTGATTGATTTGGTTGCGAGTGCAGATCGCTTGCAGAGAGGCTCCACCCACACTCTCTTCTGATTGGCTGTGATTTCTGATTGATTTGGTTGCGAGTGCAGTGCGCTTGCAGAGAGGCTCCGCCCACACTCTCTTCTGATTGGCTGTGATTTCTGATTGATTTGCTTGCGAGTGCAGAGCGCTTGCAGAGAGGCTCCACCCACACTCTCTTCTGATTGGCTGTGATTTCTGATTGATTTGGTTGCGAGTGCAGATCGCTTGCAGAGAGGCTCCGCCCACACTCTCTTCTGATTGGCTGTGATTTCTGATTGATTTGGTTGCGAGTGCAGTGCGCTTGCAGAGAGGCTCCGCCCACACTCTCTTCTGATTGGCTGTGATTTCTGATTGATTTGGTTGCGAGTGCAGATCGCTTGCAGAGAGGCTCCACCACACTCTCTTCTGATTGGCTGTGATTTCTGATTGATTTGGTTGCGAGTGCAGATCGCTTGCAGAGAGGCTCCGCCCACTCTCTTCTGATTGGCTGTGATTTCTGATTGATTTGGTTGCGAGTGCAGTGCGCTTGCAGAGAGGCTCCACACTCTCTTCTGATTGGCTGTGATTTCTGATTGATTTGGTTGCGAGTGCAGATCGCTTGCAGAGAGGCTCCGCCACACTCTCTTCTGATTGGCTGTGATTTCTGATTGATTTGGTTGCGAGTGCAGTGCGCTTGCAGAGAGGCTCCGCCCACACTCTCTTCTGATTGGCTGTGATTTCTGATTGATTTGGTTGCGAGTGCAGATCGCTTGCAGAGAGGCTCCGCCCACACTCTCTTCTGATTGGCTGTGATTTTTGATTGATTTGGTTGCGAGTGCAGATCGCTTGCAGAGAGGCTCCACCCACACTCTCTTCTGATTGGCTGTGATTTTTGATTGATTTGGTTGCGAGTGCAGATCGCTTGCAGAGAGGCTCCACCCACACTCTCTTCTGATTGGCTGTGATTTTTGATTGTCTTGGTTGCGAGTGCAGTGCGCTTGCAGAGAGGCTCCGCCCACACTCTCTTCTGATTGGCTGTGATTCCTGATTGATTTGGTTGCGTGTGCAGTGCGCTTGCAGAGAGGCTCCGCCCACACTCACATCTGATTGGCTGTGATTTTTGATTGACTTGGTTGCGAGTGCAGTGCGCTTGCAGAGAGGCTCCGCCCACACTCTCTTCTAATTGGCTGATTTTTGATTGATTTGGTTGCGAGTGCAGAGCGCTTGCAGAGAGACTCCGCCCACACTCTCTTCTGATTGGCTGTGATTTGTGATCGATTTTGTTCTGAGTGCAGTGCGCTTAAAGAGAGACTCCGCCCACACACTCTTCTGATTGGCTGTGATTTGCGATCGATTTTGTTCTTAGTGCAGTGCGCCTGCAGAGAGACTCCGCCCACACTCTCTTCTGATTGGCTGTAGTTTTTGATTGATTTTGTCGTGCCTGGTGTGGACAGTGTTAAATGATTTTTCGAAGTTCGTAGGAGTACAAGAAAATGCTATTAGTTTCCTTTAAATAGATAACTTGGCCCATATTTTCAGCACTCCACATTTCTGCTCTCAGTCGTGCACTTTTGAAACCCAATATTCTCCAGGACTAAATGAAAATGTCCAGATATCGATCTCACGCAGGGACACAATGCCTTCATGACAGGCTGAGCAGCCTCATATATTCAGAGTGTGTGTGAATGCCACGGTGGAGGGCGGCCCGCTATCTCAGCCCTTTGTTTTAAGCCAGAGACAAATCCTTTGTCCAAGTCGGCCGGGCTGAATGAGTTTGCTTGATCCAGCAGTAATTAGATGGAGCAGAGGTGGCTGATTTAGATGCAGCCCGCAGATACCGCAGGAAGTGAGGGGAATGTGTAATGCACGGGCACACTTTCAGACGGAACGGGGTGAGACGGAGTTAACAGGAAGAGAGGGAGGGAATAAAAGGTCACAGTCAAGGTGAGAAATAATCAGAGACACTTGCTGTCCATCGAAGAGCACAGAAAGCATGACAAGTGCCCTAATCAGTGTGTTGCCTACTGCTTTTCTCATGAAGCCTGTCTGATGTTTCATGTAATACAATACTTTTAACATTTGCTCTTTGGTTTGTATCCTGGAATATGTTTGGTCACTCAGTTGCATATGATTAGATAAATAACACCTTAAATTATTTGTTGTTGCACTAACAATGAGCAATACAGCATTTATTAATCTTAATACATCATTGAAATCAAAAGTTGTATCTGTTAACATTATTTCATGCGCCTGAGCTGACATGAACTTCCGATGAGCAGCTGTTGATTAATAAGGTTAAGATTATTGAATACCGTAACAAATGAATAGTTAAGTTTAGTTAAAACATCTAATCTAACAACTAATGCGATCAAACCATTACAATTACACACATCACTTTCCTACATTATCATGCAAGTAATACAGTAATGCAACTGAAATACTTATATATTATTAAAAATGTGCATTGCATTTGTACACCACAATTATTATATATACAGTATGTCAGATTGATGTTTTTGTTGTAGCACACCAATTTATATATGTTTGCATTTAAATATCAGCATTGACCCAATATAAATAAACACCGTAAAAACAACATAATTACAGCAACTGGAGAGACAGACATCCTGTGCAGTTCGTAGAATATTAAATTTAAGACAATATGTATGTTTAATGCCTAATTTTATTCAGTTCTGTCTAAATTCTACACTGAAAAAAACAACAACATACTCTAATAATCTTTGTTTTATTTGCAACTTCAAAGAAATCTTTTTTTTAACAGTGTAAAGAAAGTGTAGGAAACCACTCAATTCCTAAAGCGATGCATTAATGTTACATTGTAAAATATTTCATAATTAAATTCCTCCTTACAAAGAGTGTAAATGACTTCTATCTAGGTTTCGGTTATAAACGGATCATTAAACCATTTCTTTTTGACAGTGTGTGAGCTGCTTTTGAGGGTTTGAGCCAAGTCACTGTGAAGTCAAGCTGGAATACACAGAACTGGATTTATGACGACATATTTATATATGAAATATGAACTGATGTGACTTAGTCGTGATGTATGTGCCAGAGGTCACGGGTTAGATTCATGCTTGAATGAGACTTTTTAAAATAAACCTCTTAAATAGCATCTGTTTGTCATGTCGAGATAAATCTCACTGGATCGGAGAGCGCTGGGATGAGAGACAAAAAGAGAAGCAAGCGTGCTCTTTCTTCTGAGATATCATGAAGAACGCTGGGAACCAAACACTGAGTTTCAGATGCTGTCAATATGTTGTGTAATAAACGATCTATACAGTAATGAACCCATTATTTTAAGATTATGTTTTTATAAAGTAAAAAAATGCAAATAGCCTTCGTTTCCTTGTTTGTTCACCCTTTTATATTGCTTTTTTGGTAATACTTTACACATGGGTCATTCCATGCCATCTCAACCAGAAGATCCCGGGTCAAATTTTTGATTTTGTGAATATTTTTTTCTATAGAAATACAAACATAAATAGTGATGAAAGTCAACACATTAAATGTCATGGCTGTATATTTACTGAATGATCCACTGTTTTGTAGAGGGGGGTCAACATGATAATTTTCACCTGAGATTTGAAGCCAAATTACAGGGGTGTAAAGATGACTTTAGAAAGATGGCAGCATCATTATTTTATTCTCACACAGAGATTGGTAGATCTATTAGTGAAATATGTTGACTTTATCAATCTGTGTTTCATTATATGCCAACGGTGATCACAAAAAAATGGGAAAAAAGCACTTCTTGTGTCCTTTGTCTCAAGTTTGAATGCCTGTAACTCAAGAAGTATTAAAGCTACCGTAATATCCTTTTAAGATTCTGATTCTTAACAAACGTTTATTTCAGTATCTCCATTTTAAAGGCCCTCGGTAGTTCAATCCCAGAGATATGGAGATCTCAATGCAACTACGTGAGTAAACTGGTAAAGTTCAGTGGTCGAAAACCAAATATGGGTCACTTTGGATAATTTTTATATTTAAAGAGGAATATCTGAAGAACAAATAATGTTGAAACTAGAAATACAATATATCTTAATATCCTAGTTCTAGATTGTCATTATTAATAATTTGTAATCTTATTTTTAAGGCCCTGTATGGCTCATTCCCATAGATATGGGGATCCCAACCTGACTCCATTTCTAAATTGTTGAACTATACCCATTTTATATGGTCAAAACCCAAATGTGTTTAAAGAATAATGTCTGAAGAATACATAACACTGAAACTACAAATGTCTCTTATGTCACTCTATCAAAAAAATAATAATAATCCCATCTTCCAAATATCCCTAAAACTAATCAAATATATATTGTTATGAACACACTTTTTAAAAGCAAGTTAATCATCTTGACCATTTCCAGTGGATTTTTGGTACTCAGTGGGGTATAATATATGCAATTGTGTAAAAGAGAAATAAGATACATTTGAACTTTATTCATTCTTCAGATATTCCTCTTTAAAATGCAATAAGTATCAGCTGTGTGCAAAGTGAACCACATTTGGTTATTGATCACTGAAAATGAGTACAATTCAACAAATTGAACATGGAGCTGCATTGAGTTCCACATATCTATGGAACTGAACTATATAAGGCCTTGCTAGTAAATATTTTAAAAGAAAAGTTTGTTAAGAATCTGAATCTAAAATCATATTGAGATGTCTTTTATATTTTTTGAGTTACAAGCATTCAAACTTTGGAAAAACAATACTTACAGCACTTAGACAGGAATGTTCTATGCAATTGAGGTGATGGGAAAAAATGAGATACATTCCTAGTTTCAACATCATTTGTTCTTCAGATAGTCCTCTTTAAATATAACAAGTATCAGCTGTATCCAAATTAACCCACATTTGGTTTTTTGACCACTGAACTTTACCAGTTTACTCACAGAGCCGCATTAAGATCTCCATATCTCTGGGATTGAACCATCGAGGGCCTTTAAAATGGAGATGCCAAAAGGAAAGTTTGTTAAGAACCAGAATCTAAAAGGATATTAATATAGCTTTAAAACTTCTGGAGTTACAGGCATGCAAACTTGGGCAAAAAAACCCACAAGAATTGCTTTTTCCAATTTTGAGTGATCACCGTTGGCATATAATGAAACACAGATTGATAAAGTCAACATATTTCACTAATAGATCTACCAATCTCTCTGTGAGAATAAAATAATGATGCTGCCATCTTTCTAAAGTCATCTTTTTCACACCTGTAATTTGGCTCAAAAATCAGGTGAACATTTTTATTTTGACCCCCCTCTACAAAACAGTGGATTACTCAATACATTTAATAAATTGGCATTTATTAAATGTACATTGCTAGTTCATGTTAACCAGTATAGCTAACTAACGTTAAATATTACCTCATTGTGAAGTGTTTCTAGCGCTCAAACAGCTGATACGGTGACTGATGCCGTTTGAATGTGTTTGCACTGCCGTTCCCGCAGTCTGTGTCTGTGAAAATCAACAACATCTGAATTGGGGGGGATAATGTCGCATCGCTCTCGAACCCCAGATAATCATCCGCCACGATGGGATTAGTTAATTACCGGCAGGAAGAGCTGGCAATTAGCAGAGAAATGGAGCTGGAAGATATGTCAGGGTTAAGCAGTGCCGAAACCACCGAGTGGGCTGAAACTGCGTCTCCGGGGAGTTTATTCACAGCACTGCAGGAAAGAGAACGCGCCACGCATGTTTGTTTGGAGCCATTTTAATCACGGAATACGGAAAAACAGATGTACGGTTGTGGAACGATAGGTCTTCAGAATTAGTGCGGGATGTTAAGAGACAAAAAAACACGGCATTGAAGATTTACTCCCACACTACATGCATTAGTGCTGTTTGTTAAGTCGTGCATCACAGTTACTCACGGGTTAGGGATTTCAACAAACCCCTGAAGTTTCCCTCCACAGAGTATCATGCTGACTTCTTGTCTCTTTTGATGGCATTGAGGTCCTGTGAAGACCAGAACTTCATTCCCTTGTATGTCTAGAGAAAAAAAAACCAAAAAAACCTTAAGGTAACACTCTTGTTTTTTTTTTTTACATGAGTTAATCCATAAACTATCGATGATCAGTATTTTTTTTACTGCATTTATTAACCATATGTTCATGTTAGTTCACAGTGCATTAACTAATAAATACAACTTTTGATCTTAAAATGTGGTGACACAACAAATCACTTATAAATCATAGTTGCTCTGGACGCGCTCGCTGTTTATTGGTCCTTGCTGGGGTGTGTTTCCCGATCAACCGCGTTACTCACTGCTGAACTACCATAGTACGATGCATCGTTGAAGAAATTATTAGCTTGTCACGACTGTTTCCCAAAAACGTATTGTCGCAAATCTGTCGTTCAACCACGTTGGTTAATGATGTCACACATGTGGTGGAGGAACAACTGCTTTTAATGAATTATTTTGAGTTTGAATTCATGCTAGATTTTTTGCTATAAATGATGGATGGACATGGCACTTGAGGACACATTTTTAATTCTATACAAATTCTTCCAGATTAAAATAGTCTCGTTCGTACGCACTAGAGCACAGTCACACATGCGCAGTCTTCAAAAAAAGGTGCTTTAAATCTCTTGACAAACTTAAAAGATATAGATAAAATATATAGACTGTACTAAATGTCAGCTTGCTTCTTTTGCTCAAGATAAGGACTTATTAAGTCCACATTTCATGCATACAAGAAACTCTGCTTCTAACCGCAGGTCAAGAGCTGTCGTTGCAACCACACAAGTTTGAGATGCTGTTTGCGAATGTTCGTTGGAACGATGGTTTCCGGGAAACACTGACTGGTTGAACTATGTTGATAACGACGGAACTTGCAACCGTACTTGCTAACGATGCTTTTGGGAAACGCACCCCTGGTAAAGGGTCCACACTCATACGCAAAGCAAATGACAGCACACAATCAAAGAGAGTTGGACAACTTTGTGGTTGCACCAGTGCGAAATTTTAGTCGCACAGGCACTAAATAAGTTGCAGGATGATACCATTTAGTTGCACATTTACAGTGGATCTCTAATGACAAGTTAGGGCTATTTATAGACTGTGCTTAGCGGGTAACTCACAGGGTCCGCGCGGGCTAACAGGTGCCCATGGGCACCACGCTGGAGACCACTGAGATGTACTGTATGTCACTGTGCTCACAGCTGGTCCAGTTTTGGTTTGTGATCTCTAACTGGAGCAGGTTGAAGTTACCATGAACACCGTTAAAAACAACCCATCTTCTTACGCCTGTAAAACCAGAGCTTGCTTAAACTAATCTCAAATTTACATTGATAGCAACTGAAACTGACTTCATACGACAGGCCTCTGGCACCTGGTGGACGATAAAATGGGCACAAATCCTGTAGATTTGCATTGAAAACATGTGGCCAAAACAACGCCTTACAATCCGCCTCACACCTTCCTCAAAAAATGTGAAAATCTAATTTATATTGTCTTAAAAATGACATTGGATCAGGAGGCAGCGTTTGGCTCTGAAGTTGCTTCCATAAACCTGTTCATTTACTCTCAGGCGTTTTATGCTAATCAGCAGGACATGTGTATTTAGTTAAACATTGTGTTTGGATGGGAATGATGTGTTCCCAAGAGCATTAGTATCATTGTTATTTCCATCACAGTCCTTGAGGCCCATCATTATTTCTCTGTTGAGGAATTTAAGGAGAAACGTCAATGACAAGATGATGCAAAAATCATTTGGAAATGCATTAATGTGGAAAAGAAGGATCAGTTCTTGTGGTTCTTTAAAGCTTCAAGGTTCTGCGATGAAATCAGTTCCAATTGAAACCTTTGCATGTGTTCACTTTTGAGTTTGCTGACTCATTTCATCTGCTCTTTTGATGACACGTGAGCTTCTTTGAGAGTTTCTCAGTGTAATCGCGTCCGAAATGGACCGTTTGTATTGTGCCTCGCTGCATTATTTGATGTGTGTGTGTGTGTGTGACAGCTTTACATGAGCACACAAACAGCTCTCACGATGCCAGATCAGCTCACCATCATGAGATAAGCAGCTCTATTAGAGCCCTTTCAGCTTCTGGCTTATAACAGCTCATATGCAGCTAATTAACGGAGCATTACTGCTGTGGCTTATCTTTCTGCGTCCATCACAACATCTACTGCTTTGTTAAAGTGCTTGTAGGGCAGGGGTTCTCAACAGGAGGCTCAGTTGGATGTCTTAAAGGGGCAGTATTCAACAAAACCACAAGAATGCCAGCGGTGAGAAAACAGCAGTTCAGAAAGCATCAGATCTAAGTGATGTGGATGTTTGAACCAGTTCTGGGATTCACCAGCATCATGTCAACTTAATTAAAATGACACTGTTATGATAGTTTGATTATAAAGCATATTTGAGACTATATATGACTATGTGACACTATGGTTTGAATGAATCCCTTCTTCTTTGCATGACACATTACAGTAGGGAATGGCTGTTTCTGCACTATCCTGAATGTTGTACTGTATTCACCGGATTTGTCCATTTCATGTGTCATAGAACAGAAGAGATGCTCGTGAATGTCACATGCTTTTGATTTTCCCGGGAAAAAAAAAATAGAGGTCGACCGATTCATCAGTTTTGCCGAATAATCGGCACCGATAGCTGATTGGTGGAACAATCGGTTACCGGCAAAAATCCATACTGCTAGTTTTTCCGTGTTGCGTCCGTCGCTGGAGCGGCTGAGAAGGGTGTGCTGGCATTACACAGTATACAGGCATGAAGATATTATTATTTATGTCCGAGCCTGACCCGAACCCAAATCTATTTCCTTTCTCATACTAATGACACATGTAAGTTTGTTCGTGTGGAAAGCCTGCTTTTATTAAAGGATTACTTCAGCGATTAGCATTAAGCTTTGTATCAGTAGAAACCCAGGAGTATATTCAAATTATCGTACTTTCCCTCCTCATATGACCCTGAGACGAGAGAATTATGTATTTTATTTCTGGAAAAATTCCTCCAATGACCCAAATATTGTCATTTTGTGTCATCGGAGGAGTTTTTGTCCAGAGGCTAAAGACTACAGCCAGCAGGAGGCGCCGTTTCCACATGTTTTCAACATCACACTCACAGCACTCGGCTCGGGAGATTCATGTAAACGGAGCGGTGGAGACCAAAGTGAGTGTTTTAACTTTTAAAATGAACTTCCTATGAAAGTTAAGCTTCCAAAGACATGAACTGAACACGCACCAGACTGATCAAGCGCTGTGAATGCAGCCGCGAATCCCGTGCTTACCTCCGCTCATGTGATGAATGTAATCCGATCCTGCTGCGTTTGTGTCGTGACACTCAATCGACTCACTCGCATTATATCCAACAGACATATTCAGTTTTTAATTGTAGTGTATCTAACTGAACTGATTTTCTGAAAATGAACGTGGTAGGCAAGTGATCCAGTAGCCGACTAGCCATGCCTAGAGTAGGGCAGTGAAGCAGTGCATTCTGGGAATTGTTGTCTTTCATCCCCATGAGACAAAAATAAATTTTCTGTTTTCTCAGTCTAGAAGGCACCAAATTCAAAAATAATTTCACATTTCTACTACATTAATGACCCAGTTTAAATACAGATTCATCTTCCCAGCACTGAAGTAGCCCTTTAAGCAACTGTAGGAAGGCATTCTGAAATGATTACAGATGAGCGGCAGACCGGGAAACAAATACACACTTTAACACAGGGACAAATCAAATAGCCAATTGAAATTAAATTAACAAAGGTCTACCAAAAATGGCCCAAGCTAACAGAACAAAACATTAACTTAACACAAATGCAGTTTATTGAAATTAAAATCACTCTTACCATTTTTCTCGAAAACTGTATGGCTACTAAACTGCAACATGGGATATATTTACACAATCCATCCATCAAAGTTTAGGCTTATTCAGGTTTTTATGCAGAAAAGGGATTGCATCAAATTTAGTTTATTTGTTTATTTACCAGGGACCATGCACAACACAAAATGTTGTGCCAGAGTTAGCTAAATAGCTAATTTGCTTCTGCGGTCCCTGGGCAGGATGATGTTAAATAAAATTACAACATTCAATTACAATCAAAATAAAAAAGTTAAATTAAAAGTTAATGTCTCCTCGCCTTGCATTGTCAATTGCGCTCACTCCTGTTGTGTGTCCTCAAAGTTCAAACTGGAAACCCCTGTGAGCATTGAGTCTGAGGAGGAGGGGGCGGACTAAACTATATTTTAAATGTGGACTGCAGTACCCATTTCAACCACTAGCACCATACAGAAAAACTCACTCAAATCCTTACGCTTGCCATTTTTCCTGCTTCTAACACATCAACTTTGAGGACAAAATGTTCACTTGCTGCCGAATATATCCCACCCACTAACAGGAGCCGTGAGGAAGAGATCATCAGTGTTATTCACTTCACCTGTCAGTGGTCATAATGTTATGCCTGATCGTTCATATTGGTTGTGCACTTTCACTGGCCATTTGTTGAAGAAGTTGAATGTGTGTGTTGCAGCAGGAATCATGGCTTCATCTAGAAAACACTCTTGCAATGCACCTGAATACTAGAAGAGCAATCCAACTGCGATAAGTAATGTGTTCACCAACAGAATCAGACACTGCTGCTTTTTATGTAACACTTTCCCCATTATGCATGAGTTATGATACAGCCTGGTCCATTGAGTCGGATTGCTTTCTCAGCACTCGCGTGCCGCTCCAGAGTTCGTTTTCAATCTCGTTGAGGCAACCTCCGGACGATTATTTTGGTGCAGATCTGAGCGTGACTTTGAGATGTTCATATACGCCTAAATGAACTGAGCTAAGAGAGAAAAGGCAGCAGGTTCCCAAACAAGTGACTACATATGCTACATGAAATCAAATCAGTCAGAAATATTAGTCCAAAACCGGTTTTACAACTGATTCCAATACGGATATCTGTCACTTTCTCCCTCGATTGAATTTTTGTCATTAAAACGAATTAGTGTTTTAGTCACGCTTTAACAGAGCAAAATTTAAAAAATGCATGCATTAACCTCTTAACCAGCGCCCCAATTTTTGAAATTTTTCTGAAAACGACATACCCAAATGAAAATGTCTGCAGCTCTTAAACCCTATGGTCTATATTCATAAATCTGATCTTATTTTAAACCAGACACTTCAAATATTGTTACCCAAGAGTCATAATTTTCATGTTGTTAGCATTTTCTTAACATGTTTTATCTTATAGCTAGGTGATGCTAATAACATTTTGTTAACATTATACTTCTCACAATTTTAACAAGATGCTAATATGTTTAACATTATTCTAACATGGATACCATGTAGCATGTTTTAATGTTTTACAAGATATTGCTAACATATGTTAGCTTTTTTTAAGCCTGTTTTAACATAACTAGGCAATGCTAATATTTTAGCATGTTATCATTATTCTAACATCTGTTAGCATGTTCTTAGCGTATTTCAGCACTAAGGAAATGTTAACATTATGCTAGTATGATTAGCGTGTTTTAACAAGATGTTAATATGTTTAGCATTAAGCATAAGGATAACACGGATAACATGTTTGCATTGCACCTTTAATGCCTAACTAGATTATGCTAACATCTCTTAGCATGTTCTTAGCATTTTTACAAGATGCGTATATGTTTAACATTATGCTAACACGGATAACATGTTGTTTGCATGATGCTAGCATGCTTTAACACTTCACTGGGTGTTGCTAACATCTGTTAGCATAATATTATTTAGCATTTTGTTAGCATTATGCTAGCACAGTTTAATTAGTTTTTTTATTATGTTGTAATTAGCTGTACATTTCTAGTGGTGAGGTTGTGAATTGCATCACCCACCGCTCACCCCTCCCTTTCAAAGCATATAGAGAAGCTACGGTGGCCGACACAGGACAAAAATGTTGTCGTCGGAGACAGCAGAGAGTGACTAGCGCTCTGTAGAGCAGTTTGTCCGTTTAGGGCTACCGTAGAAACATGACGGCACAAAATGGCGACTTGTAAGGGGACCTGCGGTGTTTGTAGATAGAAACGGCTCATTCTAAGCTAATAAAAACATAACGGCTCATTATGTAAGGTCTTTATACACCACTGAAAACATAGTTATTATGTATATTATATTGCATTTCTGTCAATAGATTCTCATAAATACTACACACTGCACCTTTAAGACCCTTCAATACATTCCAGAGGTCCAAGAAAGTTAAACTAATAGAACGCAAAACAGAAAATATATCAGATAATCATAGGAATTATCTGATTAACTTTTCATGAGGAAAAGTGTGCTAATCTCGTACTCATAGTAATAACATTGCACTCCTTCAATCAGCAGAAAGCTTTTTCATAAGCGTCACATCTGTATGTATTTATATATCTTCAGAGATGGCTTGAGCAATCATTACAACCACCGGTAGACGTGTCATTCGGTGCAAGGAAATGGTGCGTTTTGTGAATGTTCAAATCAGAGCCTGACAAGTAGCGGTTTCCTGTTGAAAAGCTGTCAGGTCTTTTATTATTCCTTTTCCTGTCGTTCTAAATGAGGGTCGGCGCACAGGTGATGGGACGTGTCGCTCATAAAGCAAAGCTCAGCCAGGAACGTGACACTCCGCCTTTGCAAAGTAAAGACTTCCTTCAGCGTGTGATGTGTGAATGGCAGCGGACTCTCTGGACAGACGGACGCTGCGGGACAGTCGCCCGCAGTGTCTGCTGTCACATATTGGCAGTGCCGGCGCTGTGAGCGACACATATGCGGTTGAAGAAAGAAACGGAAAGCCTGATTCTGCTGTACAAACACAGAGAGAGTTTGGTGAGGGCAAAATAAACTTCATCACACATGCAGTGTGTCATATGTGCATCCAGACTGGTGCTAACTGCAGGAAAAGCTTGAGAAAATAAAGGATTAGCATGTTTTTAGCTAAATGCTAATACATTTAACATTATGCTTAAATTAGCATGATGCTTATAACAGGAATAATAAAACCAACAAGAATGTACATTTCCTGAAGAAAATGTGAGTGGTGCTTGCCGTGGCAAAACTCGGGGCCCAGTTGCTATCCTACACAATGCTAACTTTATTAGCATTTTGTTCACATAATGCTAATGCGATTAACATTTTATTAGCAAGATGATAACATACTTAACATTTTTCTAGCATTATGCTAACACGATTAACATAATGCTATCATGATGATAGCACATTTTGTCTTGTTTGTATTATTTTATAACACTAAGCTAATAATTATTTGCATATTTAGCTAATCACTGCTAGCATGTGTAGCATGATTAAAGTCCAGTTTGCTAGCATGAGTCGAAAGACCCTACCCCCATGTCTCTACGATGTTCTGATGCAGAGATATAGGGGTTGATAAACGGTTGCTAGGGTACTCTGTTTGGTTGCTATGGAGTGGCTTGGCAGCTGCCAATAATGATACTGCAAAAGATCTTTGTCAGTATGAATGATATAAATCAACCCCCATTCCTCTGTGATATTCAGATGTGAAGATATCCAAATGTGAAGATATTTTCGCCCCTTGGGTGCATATCGTACCCCCGATCCCTTAGAAAAGTCATAGCACACCTCTCCTCAATAAGCCGGTCAATTTGATTCATGGGTCTACGACAAAATCTGCGGAACGAGTTACGCGCCAAAGTTTACGTGGAAGAATAATATAATATATAATAAGCCCACAGAATAGTAATAGTGATGCTTCGCCTTTACAGGCAAGCACCACTAATAAGATACTTAAATGATTACTAACAGCTAACGAACCATGTTAACACATTTGCTAAAAATATTAGCATCTTGTTAAAAACCTGCAAATTGTAACATGTTAATCATGCTAGCATTATACGCACAACATGCTTATTTTGTTTATCATAACGTTTATCATGTTAGCATCATAGCAACATGGTAATTGTGTTAGTATCAAACCTTGAAAATAAATTAAACTGCTAATAGTATTAGCTCCATGTTAGTTAGTTAGTTAGTTAAAAACATGCTAATCATGTTAGCATGGTAGCAACATGCTAATCGTGTTATCATGACGTGCGCACCATGGGTTAAATTTGTTAACATAATGTTAACAACATGTTTATCATGTTAGCATCATGGTAGTAACATGTTAAATGTGTTAGCATCAAACTGTGAAAATACATTAAACTGTGTTAGCCATTCTAGCATAATGCTAGCAACATACTAATTATGTTAGTTTTATGCTAATATCAGGTTTATCTTATTATCATAATGCAAACATGTTGATTGTGCTAGCACAATGTTAAACATATTAGCATCTTGTTAAAATAATGCAAATCATGTTAACATAATGGTAGTACTATGTTAAATGTTAAAAACAGTGAAAAAACCCCGATAATAGTATTAGCTCCATGCAAACATTGTTATCAATACTAGCATTATGTTAACAACATGCTTATTATGTTAGCATTATGCTAATATCAGGTTTATATTGTTTCCATCATCCAAACAACATGTTAATTGTGTTAACACAATGTTAAACATATTAGCATCTTGTTAAAACATGCAAATCATATTAGCATGGTAGCAACATGTTAACAGTGCTATCATGATGCGCACAGCATGCTAATTTTGTTAACATAATGCTAACAACATGTTTATCATGTTAGCATCATCATGGTAACATGTTAAATGTGTTAGCATTAAACTGTGAAAATACATTAAACTGTTAATAGTATAAGCCCCAATGCAAACATTGTTAGCCATACTAGCATAATGCTAACAACATGCTAATGATGTTAACATTATGCTTATATCAGGTTTGTCGTGTTACCATCAAGCAAACAACGGATGCAACTTATGTTTAATTACTTTATCATGATTATTTGTATAAAGCATGTTATTCCTGTGATTAACATGCTGTTTTCATGACGTCTACATGATTAGCATATTATTTACGTATATTGAGGGTTAAAGGTTTGCTCAAATCACTGGCCCTTAAATAGTGTCTCAAAGTATCACTAATAAGCACTGTGCACTCCAGATACTGCTAAAGTACAAATTAGCAGAGACCCAGACAAGAACATTGAGTTTCAACAGCAAACAAACAGCAAGCATTCAGAGAAAAATGGAAATAGAGTGTTGGTCCGCAGCAGTTCTGCTGGTCTCCATAGTGACCGTCATTAGATGGACTTGATTTCCATCGTTGCAGATGAGCTCGAGCAATGTTTCAGTGTGTGCGGAAGAAATTAAAAATATATGAGGAAATAAGAGCTTCAAAAGAACAGTTATTCTTCTCTTCATGTTCTGTTCCATATGAGCGGAAAACAGTTCAGAATGAAATCAGCATGGAGTTAAAATCTATTTCTAAATGCATGTTATGGATCTTATTGAGGACATTTAATCACCTTTCTATCACAAACGCACCTTCCTGCTGTTGTGCCTGAGTTTAAATGGCTTCTAAAAGAGGCTAATGTGGTTATATGTCCATTAAGCCACAATAAAATAAATAAAAACGCACCTTTCTTCTGTTCGCACTTCTCCAGGTTTCAGGCTGCGTTTATCCATTGTGAGAGGAATGAAAATGAGGCCAGGCAGTGTAAGGAACATGCCAGGGAAATGAAATGCATTGATTTTCAAACCTGCTTTCACGCCGCCCGTATATTTAAGGGCAGTGGATTGTGCTGTTTGGTTGTATTTGTGCTGGAGTGATTTATGGGTTTGGTTTGACCAGGCTGATATTATGAAAACCACTGCTCTTCCAAACTTCCACTTTGAGAGGAGGTTTTACAGGGAACTAAGAGAAGACCTCTGAATGAACAGAAGAAGCGCGAGACATGAAGAGAGCGATCGTTTGAGACAGAAGAGCACATCAGGGGTTTCAGAGACGCCGCGCCTCTCTCTCTCTCTCTCTCTCTCTCTCTCTCTCTCTCTCTCTCTCTCTCTCTGCTGTTAATCGCTCACCAATTAAAAAAGGAATTAGATCTTGATTAGTAAAATAATGGCTGTCATTTCAAAATGTTGTGCTATATTCTCATACAGATTCAAAGGGGTCTTTGTCTGCTAATAGTACGTTTCTTGCACTAAAACATTCATGCTTTTGCTTTTCATGTCTTAAAGTTTACATGAAATGGTATTCATAGTTTTAAGTATTATTTTTCCTAAAATCTACTTTTCATTTAGTTATTCATAACTATGGAGATGTCTATTTTTGCTATTGTGACTTCACTCTTTCTGTATGTAAATGGTCTAGGATTGCCTCACATCTTTGCATGTGAAATGAGTACCAACACCCCATCAAATTGCTGAATACTAAAAAGGCACTGATATGTAAATATAATGAGTATAACACTGACATTAAAAAGTTGTTCAGTTACAGGCTGAGAAAGAAATAATCGCTGGAATTGTGACTAGATTTGTTAAATAATATACAAAAAAAAAGTCAGTCTGTTATTGTCTAAGCTGCAATGGTGACCAAACTTTACGCCATCAGAAAAGTTTCTGAGAGGTACAGGTTAATAAACATATGATTGTGATGTCATAACCAGGAAGATTTCCAGATCAGTCTTGGAGGTTTGGGGAGAATTACAGTATGTTTAAATAATACATCAAAAGATGTACAGTAGCCACACCCCAAACTCTCGGCCTGCTACAGTAGCCACGCCCCAAACTCTCAGCCTGCTACAGTAGCCACCCCCAAACTCTCAGCCTGCTACTGTAGCCACACCCCAAACTCTCAGCCTGCTACAGTAGCCACACCCCAAACTCTCAGCCTGCTACTGTAGCCACACCCCAAACTCTCAGCGTGCTACAGTAGCCACACCCAAACTCTTAGCCTGCTACTGTAGCCACACCCAAACTCTCAGCGTGCTACAGTAGCCACACCCAAACTCTTAGCCTGCTACTGTAGCCACACCCAAACTCTTAGCCTGCTACAGTAGCCACACCCAAACTCTCAGCCTGCTACTGTAGCCACACCCCAAACTCTCAGCCTGCTACTGTAGCCACACCCCAAACTCTCAGCCTGCTACAGTAGCCACACCCAAACTCTTAGCCTGCTACTGTAGCCACACCCCAAACTCTCAGCCTGCTACTGTAGCCACACCCAAACTCTCAGCCTGCTACTGTAGCCACACCCCAAACTCTCAGCCTGCTACAGTAGCCACACCCCAAACTCTCAGCCTGCTACTGTAGCCACACCCCAAACTCTCAGCCTGCTACAGTAGCCACACCCAAACTCTCAGCCTGCTACTGTAGCCACACCCCAAACTCTCAGCCTGCTACAGTAGCCACACCCAAACTCTCAGCCTGCTACTGTAGCCACACCCCAAACTCTCAGCCTGCTACTGTAGCCACACCCAAACTCTTAGCCTGCTACTGCAGCCACACCCAAACTCTAACCCTGCTACTGTAGCCACGCCCCAAACTCTCAGCCTTCTACAGTAGCCAAGCCTCAATCTCTCAGTCTGCTACAGTAGCCACGCCCCAAACTCTCAGCCTGCTACAGTAACTACGCCTCAAACTCTCAGTCTGCTACAGTAGCCACGCCCCTAACTCTCAGCCTGCTACATTAGCCACGCCACCAAACTCTCAGTCTGCTACAGTAGCCGCGCTCCAAACTCTCAGTCTGCTACAGTAGCCACACCCCAAACTCTCAGTCTGCTACAGTAGCCGCGCTCCAAACTCTCAGTCTGCTACAGTAGCCACGCCTCAGCCTGCTACAGTAGCCACGCCTCAAACTCTCAGCCTGCTACAGTAGCCACGCCCCTAACTCTCAGCCTGCTACATTAGCCACGCCACCAAACTCTCAGTCTGCTACAGTAGCCACACCCCAAACTCTCAGTCTGCTACAGTAGCCACGCCTCAAACTCTCAGCCTGCTACAGTAGCCACACCCCAAACTCTCAGCCTGCTACAGTAGCCACGCCTCAAACTCTCAGCCTGCTATAGAAGCCACGCCCCAAACTCTCAGCCTGCTACAGTAGCCACGCCTCACACTCTCAGCCTGCTACAGTAGCCACGCCACCAAACTCTCAGTCTGCTACAGTAGCCACGCCTCAAACTCTCAGTCTGCTACAGTAGCCACGCCTCACACTCTCAGCCTGCTACAGTAGCCACGCCACCAAACTCTCAGTCTGCTACAGTAGCCACGCCTCAAACTCTCAGCCTGCTACAGTAGCCACACCCCAAACTCTCAGCCTGCTACAGTAGCCACGCCTCAAACTCTCAGCCTGCTACAGAAGCCACGCCCCAAACTCTCAGCCTGCTACAGTAGCCACGCCTCAAACTCTCAGTCTGCTACAGTAGCCACGCCTCAAACTCTCAGCCTGCTACAGTAGCCACGCCCCTAAATTCTCACTATTGGTTGAGCTGGATAAATATTGACAGATTTGAGCAGATGCTTTCAATGTTTACACTTTTTGGAGGTGAAGATAAAACCTTGAATGGCACACTAATGAATAAACCAGGTTAAGAGAATGTATTTTAACATAATTCTTGCATACTTCATCTTTGAAATTAACTTCTGTGAATGTCTTTATAATGTGAATTACCAAAGAGTGGATATATTTTGTGATGTTGTGATGCATCTGTAAATCAATCAGTGGTTGAACAGAATTTCTGGCATTTTAAACAATGCATTTAATGAGTTGACACATGGATTTGGGAGTACGTTTATCCAACAGCTTGCTTCCGTGACAGAAATGTTGTTCCCAGGCTCCTTTAACAAGCATTTATTTTAGAAAGCTCAGGAAAAATATCTCCCTTGTGTCTCATACGGACTGAAGGATGATGCTGACAGGAGCAGCCATTCAGAGAAGCCATTCCACACGCTGGATTATCTGCATGTTCCCTCTTCTAATGTCACACATTTTTAGAGAAAAATGAATTTTCGTGCGAAATGGCTTCATGGAGCTGGCTGAGTATATACAGCACGTGTGTGTTTGTGCACTTTATCAGCTGACAGATTGTGATTAGATGCCGGCAGGAGCTCTATGTGGCTGATCTGTGATCTGAGGAAAGGTCAAGAGTGGCTTTTTCCCAAGCAAACCTACAGAAGGTATTTCACAAGCCTGCCGTGATTCACAGCTTCTTTCAATATCTATCCCATTCATAATACCTCATTAGCATAAAAGAACCACCAATGTGACAAATAAGCTCAAAAATTGGTGAACAAGGTCTTGCCCTGATCTAATTAGACATGCTTTGTTCATGCCACTGTTAGTAGAATTAACCAGCTGAATTCCCATGAAGCTCCAAATTAAATTGCCCAATTAAAAATTCTCACTGGATCTCTAAATAGTTGGCATAGCCATTTCATTCTGCTATTAACAAATAGCCTAAATTTTCATGGCCATATAATGCATCTTAATAAAGTTTTTTTCTCTTCTTTTTTTTCTTTGACAGTTCAAGGACATTTTTTCCTTTAACATGAGTTTCTTACAAATGCATGTTAACTTCAATATTAAGTGGTATCCAAATCAGTTTTACCTACAATAACATAACATATTTTTATGTAAGATGGGATATTCAACATGAAAAAAGAATCTGGTGTGAATTGATCTGTTATAGGAATTAATTGGATTGTGAAAAGTGTCTCTTCATGATGTCGTCTTTAGGTCATAAAATACAACTGGATTTGTAGCTTAGCATCAGAAGCGATCATTAGGCGAAGCAGCGCCTGTTGGGATTTGTCCTCTACTCAGATGAGCGATTGTCTTTGATTATGCTGCTGTCTGTCTGAAGGCTCTGATGGGGGAAACAGTCAGGGTCCTGCTATAAATGTTCAGAGCTGGAGTCTACTGTTTCCTCAGAAGAACACACAGGGGAATTAACTTGTGACAGGACGCCTCAAGTTCAGTGTGAATTGTGCAGGATATATTTACACAGAAAGAAACAAACATGTGTTGTGTTTTTTTTGGTGTCTGTACTGAAGCTTTGTAGAAGACAAGATTTGATGCAATATTTTGTCATGTCCCTAAGGTACAAACCGATACATACCGAGGCCACATATAGATGTTGGAAGATTGTTCAGTTGTCACACAAATGCAGTTTTTGTCCTACTTTTCTGAGGCAACATCACTATTACTGCTGCTCAGATTTACGCCTGCTACAGTAGCCCCGCCCCAAATTCTCTGCCTCGCACAGTAGCCCCGCCCCAAATTCTCTGCTTCGTACAGTAGCCCCACCCCAAATTCTCTGCCTCGTACAGTAGCCCCGCCCCAAATTCTCTGCCTCGTACAGTAGCCCCGCCCCAAATTATCTGCCTCGTACAGTAGCCCCGCCCCAAATTCTCTGCTTCGTACAGTAGCCCCACCCCAAATTCTCTGCCTCGTACAGTAGCCCCGCCCGAACTCTCAGCCTGCTACAGTAGCCCCGCCCGAACTCTCTGTCTGCTACAGTAGCCACGCCCCAAACTCTCAGCCTGCTACAGTAGCCCCGCCCCAAACTCTCTGCCTCGCACAGTAGCCCCGCCCCAAATTCTCTGCCTCGTACAGTAGCCCCGCCCCAAATTCTCTGCCTCGTACAGTAGCCCCGCCCGAACTCTCAGCCTGCTACAGTAGCCCCGCCCGAACTCTCTGTCTGCTACAGTAGCCACGCCTCAAACTCTCAGCCTGCTACAGTAGCCACGCCTCAAACTCTCAGTCTGCTACAGTTCACAAAACCAGCCTTACTTTTCCTGGAGGTACTTCCAGTGATCCATCACAGCCATTTTTTACCTCTCTGACCAACCAGAGTGACCCATGATTGGCTTTGGCATAAAGTGTGAAGGCCCTGGAGCCCAGACCTCCAGGGGGCCTGATCCAACTTCTCTTCTTTCAAGCTGTCATTTCATGTGCTCTTGGGGACCCCCTGGTGGCCACAGGGTCCCTAAGCAGCCGCTTGGTTCGCTTATGCCTTGGGTCGGATCTATTAGGATGATAAATGAGTTTTTGTGATACTTTGCAAATTGTCAGCATCGCTTGAAAACAGCAGAATCAGAATAAACCCTTCTTTAAAGAGCTCAAACATTTAAAGTGGCAGGCGACAAAACTGCCGCGGGTGCTTATAATAAACAGAACATTATTGTGCATTGGTGTGAACGGGCCTCAACAAATATTCTCACAAAACCTTATCCTTTATCAAGCAAACCAAATGAATTGGATAAAAATAATGGAATCAGGAATAAAAAATTAGCTCTTAAACCTTCTGGAATCCTGCTATTTAATTTACAAAAACTAGGAGCGTCTGGCTTTTTAAATATATTTGTTGTGGACAATGGCGGGCCTTGGTGTCAGAAAGATTGAGAACAACTGCTCCAGTTTTGACTGGGCAATCACCACTCACATTGTATTCAGAAAAAGTACAGATCTATTTTCCAAGGCGTTTCCTGCGTTAGGCCAACAAGTCATTGAAGTGATCTCAACTGATTAGCGCTATTAACCAACTCTCCAAACACAGGTTTCCTCAGTCTTGAGCGACTAACCCGCAGCGGCTCTTTCTAATGGCTTTGTGGCGTGATAATCACTCCTGTCCTGTGCGCTCCGGCGCTGGTGGCGTGGGCTATTTGTTATCGCAGGAGTTCCTCAGAGAGGTCATTAAATCTGCAGTTTGAGCTGAGAAATAATGCAGTGAATCATATCGCAACTTCCATCCAACAGCTTTTGCTAATCTGAGCGTATGGGCCTAAATACATATGGCTCTCACATATGGCTCCTCAATAATGGCCAAAGCCGACAGGAGATATTTTCAGAGTTTCACTGATGTGTGATTGAGATCTAACGCTTGATGCTAAACTGATAATCTCTGGCTGAGCTCATTGGCTGTGCTTTACGCTGCCTCGTTTTCAACAATATCACAGCAGAGATAAGTGATGGCATGAATGTACAGCCTAAGAGTGCTTGTATGAATGATTTACAGCACATCATTATACACCTATTGTCACCATAATTGCCACCTTTTCAAATCGCTCACCCCAAAATAGTTTTTGTCTCCTCTGAATTATAATTTATATAGCTTGTAGCTCGGCCAGCTGCAGTTTCAAAGTAGCTTCTTTTGACACCTTACAATTAAATACTTGCATAAATCTCTTTGTCTTAATGTGTCGCTGAAATAAATAAATGTAAACATAAAATAAAGCCTATGTTCTTCAATATAAGTGATAAACCTGCTCTGTTGCTGTGACTGTCATTAGCTATGTTTACATGCATCAAAATAATCTGCTTCTAATCGGATTGATGGCTTAACCATATTAAAAAGCCTCCATTTAAACCACAATTGATCCGACTGAGGTTGATCCAAATGTATTTTCAATCTGATTGAAAGGGTGGTGTAGACCTGAAATATCTGATGAATAATATTAAGCACGTAAATTACTATTTTCTCAACTGAATTCCTAATTACCTACGGCTAATGTTTTAACATTTTACATATTTTTCAGAATGCATGTAACGCACGTATTAACAAATATCTTATTGTAATGTTTAGGGTTCATATAAATATCATTTTCAGAATCTGTAATCAAATTGGATTCATTACAACTGACAAAAATTACCAAAGACATCCAAATGCAATTTTATTGGGACAATCCAGAATCGTAATCCATATAATACACATGGGCAAACAAGATATGCAAAAAATGCAGAAAACAGAGAAAAATGGGTATATCCAGAAAAGGGGCAGAACATCAAAAAAGCCAAGACACAGGAAACCAGGATAAGGCTCAGAAATGCAGTGCAACAACATACAAGACTTCGCAAAGAGTGAGTGAAAACATAGGGCTTATATAGGCAGAGTTTAACAGGATAAAGATACTCAGCTGGAAGTAATCAAGCATAATGAGTCCAGGCAATGTGTTATGGGAAATGTAGTTCATGATATGGTCAAGGAGACAGGAGGAGCGCCATCTGGTGGCTATCATCGGCACTGACAGGCGTGACAATACTTAACAATAAATGACTTGGGTTTTTCAGCTAAATTCCGCTTTCATTTGGACGATTTTTTTTCTGTGACTGTGCATGAACTGAAATATTTGTGTTGCTACCGTAGTACTTTTTTGGTAGTATTTTTTTTTAATTATGGATAATTTTCCCAGCTCAGTTCTAAAAATGTTTGCTGACGTTCCCATTAAGATATGTAAACGTTTTCTGAACGTTCTCTGAATGTTCAAGACTTTTTTTCTTGGTTATGTTTGGGAACATTCTATTTAATCATTGTGCAAACAATATGGAAACATTACTTTGGAATGTTCTAAAAACTAGTAGTAACATTTTAAAAAATTAAGTTTAAACGAACATTCTATTACTGTTACTGGAAGAATGTTTGTTCATAACGTTGAGAGAACATTCCAAGAACGTTCCCTGTTTGCTGAGGATGGTGTGTTTGAATATTTCTAAAAGATACTTTAGCACAATGCCAAAAACATCTTGTACACTCACAGAGACACAAACAGGACGGCTACGAGCCTCACAGTAAGAAGATGTATTACCTCCAACTTTCTCTTGAACAGAACGCACCAGTGATTCTTGCGCTCTGGCAGTAGATGACTTTACCGCTGGAGTCTGTGAATTTGGACACAGTCCAGAGACGAGAGAGGGAAAGAATGCGCTCCGACCCTAATAGCCTGCAGAACAACCGCAGGAGAACGGAGGCGCGGTGAAGCTATGCAGCTGGAGATTGAAACGCGCTGATCGGCTTGAGGAGAATTGGAGCTAAGTAATAGGTCAATTTGAGGGCCCACGGAGCCTTCCACTGCGAAATCACTGGAACGCACTCTTGCGATTTGAAGAGTGGAAGGAAAACGGCAGAATATCCAGTGCTTTTTTGTTGTTGTTGTTGCAATATGTACACAACCTTGCCATTGTCATTGCTGCTTCTTGTTTTTTTAAATAATAGTGTGATAAATAACACAATACCGTCTTATTGTCAAGCAACAGAGAATATATGGTGGTCCAGCCAAACTAGAAAATTCTGCTTGACAATATATATATAAAAAAATTATGTCAAAATACTCAGATAATTGGTATTCGCATTGAACTCCAAGGAACTTTGAAGAATTGCATTGAATACAAGTTCCAAAATATATAGTACTAAAGTGAAGCCTACGGGTCAGTTATCAACAGTTTACACGTGTAGTGATGTGCAAAAATCGACTTTAAAATGGACAATTCTGGACAAACTGATCTGGGAAAAAAGAAACTAGGAAGAGAGTATAATTAAATTAATATCAATATTTGTTGTGCATGGCTTTAATTTGGCTGTGTAGAAAACGAGTAAATTATGCATGTCAGTGATAATTCATGCAACTTCTTCTCTGTGTTGATGTTTCTGTTTACTATTTCTGTTACAATTCATGAGCCTATTTAGATTATTCATTAGACGATTGTTTCCTTTCATCTAATGTCTGAAAATGGCATTTTATGTCATTTTCTTTAGTCAAAAATGTCAGTGCATACAGACAAAGAAGTGTTAAATTAAAGTTCCTCCCATTTAACCTACATTTGGACATTGTGATATAATCTTTACTACTTCATTTTCCTTTATTGTGGCTATTTCTATTTAGTTTGATTCTATTTTGTTTGATTGGCCAACGATGTGAGATCATTCTTAAGAAGAAGTGCATTCTGCTTTTTCACTTTTAACCTCCCTTTGGACATATTCCCTTATGGCAATCAAGAAATATTGTTAGCTTTATAACTGTTTATAACTCAATCGATTACTGTTATATGATAAAATGGCCACTTATTGATAATCCGAATAAACAGTTCTTTCATTGGCGAAACTGTTTGCCGGTGTTTATCTCCTCCGATCAGATCTGAAGTCAGTGGCGTGGACGGACAGCTAGACTATCTGTGCGCTGAACTCATCAGTATGCCAGTCTCTCGCTCCGTTCTCATCTTCATTCTTCACTCTCCCTCCTATTCCTCAGCTTCCTCGTCTCATTTTCTTCCCATCTACTCAAGCATCCGAACACGTGTGTGTCTCCGACACACCTTATATCCTCCTCCTGAGTGATTTCATGTGGAGTCTTAATACGCCTCATTATCTGCACTACTTTACCTTGAGATTTGTTGATGCAAAAGGAGACACAATGCAATTTGCATATATTTGTTCCCATTCCCTTGAAGAGCAGTAATTACTGAGCTCTTAGAATGATTTCCAAAGGCGTAGCGCTTCGACTTCCATCGGGGAGAGGGGGGCCACCGGAAACCTCGGCTGTAACTGAATTATCATCATGTTTTGCAGAGGTCTCCATATATTTTTATTCTCAAGACGAACCTGCTGATCGCAGTTTGTGGAGTGCCTGAATAAGAGGGTGTCAATCCAGAATTGTTCTGGCGCCCGCGGCGCAGCGAGGGTCGGCTTCACGCAGGTAGACTTAATTGTGCGCGTTTGCCCGGAGCTCCCAGCCGCCTGGTGATATTTTTATTACAGTACCGACCCCAAAAGCCCTCGAAACCGCCAACATTTGTAGAACACAATCAGTTCTGGTCGATTCACAATTTGTCTTGGTGAAAATTTCCAGACGAGGAATGCTGAGGAGCAGCTGTAGACCTGTAGAGCCCAAACTTCACAACCCCAGTCAAGGCATCAGCAAATAAAGTGTTATTGGACATGTTTTGTTCATCCAGAAAAAGCACACGGCATTGAAATCAATGCAGTCAGATCAACATGTATTCAGACACGTTCAACAGTTTCACACATTATCAGTTTATACGCTATAGTCTGGAAAATGGTAATAATATGGCAAACTCAGAGATTAATCAACTCATCTTGACAATGTCAGATAACTTTGATAGAAAGGGATGTAATGGATCACAATCAACCAATCAGCTGTTAGATTTAAGTACACCATTAGATAATACCAGTTTAGCTCAACCAATGACCAAGCAATGCTTCATTCAGTTCATTCTCTGGAGTCAAAGGCCACATTAGCACTTCAGCAAAACATGCCCAGCTCAAAGTGTCTGAATCATCTTCTGAAATAAATCTTACTGGTAGTCGAGTTTTTGGGTGTAAAAGGTCACAGTTTGCTTTATTTAGCTCTCCTCTCTTACAGAAATGAACTATAGCGTCCTGCACACACTAGTGAAACATGATATCTGCTGTCTGAATCATTTTTGGTTTGACTGTAAACACATAAAACATCAGAAAAGAAACAGACAAATCAATTGTTTGCACATTCTGATTGACAAACAAATCTACACCGAAAGCAACCAGAATCTAGATGAGCACTTACATTAAAGTCAATAAAACGGTCTAAAACTGTAGTAATGGTACACCACACCATTATACACACTTGTAGTGTAGACAGCATTGTTCATTAAAGTTGGAGGGATCTAATGTTGTTGCATTTTGCATGCTTCCAGCATTGTGTGTGTGTGTGTGTGTGTGTGTGTGTGTGTGTGTGTGTGTGTGTGTGTGTGTGTGTGTGTGTGTGTGTGTGTGTGTGAGGAATAACTGACTCTAGAAAAATAAGAAAAAAAAGATGTTTGCTCCACCTCATTATTTTTCTAACAGCCTAATTCAATGGCCTGGAGTCAATTATTTGCCTTATACTACGGTTACCACACGTCGAGGCATTGATGCACATGCACACCAACACGCTGATAACTCACAGAAATATGCTTATATAAATAGCGCACTCTCCCGGTTTACATGCCGGGAGAAATGGGGGTAAGGAGCAAAAATCTAGCTGTCGATCAGTTTATGCTTAAGGCGTTTATACCTTTATTCTGATGAAGCAAAACAGGATAACACATCTAATCCCAAAACGCAGTTGCTAATTTCAACACATAATTTTTGAGCTGGTAACTGCTTGAGCCACTGATAGCAGATGAATGCAGTTATTAATGCAGTTATAAGGTGAGACATTGTTTTTTCATGCAGTGTTCAATTTTGATATTTTGGGCCAGTTTGCTCCCATAACAGCAGCTCAATTGCCGTCTCCATTCACAGAAACATGTCATGCCTGGTATCATTGTTAAGCTCTCAGTCTCCTACACAGCGCTGTATAATCCAAATATGGGCATTTCCTTTGTAGAACTAACCAACCGCGAAAGTTTGCTGGGGAATCTACAGCCAAAAACCACATCTGATTGGTCATGTGAATTTCCGACTATGTGATTGGTTCTCACCCGTCACGTGATACACGTTATTGGTTTTCATGCCTCACATGATACACGCTGCCCACTTCCTTGTTTATTTTCCGCCTGAGGAAATGCCGTCAACAGCAAAATCAGCTCATAAACGTTCACAGAAGCATCACTGATCTGTGATTTATCTGTGATTGATCTGTGAATGATCTGTAAATGATCTGTGAATGATCTGTGAATGATCTGTGAATGATCTGTGAATGATCTGTGAATGATCTGTGAATGATCTGTAAATGATCAGTGATTGATCTGTGATTGATCTGTGAATGATCTGTGAATGATCTGTGAATTATCTGTGAATGATCTGTGATTGATCTGTGATTGATCTGTGAATGATCTGTGAATGATCTGTGAATGATCTGTGAATGATCTGTGATTGATCTGTGAATGATCTTTGCATGATCTGTGAATGATCTGTGATTGATCTGTGAATGATCTGTGAATGATCTGTGAATGATCTGTGAATGATCTGTGATTGATCTGTGAATGATCTGTGAATGATCTGTGAATGATCTGTGATTGATCTGTGAATGATCTGTGATTGATCTGTGAATGATCTGTGAATGATCTGTGGTTCATCTGTGAATGATCTGTGGTTGATCTGTGAATGATCTTTGCATGATCTGTGAATGATATGTGATTGATCTGTGAATGATCTGTGAATGATCTGTGATTGATCTGTGAATGATCTGTGAATGATCTGTGATTGATCTGTGAATGATCTGTGGTTGATCTGTGAATGATCTTTGCATGATCTGTGAATGATCTGTGGTTGATCTGTGAATGATCTTTGCATGATCTGTGAATGATATGTGATTGATCTGTGAATGATCTGTGAATGATCTGTGAATGATCTGTGGTTCATCTGTGAATGATCTGTGGTTGATCTGTGAATGATCTTTGCATGATCTGTGAATGATCTGTGGTTGATCTGTGAATGATCTTTGCATGATCTGTGAATGATATGTGATTGATCTGTGAATGATCTGTGAATGATCTGTGATTGATCTGTGGTTGATCTGTGAATGATCTGTGAATGATTTGTGAATGATCTGTGAATGATTTGTGAATGATCTGTGAATGATTTGTGAATGATCTAATCTACATCTGTGAATGATCTGTGAATGATCTGTGATTGATTTGTGGTTGATCTGTGAATGATCTGTGGTTGATCTGTGAATGATCTGTGAATGATCTGTGAATGATCTGAAAGTCTAGTCTGTCATGGAGTTTGTAGACGTTCAGCAGTGACTTCTGTGGCACATTTACCGCTCCAAACTTCAGACTTTAGACAGGTGCTGAATGGACATTTCCAGTGTCCAGCTCCCAACTCAGCATTTATGAAAAGTGATGCTTCTTTAAAGTTGTTTTTCCTCGGATTATTAGAAAATCACTCATTGAATGCATTTTATGTCTCAAGGAGTTTCAATTTTCACTTCATTACAGGGACAAGATGCATGCGATTCGCTGCCAAATGAGATGCTAATCGAACCAATTGTGAGATCAGTGAGACAGAAATCTGGCCAATGGCAAATCACGACTGATGCTCATCGCTTCATCATGACAATCATGGCAGACGACAGCAGTTGTGTTGATTAGATCATTTTGTGGAAGCCTTGATTTGGATTCAATATCAAAATGTTGCTTTTGTTTTTCCCTCTATCACACTCGACAAAAGTGATTGCCACATGATTGTTGTTTCTTGTTTTGCAATTGCCAATGCATTTGAAATTGTGTTTTGCACAAAGCACCAGACAAAATCCAATTCTGATATCGCAAAATAAACTTTTCTCTGTCATGGTAGATTATTGTGACAAAACTGTATTACTTTAAAGGAATAGCTCAGATCTGTATTTTTAACATTAGTTAAAGCATTAGCTAACACGTCTATTAATCTTTATCAGTGTTAGTTACTACAAGGTAATAAAGCCTTTACATATAATGCATTATAAATGTTTAATGCATTAATTGTTCCTTGTAATGCACCTTGTAATGCATTGTATGATCTCATAAATAATTATTACCTCTGTTATAATACATTATAATACTCATTTATACTCATTGCTACACCTTTAGAAAGTGTAATGAATTAAGAATGAAGGCTAATATTA
Organism: Gobiocypris rarus; assembly: GCA_023029165.1. Classification (NCBI taxonomy): domain Eukaryota; kingdom Metazoa; phylum Chordata; class Actinopteri; order Cypriniformes; family Gobionidae; genus Gobiocypris; species Gobiocypris rarus. The sequence continues at coordinate 3,988,366 of CM040916.1, forward strand.
TAATGCATTTTAACTTTGCTTACAATTATTTATGTAAATATATAATGCATTATAATTTGCATAGTGATTACCTTATATAATGCATTATACATGGGGCTTTAAGTGTTACCAATATTTCTATAGAGAATCTATTAAGGTGATCATATTTGTGATATGTCAATAAATAAGTATTATTTTGTCAATGTTCCATCCGATAATGATCCTAATGAAAAGTGCTGGAGCAGCCTCTTGTTGCTATGGCAACTTCTTTAGTGGAAGCAATTTCTGTATGCGAGTGTGTGTGTTTACTGACAGGGCATAAATATGTGCTATGCCTGCTTTTTAATCCAACATTTGTGGTTATTGTAAGATTTCAAAATGTATGTGCATATGCAAGAATATACACTCTAAAAAAATGCTTGGTAAAAAACCACCCAATGTTGGGTCAAATATGGACTAACCCAGAATTGGGTTGTTTTAGGCAAACATTTAATCCAACCGCAGGGTTAAAACAACCCAGCTGCTGGGTTAGTCCATATTTGACCCAACATTGGGTAAAAACAACCCAGCATTTTTTAGAGTGTAAGCAGGGCTGCATAGCAGTCTAAACCAGTCTCTTCCACTGAAGCCGTTTTTGCCCATGCAGGCCCTCATGTTTTGCTCTGTTCTGCAGGGAGTTTGCACGCTGGAAGGTGAGGAACACAGCCATCGAGAGGCGGGATCTGATCCGGAATCCTCTGCCCTTGATGCCGGATTTCCAGCGCAGCATGCGGATGCTCGGACGACGGCCGTCCACGCAACAGTTCATCGACACCATCATCAAGAAATATGGAACGCACATCTTGATCTCGGCCACACTGGGAGGTGAGCGCTCTTGCCGACATTACACTCTAAAAAACAACCCAATGTTGGGTCAAATATGGACTAATCCAGCGATTGGGTCGTCTTAAGCAAACATTTAAAGGGGTACTTCAGCGCTGGGAAGATGAATCTGTATTTAAACTGGGTCATTAATGTAGTAGAAATGTGAAACTATTTTTGAATTTGGTGCCTTCTAGACTGAGAAAACAGAAAATTTATTTTTTGTCACATGGGGATGAAAGACAACAATTCCCAGAATGCACTGCTTCACTGCCCTACTCTAGTCACGGCTACTGGATTACTGGATCACTTGCCCACCTCGTTCATTTTCATAAAATCAGTTCAGTTAGAGACACTACAATTAAAAACTGAACGTGTCTGTTGGATATAATGTGAGTGAGCCGATTGAACCATCGGAGGATTTTTTCCAGAAATAAAATACATAATTCTCTCGTCTCAGGGGGATATTGGGGGTGAAAGTACGATAATTTGAATATACTCCCGGGCTTGTACTGATACAAAGCTTAATGCTAATCGCTGAAGTAACCCTTTAACCCAACCGCAGGGTTAAAACAACCCAACTGCTGGGTTAGTCCATATTTGACCCAACATTGGGTTAAAACAACCCAGCATTTTTATGAGTGTAGGGATGCTCCGATTGAGCGGATGCTCCGATAATCACATTCTATTACTTGAGCGGGAGTCACTAAATTTGGCGGATCTCACAATCCGATTGCAATTTAATGACAAAATTAAAAGTTACCGTCGACATGCATGTAAACAGTATGAAGTTGAAACAGCGGACCAGGAACCATGAATCTAATTACTTGCATGAATTTTCACTAAAAACAAGAACAAATGTAGGGCGGGGCTTGATTGTGTCCGTGGGGAATTGATTGGATGGTTGTGGTTTGCTATTGGTGGATCTCATGTGAGTGACAGGTCTCATCATCAGAGACGAGAAGAGAAGAGGACGATAAGAACTGTCCATTTTGATTTTACACTGACTTTAAGAGTCTATGCTGAAGTATGTTGTGTGTGTGTGTGTGTGTGTGTGTGTGTGTGTGTGTGTGTGTGTGTGTGTGTGTGTGTGTGTGTGTGTGTGTGTGTGTGTGGACTGGTAATCCCTATGGTATGGGGACAAAATGTCCCCACAAAGATGGCAATATCCAAAATCCTTGTCCTTGTGGGGACATTTTTTGGTCCCCATGAGGATAACATCTTATAAATCACACTAAGTGATGTTTTTGAAAATGTAAAATGCAGCATGTCTCCTGTGATGGGTAGTGTGTGTGTGTGTGTGTGTGTGTGTGTGTGTGTGTGTGTGTGTGTGTGTGTGTGTGTGTGTGTGTGTGTGTGATGGGTAGGTTTAGGGACAGGGGCAGTGTAGGGGATAGAAAATACGGTTTGTACAGTATAAAATGCATTACGCCTATGGAATGTCCCCATAATACATGTAAACACAACATGTATGTGTGTGTGTGTGTGTGTGTGTGTGTGTGTGTGTGTGTGTGTGTGGGCATGTTTTTGTGAAATATCAGGACACAAATGTGTATAATGACATGGGTATGACATAGGTATTACAAAAGAGGGTGAAATATGAGGACGTTCCCCATGTCCTCACTTTTCAAAATGCTTATAAATCACACAGGATGAGGTTTTTCACAGAACGTAAACTGCACAGTCTCCTGTGATGGGTAGGTTTAGGGGCAGGGGCAGTGTAGGGGGATAGAAAATACGGTTTGTACGGTATAAAATGCATTACGCCTATGGAATGTCCCCACATTTCACAAAAACAAACATGTGTGTGTGTGTGTGTGTTTGGTGAGATGCAGATCATTCAGTGAATGAAATCTGTCTGTAATTCCTAATGTTTGTGCGGAGCTGAACTGAGCCGATACCCTTTTTGTCCTTTAAGGGCTCAGTTTCATATAGATTCACAGCTGTCAAGTGTAATTTCTCTGATGTGCTGTCGTTCGGCTTTCTTGGACGGTTTGTATTCAGAGGTTGGAATATTATATCAGTTCTGGCTTAGTGGTTGAACTTGATGCTCTAATTATGGCATAGAGAAATCTGATCGGAAGAGGGAAGATGATGCGGATTGTAAGAACAGAATAAAACCGAATGCTTTGTGTTATTTTAGTATCACTGATTATAGTTTTTTTATACAAATTATAGTACAGTAGGTTATTTTTACAGCTTGGATCAAAGCACAACAATATGGACTAATAAATAATGTGCTGTGATGCAATGATATTTGCTGGATAAATCCCCTTCTGCGCTGACCTTTAACCCCATCTCACTCTGTTTATGGAGGTCCTCTGGGCTCCAGGAGGATTTTATGTGCCGTTTGTCCGAGAATGAGCCGTACGGCTTCATTCATGACTTCCCGTCACGATCCTCATGTCTCTGTGTGTCAGTAGATCACACTCGCTCTAGGGGTCATAAGGCACAGGCCTGAGGTCAGTGTGTCATTATGTTGGCAGATACACATGAGCGCAGGGCAGAGACACTTAAAACACTCGCAAAGACTGCGAGTGTCTGAGCACGTGTGTGTGTGTGTGTGTGTGTGTGCTGCTGTGAGAGTCTCTTTACACACTGCCAATCCTCTGATCCCAGAGAGCTATGAATACACCACCATAGCACTCAGAGTTTCGAAGTCGTCGTCTGATTGGTTGAATTCTACAGGATGTCCGGGAGACACAATCGTCCAAAGATGCAGTGTCGCCAAACCCCTTCACGGAGGAAGGGAAGCTGTCGTGTTTAAAACTGTGGCAATGAGCACTACATGCTGGATTTTCAAAAGTGTGTGAAGTGTGTGTAAAGTTCACGGGTTTAAGAGTTTTAATCGCCGGTCTGTTGTTGTAGGAACATCAGCGTTACATTCTCACGCCCCTAAACATGACGTGGAACGGTGAACTGTGATTGGTTGCTCTGGGCGGTCCTTAGCCAATGAAAGCTGAGATAGAGTCCATCAGACTGAAGCTCTGGCTACACCAGACTACAATCAGAATATCAGACAATAATAATATTGTGTTTTTGTGGGGTTTTTATAACCAAGTTTTATATATATATATATATATATCATTTATTTAATGTTAAAGGTATTTGGGTATAAGGTGTGTTAATTCTCCAATATATGGTGTAAGGATTTGACTGTTCATAGATTAGTTCAACGGTCCCATTCTCTCTTGCACTGCTGCTTCACTAACATCGGGAGTTAAGACAGCTGTCAATCAATCCATCACTCAGGGTCTCAGGTGCACGCCCCCCGACAAGCCCCGCCCTCTGTCTTCGATGGGCTCCGCCCACTTTTCCAGCAATTTTCAAATATTGCAGTGGGTGGAGGAGTTAGGCTCTGACCAGGGGTTGAGTTACCCTCTAAATATATTATTGAATTAAATATAAAAAAAGTGATATTTTTTCAGATATTTTTAGGTGCCAGTGCCCAAAAATAAATGTCAAATATATAAATAAAATAAATATGTATTTGTTTGTTTGTTTGTTAATGTTGAAGGATGTTTAATGGTCTTCCTCGTTGGTTCCCTGTCCTTAAGTGTTGAGCGGTGGTTGCGCTGTTGGTCATTACAGCATTTATTGCCCATTACATCCGTATAGAGTTTATTGCAAAAAAATGAAATGCAGACTCGAATTTCATTACATTTCAGACGCAGCATTCAAGGCAATCCACGGACACGGACACCCTTACCCTCTGTCACCTACACGATATGACCATAAAACCCAATGGAAAATCGATACAAGCAATATGCCTGTTCCAGTCCAGAGTAGCACAATAAATCACGAACCGCTGTATGAAGCGGAGAAACGCCAGGCTAATGCACATAATATCTGTGATCACAAACTGCGCGCTATAGAGGCTGTGCAGCTTATTATACCGCAGCTCAAGGTCAAACCAAGGTTCATTGTTCTTTGTTCGGTGTGGACGTCCTTACATTGATTAATCGGTTGATTAACAGGAAATCTGATTCATTAATGCTGCCTTTAAAGGTTACTCGCATTAGCGCTGGGGTTGCTGTGTGTCGAGATTGAACAATATAGACACAGCTGAAAATAAAGGTCACGCCAATCGAAAGGTTGATGCTAACAGGTTAATCGACAGTCATGGATGTGCACACAACATTAACATCCCTCAGGAAGATCATCTCCAGACGGACATCATGCTACGAGTTACGCCTACGCTTTATTACTAGGAGCCGCTTTCAGGTTCCCGAACATACATATGTGACACGATATGTGGATAACAGCGTGTGGCATGTTGCGAATCCTAAAACCTCAGCCAATTATGATCAATAAGTGTGGTTGCATGCACACATGCATGATCAGGAATCGGACACCGTAAGAAAAAGCAGTGCCAGTAAATGTGTTTAGATGAAGGGTCGATTTAACCTGATTACACGTGACCTTTAGACGACCTTACATGTTGTTAGTGATATGTGTTGTGAAAAAGAAGTGTTCTTAATAGTGCACTTTGTCAGGTGGAAATGGAAGCTTGCTGAGCTCTGGTTGATTCTGCACATTTTGCCAGCCGTAGTATGTAGGTCATCAGATATTCTCATGCTTTGCATATATTTGCACCGCATATACACACTGGGGTTGTGTCTCAAATGATGCACGACCGTCTAGAGTATAAATGTTATACCGCTATTGAGTCAACAAACATCTGAACACACCGCTCACACTATTTTTAAAAACATGTTGGTTTAACTTAAATAAAGTAACCTGCTTGAATGAATATCACAATATAGAGATGGAGAGAGAGAGAGAGAGAGAGAGAGAGAGAGAGAGAGAGAGAGATGAGTGTCTGTGTGTTTTTGCTCCCTGTGTTTGTCTGTCAACACATAGCTGGTGTTTTTGTGCCGGTTACTCTCGGAGCAGATATTCCTCTGGTGTCCTAGTGAATGAGTTATTTAGGAAAAGGTCAGAGGCGCTTTGCAAAAAAATCAATCACAGCTGCTTCTCCCACTCGACTCCAGTGGAGAAGAAATCTTTGCCATCGAGTAGTGAGACTGAGAGAGAGAGAGAGAGAGAGAGAGAGAGAGAGAGAGAGAGAGAGAGAGAGAGAGAGAGAGAGAGAGAGAGAGAGATGCAGGTCATGTCAGTTTGACACTGTAAGCAAAATGTTCTCCGTGACAGTGTGTGAAGTGAGTCACTGATGCACTGTGTGTCAGCATCATGTCAGCTCTTACACACCAGGAAGTCCGCACTGAAGGAGCGTGCTGATAAAATGACATGTTGGCTGCATGAACCACGGCGCTCAAAATGATGCCCGTATGAATGCTGGCAAGCTCAATGCCACGACTTCATAAAGCATGACAACAAGTCTTGAAATGTAGTGTCGCTGAGGCTTCTCAGTATCGTTTTCCTGCGAAGGAATGGTGAAATTTAGTCATCCTCATGTCCGATTGACGACAGGATGATATATGTGCCCCTGGAGTCTCACAGGTATAAGTCAAGATCACGTTCCATGAAGATATTCTGTCAAAAATGTTTTATTAGTAGTAATATACATTGCTAAGGACTTCATTTGGACAACTTTAAAGGAGATTTTCTCAGTGCTGTATTTAGATTTTTTTGCACCATCAGATTCCAGATTTTCAAATAGTTCTCGAGAATATATTTCGCAAAAAAACTTGATGCCTAAATTTTAAAGTACAATTTGGATGTTTAAGTCATTTCAACTTAAATGACATTCAACTGACTTAAACCTGGATGCACTTTTATGATGGATAGATGCACTTTTATGATGGACAGATGCACTTTTATGATGGATAGATGCACTGTTATGATGGACAGATGCACTGTTATGATGGACAGATGCACTTTTATGATGGATAGATGCACTTTTATGATGGATAGATGCACTGTTATGATGGACAGATGCACTGTTATGATGGACAGATGCACTGTTATGATGGATAGATGTACTTTTATGATGATAGATGCACTTTTATGATGGACAGATGCACTTTTATGATGATAGATGCACTTTTATGATGGACAGATGCACTTTTATGATGGATAGATGCACTGTTATGATGGACAGATGCTCTTTTATGATGGATAGATGCACTTTTATGATGGATAGATGCACTTTTATGATGGACGGATGCTCTTTTATGATTGATAGATGCACTTTTATGATGGATAGATGCTCTTTTATGATGGATAGATGCACTGTTATGATGGACAGATGATGGATAGATGCACTTTTATGATGGATAGATGCACTTTTATGATGGATAGATGCACTGTTATGATGGACAGATGCACTGT
>CM040916.1:4000499-4007999 GCA_023029165.1 Gobiocypris rarus
TCAGTGCATATCTTTCTTCTGTGGAACACAAAATAAGACGTTTAGAAGAACGTTCAGGCTGCTCTTTTCCATAATCAGACAGTGACCAAGTGTGTGTTGCAGCTGATAGCCACTGGTCAATCAGGAGAAGAGAAGTGTGAATGGAAAGCAGAAATAGCTTAAAATGCTCCCAGCGTTACTCGCCACAATTGCATTTTAAATAGTGACAATTAAATTAGAGAGCTGTGATTCAATTCTTACTTGCAACAATTCAATTAGAGAGCTGTAATTCTAGTCTTACTAGCAACAATTTATTTAAAGAGCTGTGATTCAATTCTTACTAGAAACAATTCAATTAGAGAGCCATAATTCAATTTAATTCAATGTTAAATTGTATTCTTACTAGTAACAATTCCATTTACAGAATTGTCTAATTCAGTTCTTACTAGTGACATTTCAGATTATAGAGCTGGAATTCAATTATCACTAGTAACATCAATAAGAATTTCAATTCTAAGTAACAATTATTTTAGAAAGCTGTAATTCAATTCTTACTAGCAACAATTAAATTAGAAAGCTGTAATTTTATTCTTACTAGCAACAATGCAATTAGAGAGCTGTAATTCAATTCTTATTAGCAACAATTCAATTAGAGAGCTGTAATTCAATTCTTACTAGCAACAATTCAATTAGAGAGCTGTAATTCAATTCTTACAAGCAACAATTCAATTAGAGAGCTGTAATTCAATTCTTACTAGCAACAATTCAATTAGAGAGCTGTAATTCAATTCTTACTAGCAACAATTTATTTAAAGAGCTGTAATTCAATTCTTACTAGCAACAATTTATTTAAAGAGCTGTAATTCAATTCTTACTAGCAACAATTTATTTAAAGAGCTGTAATTCAATTCTTACTAGCAACAATTCAATTAGAGAGCTGTAATTCAATTCTTACAAGCAACAATTCAATTAGAGAGCTGTAATTCAATTCTTACTAGCAACAATTTATTTAAAGAGCTGTAATTCAATTCTTACTAGCAACAATTTATTTAAAGAGCTGTAATTCAATTCTTACTAGCAACAATTTATTTAAAGAGCTGTAATTCAATTCTTACAAGCAACAATTCAATTAGAGAGCTGTAATTCAATTCTTACTAGCAACAATTTATTTAAAGAGCTGTAATTCAATTCTTACTAGCAACAATTTATTTAAAGAGCTGTAATTCAATTCTTACAAGCAACAATTCAATTAGAGAGCTGTAATTCAATTCTTACAAGCAACAATTCAATTAGAGAGCTGTAATTCAATTCTTACTAGCAACAATTTATTTAAAGAGCTGTAATTCAATTCTTACTAGCAACAATTTATTTAAAGAGCTGTAATTCAATTCTTACAAGCAACAATTCAATTAGAGAGCTGTAATTCAATTCTTATTAGCAACAATTCAATTAGAGAGCTGTAATTCAATTCTTACTAGAAATAATTTTTTTAAAGAGCTGTAATTCAATTCTTACTAGCAACAATTCAATTAGAGAGCCATAATTCAATGTAATTCAATGTTAAATTGTATTCTTACTAGTAACAATTCCATTTACAGAATTGTCTAATTCAGTTCTTAATAGTGACATTTCAGATTATAGAGCTGGAATTCAATTATCACTAGTAACATCAATAAGAATTTCAATTCTAAGTAACAATTATTTTAGAAAGCTGTAATTCAATTCTTACTAGAAACAATTGTATAGCATATAATATAATATATAACAATTCTATATTATATTAAATATATAGCAGTCATTGAATTTGACAGCTCTCTAACTATAATTTTTACTCGATAGAATGGAATTAGAGAGCTCTATAGTAATTCTTTCTAGTAACATGCAATATGACAAGTGAAGCTTTTTGTAGAAGCTAAAGCCTAAGAACATTCTCCTAAACATCTGCTTCTGTGCTGCACCAAAAAAGAAAGTCATGTGTGTTTGAAATGTCATGGAGTAAATAAAGTAAATAAATGATGGCAGAATGTTTGGGTGAGCTATCGCTTCAGTCTCCAGTCTCCACATGTCATCTTTGATGTTTTGAGAATGCTTCGTTTGTAGAAATGAAAACAATTCTTGACAAAACCAATCATGAAATGGTTAGTGAACCTTAACGCAGATAGTTTTCCTTTTATATATGTATTATATTTTGCATATGAGTGCTAGAAAACAATACTTGCTGAATTTAGCCGAAGCAGATCTGGAGGGTTCACTGATAGAAACTGAACTCATTAAAGAAACACGCCAGCAAACACGAAGAAATCACACTGCAAACAACATACAGTACAGAGCTCATTAGACGCGATGACCCGCAGAGATCACAGGCACTGTCATCTTTACAGGGCGTTACAAGGCTGATATCAGCTCTGTTGTGTATATACAGATGTTGTGCATTTCTGTACGTTTTATGAGATTATATTTTGATGTAAGTGATGATACCATAGACATTGTCTTATACATATAAATCAGGAAATGTACTGAATCAGATTCTGTTGCATATTTTTGCAATCCACCTCATATCATGTAGAGAAACAAATTAATTTCAAATGATGTTTAGAATAATTTGAGAATAAAATTAAGATCTGGCGTGAGAGCTTTATTACAAGATGCACTTTTATGATTGGATGTTTTGGATTGACAAAGCCCAGATTGATACTATGAGGTGTGTGTGTGTGTGTGTGTGTGTGTGTGTGTGTGTGTGTGTGTGTGTGTGTGTGGACTGGTAATCCCTACGGTATGGGGACAAAATGTCCCCACAAAGATGGCAATATCCAAATTTTTGTCCTTGTGGGGACATTTTTTGGTCCCCATGAGGAAAACATCTTATAAATCACACTAAGTGATGTTTTTGAAAAAGTAAAATGCAGCATGTCTCCTGTGATGGGTAGGTTTAGGGGCAGGGGCAGTGTAGGGGATAGAAAATACGGTTTGTACAGTATAAAATGCATTACGCCTATGGAATGTCCCCATAAAACATGGAAACACAACATGTGTGTGTGTGTGTGTGTGTGTGTGTGTGTATGTGAAAGGGCACCTCAAGGTCAGTCTTCCTCTCTGAAATGCTTTCAGCTGATTTAGTCTTAAATTCCATATGCAAATTTATGATGATACGGCAAGCATTTCAGAGGACATCTATTTAAAAATCTATTGGTTGGCCAGGATCCAATTTTAGTCACTATCCAGCGGCGCGTTCCCAGAACAGGTGCCATTAAAATGGACATATTTTTACCTGCACGATGAGCATCGACTGTGTGATGATGCAGAAGAGTTGCGTGCGTGTGTGTGTGTGTGTGTCTGTGTGTGTGTGTGCAATACACAACATCACTCTGACACTGCAGCAACAGACCAGGGTAAACAATGCAAAAGATTAGAAATTTTCTTTTGTTGATATTAATGAAAAAAAAAGAAAGCAAACAAACATCATTGCATTTGGATGGATGGGTGGGTGTATGGATGAATTGGTGGATGGATGGATGGATGGATTGGTGGATGAATGGATGGATGGATGGATGGATGGATGGATGGGTGGGTTGGTGGGTGGGTGGGTGGATGGATGGATTGGGGTGGGTGGGTGGGTGGATGGATGGATTGGTGGATGGATGGGTAGGTGAATTGGGTGGATGGATAGATATAGATGGATGTGTAGGTGGATGGATGGGTGGGTAGGTGAATTTGGTGGATGGATAGATATAGATGAATGGGTAGGTGGATGATTGGATGGGTGGATGGATGGATGGGTAGGTGAATTGGGTGGATGGATAGATATAGATGGATGGGTAGGTGGATGATTGGATGGATGGATAGATATAGATGGATGGGTAGGTGGATGATTGGATGGATTTATGGATGGATGGATTGGTGGATGGATGGATGGGTAGGTGAATTGGGTGGATGGATAGATATATACATAGATGGATGGGTAGGTGAATGATTGGATGGGTGGATGGATGGATGGGTAGGTGAATTGGGTGGATGGATAGATATAGACATAGATGGATGGGTAGGTGGATGATTGGATAGGTGGATGGATGGATGGGTAGGTGAATTGGGTGGATGGATAGATATAGATGGATGGGTAGGTGGATGGATGGATGGGTGGATGGATGGATGGATGGATGGATGGATAAATGGATGTGTGGATGGGTAGGTGGGTGGATGGATGGATAGATAGATGGATGTGTGGATGGATGCATGAATAGATGGATGGATGGATGTGTGGATGGATAGATGGATGGATGTGTGGATGGATGGATAGATGATGGATGGATGGATGGATGGATAGATAGATGGATGGATGGATGGATGGATGGATAAATGGATGTGTGGATGGATGGATGGATGGATGGATGGATGGATGGATGAGTGGATGGATGGATAGATGGATGGATGGATGTGCGGATGTGTGGATGGATGGATGGGTGGATGGATAAATGGATGTGTGGATGTGTGGATGGATGGATGGATGGATGGATGGATGTGTGGATGGATGTATTGATGGATAGATAGATGGATGAGTGGATGGATGGATGTGTGGATGTGTGGATGGATGTGGATGTGATGGATGATGTGTGGATGTGTGGATGTGTGGATGGATGGATGTGTGGATGTGTGGATGGATGGATGGGTGTGTGAATGTGGATGGATGGATGAGTGGATGGATGGATGGATGTGGATGGATGGATGTGTGGATGTGGATGGATGGATGTGGATGTGTGGATGGCTGAGTGGATGGATGGATGGATGGATGTGTGGATGGATGGGTGGATGAGTGGATGGATGGATGTGTGGATGGATGGATGGATGTGTGGATGGATGGAGGGATGGATGGGTGGATGAGTGGATGGATGGATGTGTGGATTGATGGATGGGTGTGTGGATGGATGGATGGATGGGTGTGTGGATGGATGGATGGATGGATGGATGGATGGATGTGGATGGATGGATGGGTGTGTGAATGTGTGATGGATGGATGAGGATGGATGGGTGGATGAGTGGATGGATGGATGTGTGGATGGATGGATGGATGTGTGGATGGATGGATGAGTGGATGGATGGGTGGATGAGTGGATGGATGGATGTGTGGATTGATGGATGGGTGTGTGGATGGATGGATGGATGGGTGTGGATGGATGGATGTGGATTGATGGATGGGTGTGTGGATGGATGGATGTGTGGATGGATGTGTGGATGTGTGGATGGATTGATGGATGGATGTGTGGATGGATGGATGAGTGGATGGATGGGTGGATGAGTGGATGGATGGATGTGTGGATTGATGGATGGGTGTGTGGATGGATGTGTGGATGTGTGGATGGATGGATGTGTGGATGGATGGATGGGTGTGTGGATGGATGGATGGGTGTGTGGATGGATGTGTGGATGTGTGGATGGATGGATGGGTGGATGGATGGGTGTGGGGAATGGATGGATGGATGTGTGGATGGATGGATGTGTGGATTGATGGATGGGTGTGTGGATGGATGGATGTGTGGATTGATGGATGGATGTGTGGATGGATGGATTGCTAGTCTTTTTTTCCCTATTGTGACAAGAACAAATGTAGGGCGGGGCTTGATTTTGTCTGTGGGGAATTGATTGGATGGTTGTGGTTTGGTATTGTTCGATCTGATGTGAGTGAACTCGTCATTAGAGAAGAGATGCCGTAAGAGCTAGGGGAAGTTATTCTGAATAAAAGTGCATTCAAATCTAATGTAATAAACGGAAAGATGTAAATGTCTGTAAAAGTTTTCAGTAATATGAGGAAATGTAAATCCATCCTCTCAATATGCTCCTATCATATGCTGAGACAGACTCAGTGCTCTCTGAGCTGTTTTTCCCAGTTCTTACAATTGTTCCTTGTCAGATTGTATGAAATGACAGCGGTGAGATCTCGGGTAAAGCCGAGGCACACTGTGAGAAATCCACTTTATTTTATGTCAGACACTGTATGGATTTTACATTGATAACTGGCTGTTTTACGGCACCAGGCGTGTTGCATTCGGACGTTACCCTAATGTTAACAACGTGAAACGTAAATGAGCATGTCACTGACGTGCACATCTGCAATACTTACAATCCTACAGTGTGCTATCGTCTGTTCACCAAACACAAAAACACAATGAAGACATCACGGCTCTCGGGTAGCAGAGGTTCACGTCCCTCAAAAGCTCAAAATAGAGCGTCATTATGAGGCTGACGGGTGACAGACGTAACAAGAAACAGGCACATTTGTTGTTCCCATGATGCCCTGCTTCATCACAGATTTCTCTAGATACACGTTATTCTTTAATGCTACAAGAGCTTCTAATCTTCCCATAAGACGGAACAGCCACAGCTTTGATAGAGCTGTCGCCGCGTTTCTGCCGTGAATCTTCAAATGAATAAATGATAAAAGCATAAACTACATAAACACAAACACATCCGGACAGACGGCCCTTTTCCTCAACATCTAACACATGCGGCAGGTGGAATCAAAGCTCGCAGATTTACACTCTTTTGAGTCAAATGTTTACACGTGTGTTTTTGTGTTTGTCTGTGTGAGCGTGAATGAGCATCAACTCATATACGGCTTTCCAGCATTTGTGCGTAATCCCACAAATCTCCATCTTCATTAGACGCGACGGCTTTGATTTTGTTTTATACTCTGGCAATCTATTTCTTAATCTGCTGACTGTGTGTGTGTGTGTGTGTGTGTGTGTGTGTGTGTGTGTGTGTGTATGAAGCTTTTAGACTACAAAGATTATTCCCTTTTCATGCCAAGTGACGTGTGTAAAAGAGCATTTTAAACGAATAGTTCAAATATGCTAAAACATGAAATTCAGTCATCAAGTCGCAGTTATTGGATATTTATGTTTTAGATATTTATCTAAATTGTTATACTGAAATATATATTTACAGTGCAAATTCAATGTTGTTTAATGTTTTCAGCCACTTGGAAATAAAAATGTATTACATGTATATCAAATTTCAAGAAAAATTATAATATTTATACTATATATATATATATATATATATATATATATATATATATATATATATATATATATATATATATATATATATATATATATATATATATATATATATATATATATATATATATATATATATATATAGTATAAATATTATAATTTTTCTTGAAATTTGAGATTTGAGATCATTTTCAAAACATTGCATTACATTTGTACTTTAAAAATATATTAAATCATATACTGTATATATATATATATAGTACAAATGTAATGAAATGTTTTCAGACACATCATTGTATGCTAATTGCAACTAAATGAAATCGCATAAATGCATATAAAATGTATATTTAAAATGTTAAAAAAATATGTTTTTTAATTTAATTTTATATATTTTTAAAGTGCAAATTTAATGTAATGTTTTCAGGCATATCATTGCATGTTAATTGCAATTGAATGAATAATTATTACATGTATATCAAATTTCAATTTTACATTAAAAAATTATATAAAA
>CM040916.1:4012999-4190499 GCA_023029165.1 Gobiocypris rarus
TGAGGACACTCACAATATGTTTCATTCCTGCAACTTTAACTTTCTCCAAATTGCAACGTCCTGGCTGGTTTTCATGTGTTTGAGCACGGCCCTCAGTGGCCGACACTGTATTCAGAGCTCACTGTACTCTGAACACTGCAGCGCAGTGCATTGTGGGATGCATGACTCTGTGACCGCTGCTCTGTTGTTGGTAAATGCATCAGGTCACAAAATACATCATATTTCCATGGCATCATTTTCTTAATTAGTATCCATGTGTTGTTTTCCACTGAATATATCTAAACATTATAAATATAATAATAATGAATTTACAAATCAGACTTATTTTGAGTTTATATTTTCATCAGTCTTTTTATCTTCCTTTGCAAGTAAACATATCTTGGTTTGGGGATGTTGCGATATTTTTATTGCAAAATAAACAAGAAAATTAAGACAATTATTATTATTTAGCTCACTAATCCAAAGCTTTCAGGGTGTATTATCTGAAAGCAATAAGCCATTTAACACACACACACACACACACACACACACACACACACACACACACACACACACACACACACACACACACACACACACACACACACACACACACACACACACACACACACACACACACACACACACACACACACACACACACACACACTCCCTGAATGGGCTGATTGCTGTGTAACGCGTGTCTGTAGGGCAATCCGTCTTTATCCTGATCATGGAAATCCCTGTGATTCCCACCGAAACTCAAAACTTCTCCGAACTTTCTGTCAAGGTTCTCTCAACATTCTGAAGAAACATTTGTCCAGTAACGTTAATAATATTATCATCACAACATTATCAGAACATTAGCACATAAACAACATAATCAGAACGTTAGCACAACATAATCAGAACATTAGCACAACAACATTACCAGAGCATTAGCACAACATTACCAGAGCATTAGCACAACATTATCAGAACGTTATCAGAGCATTGGCACAACATTACCAGAGCATTAGCACAACATTATCAGAACGTTATCAGAGCATTAGCACAACATTACCAGAACGTTAGCACAACATTATCAGAACGTTAGCACAACATTATCAGAGCATTAGCACAACATTATCAGAACGTTAGCACAACATTATCAAAGCATTAGCACAACATTATCAGAACGTTAGCACAACATTATCAGAGCATTAGCACAACATTATCAGAGCATTAGCACAACATTATCAGAACGTTAGCACAACATTATCAGAGCATTAGCACATAAACAACATAATCAGAACGTTAGCCCAACAACATTACCAGAGCATTAGCACAACATTACCAGAGCATTAGCACAACTTTATCAGAACGTTAGCACAACATTATCAGAGCATTAGCACATAAACAACATAATCAGAACGTTAGCCCAACAACATTACCAGAGCATTAGCACAACTTTCCCATAGCATTAGCACAACATTATCAGAGCATTAGCACAACATTATCAGAGCGTTAGCACAACATTATCAGAACGTTAGCACAACATTATCAGAGCATTAGCACAACATTATCAGAGCGTTAGCACAACATTATCAGAACGTTAGCACAACATTATCAGAGCGTTAGCACAACATTATCAGAACGTTAGCACAACATTATCAGAGCGTTAGCACAACATTATCAGAGCGTTAGCACAACATTATCAAAGCATTA
Organism: Gobiocypris rarus; assembly: GCA_023029165.1. Lineage (NCBI taxonomy): Eukaryota > Metazoa > Chordata > Actinopteri > Cypriniformes > Gobionidae > Gobiocypris > Gobiocypris rarus. The sequence goes on from CM040916.1 coordinate 4,014,686, forward strand.
GTCTGTCTACTGTACGTGTGACCGTATGTCTCTCCATCTCTGCCGGAGGAGGCGTTGATTGACACGGGCTGAGATCTAACACACTTACATGAGCGAGACTGCCGCGATCACAGCACGGACACACCGTTTGTCGCCTCCCATTAGACATCCGCCTCCTGCGTCTGCTTCTCTAATGAATTAGGAAAGGTCACTTTGAAGGAATTGTTGTCGCCATTAATAAAATTGCCTTGCAATCCTCCGACTGCAGTCCAGCGCAGGTAATAATCCTGATGGGAATATTGAAGGAGGGGAGGATCCAGCCGTTTGAAGAAATCTGTAAACAAGATGAAGATTCGCCTGTGCAATTTCCTCAATGACTTCATTTCATAAAGCACATAATGGAATAGTTTAGCCCAAATGAGAAGCCTGCCATCACCACCCCCCCGCTCACGGTTTCCATATGGAGCTTTCAAGTCATTGATGGGTTGAAATGAAAAGCTAATGGTTCAATTTAAAGTTTAATTAATTAATTAAATTTCAAGCACAATTAATCAACTGCACAATTAAAACTGAAATTGTTACGCTGCGTGTTTCAGAGCAAAGAGAGAAACTGTTCATTTACACACGTGCGGTTTATAATGCAGTTACTCAGTTCACAGTAAATGATGCTTCTCACTGACTCCATTCATCCATTCATCCATCCATCCATTGTTGTGTATCATTCTAATCATCCATCCATCCATCCATCCATCCATCCATCCATCCATCCATCCATCTATCCATTGTTGTGTATCATTCTATCCATCCATCCATCCAATCACCCATCCATCCATCTATCCATTATTGTGTATCATTCTGTCCATCCATCCATCCATCCATTGTTGTGTATCATTCGATCCATCCATCCATATATCATCCATCCATCCATTGTTGTGTATCATTCTATCCATCATCCATCCAATCATCCATCCATCCATCCATCCATCCATTGTTGTGTATCATTCTATCCATCCATCCATCCAATCACCCATCCATCCATCCATCCATCCATCTATCCATTATTGTGTATCATTCTGTCCATCCATCCATCCAATCATCCATCCATCGTTGTGTATTATTCTTTTCATCCATCCATCCATCCATCCATCCATTGTTGTGTATCATTCTATCCATCCATCCATATATCATCCATCCATCCATTGTTGGGTATCATTCTAATCACCCATCCATCCATCCATCTATCCATTATTGTGCATCATTCTGTCCATCCATCCATCCATCCATTGTTGTGTATCATTCTATCCATCCATCCATATATCATCCATCCATCCATTGTTGTGTATCATTCTATCCATCATCCATCCAATCATCCATCCATCCATCCATCCATCCATCCATCCATTGTTGTGTATCATTCTATCCATCCATCCATCCATCCATCTATCCATTATTGTGTATCATTCTGTCCATCCATCCATCCAATCATCCATCCATCGTTGTGTATTATTCTTTTCATGCATCCATCCATCCATCCATCCATCCATTGTTGTGTATCATTCTATCCATCCATCCATATATCATCCATCCATCCATCCATCCATCCATCCATCCATCCATCCATCCATCCATCCATCCATCCATCCATCCATTGTTGTGTATCATTCTATCCATCCATCCATATATCATCCATCCATCCATTGTTGTGTATCATTCTATCCATCATCCATCCAATCATCCATCCATCCATCCATCCATCCATCCATCCATCCATCCATCCATTGTTGTGTATCATTCTTTTCATCCATCCATACATCGTTAAATATCATTTTATCCATTCATCATTGTATATCTTCCATCATCCATCGTTGTATATCCATCCATCCATTGTTGTAAATTGTTTCATCCATCCATCCATCCATCCATCCATCCATCCATCCATCCATCCATTGTTGTGTATCATTCTTTTCATCCATCCATCCATCTATCATCCTATCATCCATCCATCCTTTGTTGTATATAGTTCCATCCATACATTCATTGTTCTATTCATTCATCCATTTATCTATCCATCATTTTATATCATTCTATACATCCATCACTCATCCATCCATCCATACATCGTTAAATATCATTTTATCCATTCATCATTGTATATCTTTCCATCATCCATTGTTGTATATCCATCCATCCATTGTTGGATCATTCTATCCATCCATCCATCCATCCATTGTTCTATTCATTTATCCATCTATCTATCCATCATTATATATCATTCTATACATCCAACACTCATCCATCCATCGATCCTTGTATATTATTCCATCCATCCATCCATCCATCCATCCATCCATCCATCCATCAATCATTAAATATCATTCTATCATCCATCATTGTATATCCATCCATCTATCCATCCATTGTTTTATATCATCCGTCCATCCATCCATTGTTGTAAATCGTTCCATCATCCATCGTTCTATTCATCCATCCATCCATCCATCCATCCATCTATCTGTCATTGTATATCATGCCATCCATCCATCCTTCCATCCATCCAATATTTCCTTTATTTGCATGTCATCTTCAACCAATATCAGAGAACTATGAGTATGTGTCCTTTAAATAATTGAAATATTAACTTAAAATCTCTGGGGGTTCTTCAAGTGAATATTTAAACTTTTTTTACAAAACCTTTAGCCGAATATCCATGCTTCTCTTTCTCATACAGTGAGTAGGGACTCACACAAAGCTATCATACGGCTTCAGAAGGAAAGCACACATATTAACTACTTTTTTTGTCCTTTTAAAGCTTCACACCCCCTGGTCACGTTTTGCTTTCATCGAAGGTAAAAGAGCAGTGTGAACATTCGGCTAAACGTCTGCTTTTGTGCTCCACAGAGGAAAAAGAGTCATGCGGGTCATGAAATGTTGACAGGTCTTTTACGTTTGGCTGAACGAACCTTTTAAAGGAATATTTTTTTGAAGGTCTGAAGATGAAGGTCTTTACAGGTCAGTGGAGTTTAGAGGACTCTTTCTCTCTCTGTATGTCCTGTTTCAGAATAATGAGCTGGTGGCTATTATAAAAGTTCAGCATTACAGTGTTTCAGAAACAGCCTCCAAGGGTTGAGGATAAAATGTGACATTTTCTGTTTGACACGAAGGCACTCTGGCATCTTTTTCAGTGACTGTAAAAGTACATGATGTCGTCACTGTTGTTATAGTGCTTCATCAAACATACATCTCCGTTTTTAAAGCAGATTAATGCAACGGTTAGTTCCGGTCCACTAATAGTATTGGATAAGCGGCGATCAGCACTGGAGCGTTTCACTGTTTGCATCGCTCTGCTGGACTGTGTCCGTTGCGTTTTTTCTTCTGGAGCACAAATTCACAATATCGTGTCTGAAACGTCACTTACTCCATTACTCCAATATTAGGACTAAAATGGTAACTGGTTTCATCAAGTCAAAACCATTATCACTGAACCAAAAATACATTCATTTATACCATCAAAGCTCATTTTATGGATTAAATCAGGTAGAAATACTCTATATTGCCAAAAGCTTTACATGCACCTGAACTTAATCCGCAGGGTTTACAGTTTTCCTCGGTTGGTTTGGGACATTTCTCAGATCACAACTGAAATTCACAAATGAATACTTCCACATCATCAAGTCACTTGTGCACAGCATAAAAGCAATTGTATCAATCAAAATAGTTTTCATCAAAATGTATTAAACTGGTTCTCATTGAGTAGTCATACCACTCAAAACATATAGGCGTTGGTTCCTTGAGTCATTAAATGCAAAATAGTTAAACTAGATGTCATAATGCGTCATGTATTTTCCCAACATTTCTATTAGACTTCTATTAGACTGGTGTGTGTGTGTGTGTGTGTCTGTGTGTGTGTGTGTGCGTGTGTGTGAACTGATGAATCGTGGAGGAGAATTTATTTTCCAGTAATGAAGGGAAATGTAAAGGGATAGATCAGTCAATGATCAACCAGTTCTCTAAAATAGCTCTCTGAGATGCATCTCATGAACCTTCATTTGGAAACATTTATGATTAGTATCAATGTTGAAAACGGTCAGATTTCTGTGGAAACTGTGATACATTTTATTTCTCAAGAATCTTTGATGAATAGAATGTTGAAGAACAGCATTTACTTGAAATGGAATCATTACATTTGTCTTTACTGTCACCTTTGATCAATTTAACGTGTCCTTGATGAATAAAAGTACAAATTTCTGTCAAATCTTACTAACCTCAAACGTTTCAATGGTAGTGTAGATAGTATTTTCGTCTTATTTTCCACTAAAATGTCAAGTGGGAGAGAGAGAAATATTTTGTCTTATTTTCTGATTGTACTGAACATACTGATTAAACGCCGCCCGATCAGAGCCATGATCGCGTGTGCAATATTGCTTAAATATTTGCACAGCTTCCAAATATTTCACAGTAGAGGCAGTTTTGCTCGCAGTCCTTTTGTTCCTTTCCGTCTTGTTCTCGTTCAGAGAAAGACGCGAGTCGAGTGACTTTGCCTCGGGATATCTGACGGAGCGTGATAATGACATGCTGTTACATTTCCAAACGCAATAAAATCAACTTTGCCATCGTGTCGACATCACAGACGTGTGTTAATCAGCCTCTCCGTCTGCTCCTGCAGGATCTTTGATTTTCTTATTTGGAAATGAATGTTGAGCAGAATGTGATGAAATTGCTGTGTTGCTCCACGGCCACATTGTGCCCATCGTGTTGGTGTCTCGGCCAGATTAGGCTGTAATTGTGCCCTGGAACGCAGTCAGAACACGCTGACCTTCAGCGCACGATGCCCCCGGCGAGTCTTTGCTTTATTACTGAAGCGGTTTAGTGCAAAGGTTGACGATGCTGGTGTCACAAACTGCGACTGAGAAACACGTATGAATTCATTGTAAAATGTTTGCAATGAATATGATTTGTCAATGTTTTCAAAGTATTTATAGGTTGTTAATCCATTAGTTCGCATTTAAGGGTTGCAAATGCATTTGATTTCTGAACAAGCCTGCAAAGTGAGTCCTTAAACCAAACTTGATTATGAAAGCATGTTTTTCTAACAATGTAATGTTCTTTGAATTGGACAGGAAAAACATAGAAGGCTGAGCATAATGACTGAATTGTTTGAAAAAGATTCCAGTTAATTTTACAATGCAGAAAGCGATTTTTCTTGCCATTGACTATATGACTGCTGTGCATGACGAATACATGTACTGTAGAAATATAGCATGCCAAGACCAAAGCCGGTCGAAGCAGACAAATATCTCAGACGTCTAGCTGAGAATGCTAATTTTCCACCTGAGAAGCATGACGGATTGATTCAACAATCCACATTCGAGGCAGCTTGCCAGCACATGTTCTTCTGCACTCCCTGTTGGGTGGCCAAAATGTGGCGTGTGTTAGCGTTATTCCAGAATCCCTAGAATCCCTCAGTCAGTGATAACTGGCTATTCAAGCCTCCCGTCCGGTGAATGGAGAGGCTAGAGGAGGGTGAACGGCTGGTCGGAGAGATCATTCCTGCCCTGAAGACAGCGAGATGCAGACCGGCGCAGAATCCCACTGTTGGAAAGCAGACCCGAGACCCGGTCCAGACCCGCCGGGGGTTTACAGGCCTGGTCTGAGGTCACAGATGAAGTCCAGAGAGCGACTGAGAGCAGGTTGTGAATGGGAAATTATTTGGTACACAGCATATTTTAATGAGGAATATTTAGTTAAAGTCGGCATGCGTTAGTCTTTTCTTCTCTATTGTGCTGAGTGAGACGCTTCACAAACAAAAACAAATGTAGGGCGGGGCTTGATTTTGTCCGTGGGGAATTGATTGGATGGTTGTGGTTTTGCCATTGGTGGATCTTATGTGAGTGACAGGTCTCATCATCAGAGACGAGAAGAGACGTCGCTGTTATTCTGATTCAAGATTACCAGGAACATTAATACAATTTTTTTTTTTTAAATACAAATTGTTTGGTGGCTTTAAATCCCTCTGCGACAGCAACAGAACTAATGCTTTAATGAGGTATACAAATATAGCATTATGATCATTTAGAATGTGATGTCATTAGACTAGTTCACTTAAACATTCAATCTCAATCATGAATAAAACATGCGAGAACTTTGCCATGCTATGTAAGATATACATGAGATTTTAATATGGTTTTAAGGGGCACATTTTGTTTCATTGGCTTATTTAAACGCATATAAATGTGGGAGAGCAGAAACGCAAACTCAAACTTCATTAGTTGAGGATATGTTTAACAGTCCTATCTAATATGTTAATAGATTTAACCATTCAACAAAGTAAATAGTATAGGCCTATGGAAAAGAGTCATTGCATTTCCAGTGTAGTTGATGAAACCAATCATGTTTTACTTGATCCCTTCAAAGTTACGTTGGATTTCCTCCATAGTGTAAAGGTCAAAAAGTGCCTGGACTTCGGCGTTGGCCCATCTATCGCTGTTTTACATGTTTGTGGAGTAAATAGGCTATAAACCCTACTCTGAACACCCCCAAAACAAAACAAAATTGTTCCTATAGCTAAAATTGCTTAACAACCCAACTAACCAGTCAACCCATCCATAAAACTGAATCAACCAACTAACCAGCCATCCGAACAAACCAGCCATCCAACCAACCAAACCAACCAACCAACCAACCAACCGAACCAACGAACCAACCAACCAACCAACCAACCAACCAACCGAACCAACCAACCAACCAACCAACGAACCAACCAACCAACCGAACCAACCGAACCAACCGAACCAACCAACCAACCAGCGAACCAACCAACCAACCAACCAACCAACCAACCAACCAACCAACCAACCAACCAACCAACCAACCAGCAACCAACCAACCAACCAACCAGCAACCAACCAACCAACCAACCAACCAACCAACCAACCAACCAACCAACCAACCAACCAACCAACCAACCAACCAACCAACCGAACCAACCAACCAACCAAACAACCAACCAACCAACCAACCAACCAACCAACCAACCGAATCGAACCAACCAACCAACCAACCGAACCAACTAACCAACCAACCAACCAACCAACCAACCAACCAACCAACCAACCAACCAACCAACCAACCAACCAACCAACCAACCAACCAACCAACCAACCAACCAACCAACGAACCAACCAACCAACGAACCAACCGAACCAACCAACCAACCGAACCAACCAACCAACCAACCAACCAACCAACCAACCAACCAACCAACCAACCAACCAACCAACCAACCAACCACTCAACCACTCAACCAGCCAACCTACTGAACCAACCACTCAACCAGCCGAACCAACAAACCAATCAACCAACCATCTGAACCAACCAATCAACCAATTGAACCAAACAACCAATCAGCCAACCAAAAAAAATAATTAAAAATGGATCCCAGTTAGGGGAACTACTATATGAAAACGTTCCTCCGGTGCAAAAGCCTCTATATGTTTCCGGTCACAGAAACACTGACTGAAACCTTTAACACCTTTACAAATGGAAAGAGCTGTAGATATGTCCAGTCCCGTTTCCCATTAACACTGTTAATGCATATTGCAACTATTCTTCAGAAAATGTAGCTCATAAATGTTATATGGCAATAAAAGCAGAAGCACTCGTACACCTGCTGGCAGTGGCCACAGTTGCAAATAAATGAGAAACACCTCTGCTGGGATTTTACAATGCATTATTTTTTAAGTATTGGTATATTGATTTTTTCCCTTCCTTTTTTCCTGTAAAAGTTTCTAGATGATTGGAGGCTTTATGGATTTGGTTCCTCAGAAGTTATTTGTAGTATGGAGGAGGGAATGTGCTTTTTTTCTATTGCATAACTTTTGATATTTCAATATCCTTTTTACCTTCACCCAGAAGGCACAATAAATTCATCCTGAAGGCACAGTTCAGTAAGGTACCGAATCATACTACCTTGAATCTGCTCGTCTGTGGTCAAGAACCACACTAACTCCAATTTCACTTGCAAATATTAGGGTCAATGGGGATGTGGGTAAAACAACTAAAAACTTAAATAATAATGTGAAACGACTGATGAGAAGGTTAATATATCCATCTTCACAGTGTGATGTTGCTTCTCTCACTTAATTCAGGGTAAATACATGAAGGGACAACTATCAAAGCTGTAGATAAATAAATGCATGTATTTTATTCATTTATTTATGACATCAGCAGTTAAAAACATTTCACAGCACAGCATGACGTTTCTTAAGAAAAATATAAAAAACCAAACATGAGAAAAATAAACATTCATATTTGTGAATATGAGTAAAATCATCTACAGCCTACACACGCAGCTCTCTGCTAAAGCGTAATATTATAACTGAAACGGATCTTCATAAGTGGATGATTTGGAACGCTGTACATGGCCAGCAACATGGCTGCCACTCAAATAGCTCATGTGAGAATTGACTCACAATCGATTTATTGTATAAGCCACAACAGATGGTTGTGTTTGCATATTAATTATAAGACAGAAAAAGTTTCACTTATTTAGTTTGCACTCTCTGTGAGTGAAGCTTAGAAAATCAGGAAAAAACAACATTTTTACACAAAGAAAATAAAGCCTATTTTTTGGGACAAATTAACGTTTTTGGATTGTACCATTCTCATAATCACTTTCACAATAACTGGTAATACAATCAATCAAATATATATTCCCTTGTTCATAAATTATACCAAACAAATCTAGCATTGATTAGATCTCAAATGGGTTCATTAAAATAAGCTATTACTCCACTGCCTGCATGACATTGTTAACCATCGTGGTTGCATGACAGATTTGTGACAGTACGGTTTCCGGAAACAGTCGTGACTAGCTAGTTGATTTCTTCAACGATGCATTGTACTGGTAGTTAAGCAGCGAGTTACGTCATTGTGCAGGATACACACCCCAGTCAACCCAACCAACCAACCAATCAAACCAACTAATCAATCCAACCAACAATCAGCCAACCAACCAACCCAACCCAACCAACCGAGCAAACCAACCAACTAAACAATCCAACCAACCAACCTTACCTACCGAACTAACCAACCAACCAATCCAACCAACCAATCCAATCCAACCAACCAACCAACCAACCAACCAACCAACCAACCAACCAACCAACCAACCAACATACCAACCAACCAATCAATCCAACCAAACCAAACCAAACCAACCCAACCCAACCCAACCAATCCAACCAAACCAAACCAACCAACCAACCAACCAACCAATCCGACCAAACCAAACCAACCAACCAACAAACCAACCAACCAACAAACCAACCAACCAACCAACCAATCCGACCAAACCAACCAACCAACCAACCAACCAACCAACCAACCAACCAACAACCAACCAACCAACCAACCAACCAACGCAAACAACCAACCAACCAACCAACCAATCCGACCAAACCAAACCAACCAACAAACCAACCAACCAAACAATCCAACCAACCAATCCAATCCAACCAACCAACCAACCAACCAACCAACCAACCAACCAACCAACCAACCAACCAACCAACCAACCAACCAACCAACCAACCAACATACCAACCAACCAATCAATCCAACCAAACCAAACCAAACCAAACCAAACCAACCTAACCTAACCCAACCCAACCCAACCAATCCAACCAAACCAAACCAAACCAACCAACCAACCAACCAATCCGACCAAACCAAACCAACCAACCAACAAACCAACCAACCAACCAACAAACCAACCAACCAACCAACCAATCCGACCAAACCAAACCAAACCAACAAACCAACCAACCAACCAACCAACCAACCAACCAACCAACCAACCAACCAACGCAATTAACCAACCAACCAACCAACCAACCAACCAACCAACCAACCAACCAACCAACCAACCAACCAACCAACTTAACCAACCAATCAACTAACCGTATTAAAGTAATGAGAATCATTTTTAAGAATAAGAAGAATTATATCAACATGCATTGTACTATGGCAAGAACTACAGCAAGAACGTCTCGGTTACGTATGTAACCCCCTGTTCCCTGAGGAGGATCGGAGACGTAACGTCAGTGACTGACGAATGGGGGTTTCGCTTAGGAGCAGGTAACATAATGCGATCATGCCAGCGTTTTCCTGATATACCCACGCAGTGGGGCGGAGTCCGCTATGCAAATTCCGCATGCCCATGGCATTGGCACTGCCATTGGGCGCTTTCTAGATCTCGAAGTTGATAGGCTTCTAAGCTAAAACCCCATTCGTCAGTCACTGACGTTACTCAGAGTGACTGAACGAAAGGGAACTCAAACGTACAATTGCAACTATGACAGTTTAATGCTAAAAAGATTTAATCTTTTTTATGCTTTATACATTTAATTTATTTATTTGTTCCTTATTTTATAGTAAATTTTGAAGTGTGACCAGGACAGGATTTGTGCTTGCTTTTTTATTCTCCTGGCATACTCAACTGGTGACATCATTAACTTCAGGAAATCGATTTGTATAAAGATGCACCATTTGGGAGCAGTAAATACATGAATCAAGGAGAGGGCATTTCTAAGCACATGTAGTTAAAACTAGCCGTTTACCGGTTAATTTGCACCGTATTTTCTCCCTGACAGACACAAGGCTCTTAAGAGACGTCTGGCAGCACACCGTGATGAATCCACGACCGGAAAGAGGAAAGAAAGTTGCTTTTTGTTGCTGTGTGTTTTGTTTCTCTCTTTCATACACACCCGTTCTGTTCTTGCTGGAGCCATAAGCCCATCCTGGAAGATTTATGAATACGTTAGAATAGCCTGAGCCAACAGTTTTCAAAGAAGTGGAGTGAAAATAAATTAAATAGCCCCACAGGCAATTCATCTGCTGCTTGATGGATTACATACTCATCTTCATACTCCCTCTCTCTCTCTCTCTCTCTCTCTCTCTCTCTCTCTCTCTCTCTCCAGCTCTTGCTTTCTTCAGAAGATTGGCAAACATTTGGTAAACAAATGAACAAACACGAAACAACTCAATTAGGACATATGCGCAATGAAGTCTGTCAGTGATGAATTGTGGATAGAAAATATGTCTGGGGTTGAGGTGACAACATGATGAAAAATGATTTGTCTTTTGAGGTGACCGGATCAATGTTTCTTTCTTTCTTAAGGAAAGGCTGACAACATGCCCATAAATTCTGGGAAACATTTATGGTGTTTTGTATCAGGATTTTTTGGGTCGTGTCATGCATTTTTATTTAACTTTTATCTTAAATAATACTGTCAAAAAAAGTTCCAACAAAAATAGTGAAATATGTATGCCATTTGAAACAGCTGTTGTCTATGTGAATATATATTAAAAAGTAATTTATTCCAGTGATCAAAGCTGAATTTATCATCATTACTCCAGTCTTCAGTGTCACATGACCCTTCACTAATCATTCTCATATGAATATAGATGCAAACAGAGGAAGAGAAGAGCACAATAATCAGAGGCTCTGTTGTTCAGTTTGTTAAGCAATACAGATCGAAAGCTCAGTATGACGGACAATCCAATCACGTTTAACTGCGGCGAGAGCATCAGACTCAGTCGTGGAAGATCATTCCCCTTATAAACGCACAGTCACTGGGCATAGCTCTTCTGTAATGGTACATCATTTAAAAGATTGATGCCACTATCCTCATATTCGGCTCTTCGGGTTGCCAGGCGTCCAGCGGGCTGATGAAATCCTTCCTCGCTGACCCTGAGGTCAGCTCTCAATCTGAGGTGGTCAATCAAGAGTGAGTTTCTATTTGGACTAGTGGGGCAGATAAATCAGCCATTTCCCTCCTCCTTGAGACCTGCTCTGACAGTAAATATATTTTCTTAGCCCTCATCCTCCAAAGCAATTTCAAGATGCTGTTTTTATATTGATTCGGTTTTAGTTTTCTGATGCTCGCGACCGTCCTTTCAACTCATGCGTGTGACCGGCGTTTATTTACAGCCGACTCTGATCTCTCGCAAAGGTGTGTTGATTTGAATTGGAAACACTTCCAAGTCTTGAATAGTTTTGGTGACTTTAAAGTGCCTTTTCAGAACTTTGACTAACGTTCTGGGAAAGTTCTGAACAAACGTTCTTTCATTAACGTTAATAGAACGTTCAGTCAAAGTTTGTTGCCGTTTAAAAATCCTAATAGATGTTTTAGAATGTTCCAAACATTCAAAAGTAACGTTCCCATAATGTTTGCAGAATGATAACATTCTTAACGTTCGTATTAACCAATAGAAAAGAGTTTAGAATATTTAATAAACTAGACATTTTGAATGTTCAGAGAACATTATGAACAGCTCACTTTCTGTTTGGCGTTACATTTTAGGGTGTTTTACTGACTTTGCCAACCTGGTATGATGTATCGAAAATCCAACAAAATTTCATTTTTAGTGCAGAGTTGAGCCATAGGCCGGGTCTAAACACTACAGCTCTGTTCCAATCTTAGAGTGCTTTCACCTAGACAGGATTTTGGTTCATGCTCCACTTTTTCAAAGGGTTGGCAACATGACTGTGCTGCCGTCCAAGAGCCTTTTGTTGGGGCCAGAAATGGAAATGCATTGCGACTGAGAAAATGTCATTCAAGATGGTGCACATGTCGACAATAAATGCATCTCATTCAATACTGAAAAGGTAAAAATGCAAATAGTTCAGTCTAATTAATACCTTATTAATCACTTAAATTTGTGTGAGCGCAACAGTCGAGTTACAGAAGTAAAAGTCCCATACATTTTCTCCATACGCAAGTGATTTATAACGAAAACTGATAATGCTTCACAATAAGGTCCTACAGTCAGCAAAACATCTTTTACTGTATTATTTATTAATATTTGGTAATGTAAATTTAAAAATATACAACTCTTCATTGTTCATGTTAGATAAGGTCTATTAAATAATAATAACAGATACAACTTTTTATTTTATCTAATGTGGTTAACTAACATTAATAAATGTAACCTTATTTTAATCAATATTGTAAAAAGCGCTATATAAATAAAGGTGACTTGACTTTAAAGTGTTACCCAAATAACTTTATTAAATAAGTCATTAAAGACAGATCTGATCTACGAGGCTGTTAATTGATGGTGTATAAGCCGTCAGCCTGCATTATTTCAACCTTTTTATAAGTAATTATTTTAACGGTAGAATTCCTGGTGTAAAACTACATTACCCATAATTTTGCAAAGAAATCCCGACTAATCAAAGAAATGAAACACAGAAATTGCACCAAAATAACTCTTCAGTCCTTGTTCATCATGTATATATGGGCATCCGAAGCAACAAAAAAAACAAAGTGTGCGTGGGTCCCCCGGAAATTTTTACTGGAGTAGATGCAATTTACATTAAGTGCAGATAGCCCACATCATTTACTAAACGTCTGGTTGGGCCAGACAAAGTTACACAATTCACCAAGTCATATCCAGTGGAAATAGTGTAGGGGTAAGACACATGGCAGAATGTTTTGACGCAAATCATCCCGAGGCTCGAATCCACCTTTCGCCGAACTCGCTCTACTCCCTTTTCCCATCACATATCAGATGGGAAAGCCAATAAAAATGAAGAAAACATTCGAAAATTGGAAATAAATTGTCAAACATGTGTTTAATAATAAAGTGTTTATTGGTTAGGGGTAGGGAACAGAATTTGAGACTGTAAAAATGAGTAGCTCCAATATCATTGGAGAAGGCGAGCCCGCGATCAGTGTATGTGTGGTTAGAACTGAGCAGAGATCAGTGTATATCTCCTCAGTGTTTCAGCACAGCTCTCATGCGTCAGTCGGAAATTTTGTGCACAGAGCAATTTCTGCTTCACCCTTCAGACAGCAGTCTTCCTCATTAGCCAGGCAATCTATGTATGTCATTTTCTGTCTTTATAGTCATTACCTACCTTTTTTTCTGACTGTCTGGCAGCCTCTGTAGAATAATGCTGTTTTGACACTTGTGCCTATTAGTCATTTTTACAGTTAGTGTAATATTCAGTTGTCATATTTTGCTGGAGTCTATGCTAAATAAGTAGTATTTTACCACACATGCTGATATCAGCTTGAAGAGACTTGAGGAGTCAGCGTGCCTTTCATTCCCTATGCTTCAGTTTTGTGACATTTCAATAGTATGTACTATAACAACCCAGGCTCATTGGAAAAACGTGCTTGTGGTGACATTTCTGCACTATATTACATTCCTTCTTGCAACACTTTCAAAATAAAATGCTCAGTGATTTTTATCATTTGTGTTTTACCCGAGCGCTTCACATCTCGAGTGTAATGCTGTACCAGGTGATTTTCGGAGCAAGTTTGCTATCAGAAAAGACACACATTGAGCTGGTTATGTGATGCAAACCTGAGAATGTATTACACTGTGTGCAAACGACATGTGACGCAACACTGCAACACAATAAAAGGAATCCTAATGAAAGAGTTTGGTCCTAAACAGCCGATTCTATTCTGCTTTTATCTCTGACATTGCAGCTGGAACAACAACACAAATATGATAATGACAATCTCAGGTACTGATTATGTGCTTTATTTAATGTTAAAAGCATCTCATTTGAGTTTAAACATCCTTTTGTGTGCCTTTTATATCCATACTGAGAAGCGACAATGGATAATTCACCTCAGATCTTTAAAATAAATGGACAGAAACAAGAGTGTTCAAACTGTCAGGTGTATTCTATGACAAAGACTGTTTCAGTAACTCGGCATGTATATTTAATAATGTTAAAATGGTGTAATATTTATGAATTGGATGCACTTGTCCAGTTGGTTGTGAGTGCAGTGTGCTTGCAGAGAGACTCCGCCCACACACTCTTCTGATTATGCTATAAGTCTGGTAATACTTTTGTGATTTTTGATGGATTTGGTTGCGAGTGTAGTGCACTTGCAGAGAGACTCCACCCACAAGCTCTTCTGATTGGCTGTGATTTTTGATGGATTTGGTTGCGAGGGCACTGCACTTGCAGAGAGACTCCACCCACAAGCTCTTCTGATTGGCTGTGATTTTTGATGGATTTGGTTGCGAGGGCACTGCACTTGCAGAGAGACTCCGCCCACAATCTCTTCTGATTGGCTGTGAGTTTTGATTGATTTGGTTGCGAGTGCAGTGCGCTTGCAGAGAGACTCCGCCCACAATCTCTTCTGATTGGCTGTGATTTTTGATGGATTTGGTTGCGGGCACTGCACTTGCAGAGAGACTCCGCCACAATCTCTTCTGATTGGCTGTGATTTTTGATGGATTTGGTTGAGGGCACTGCACTTGCAGAGAGACTCCGCCCACAAGCTCTTCTGATTGGCTGTGATTTTTGATGGATTTGGTTGCGAGGGCACTGCACTTGCAGAGAGACTCCGCCCACAATCTCTTCTGATTGGCTGTGAGTTTTGATGGATTTGGTTGCGAGTGCAGTGCGCTTGCAGAGAGACTCCGCCCACAATCTCTTCTGATTGGCTGTGATTTTTGATGGATTTGGTTGCAAGGGCACTGCACTTGCAGAGAGACTCCACCCACAAGCTCTTCTGATTGGCTGTGATTTTTGATGGATTTGGTTGCGAGGGCACTGCACTTGCAGAGAGACTCCGCCCACAATCTCTTCTGATTGGCTGTGAGTTTTGATGGATTTGGTTGCGAGTGCAGTGCGCTTGCAGAGAGACTCCACCCACAAGCTCTTCTGATTGGCTGTGATTTTTGATGGATTTGGTTGCGAGGGCACTGCACTTGCAGAGAGACTCCACCCACAAGCTCTTCTGATTGGCTGTGATTTTTGATGGATTTGGTTGCGAGGGCACTGCACTTGCAGAGAGACTCCGCCCACAATCTCTTCTGATTGGCTGTGAGTTTTGATTGATTTGGTTGCGAGTGTAGTGCGCTTGCAGAGAGACTCCGCCCACACTCTCTTCTGATTGGCTGTGATTTTTGATTGATTTGGTTGCGAGTGCAGTGCGCTTGCAGAGAGACTCCGCCCACACTCTCTTCTGATTGGCTGTGATTTTTGATTGATTTGGTTGCGAGTGCAGTGCGCTTGCAGAGAGACTCCGCCCACACGCTCTTCTGATTGGCTGTTTTTTGATTGATTTTCTCACGTCCCGTAATCGTGCCGCATCTCATTAGGACACAATGTTAGTTTACAAATCATGCTCTGTGGTAAATGTGTTTTGAGATCATATCATAATATTTTGCAAGTCTTATTTAATCAATAATCAGCCTCGTAATCACAATTTGTGTGAAAAGGAATAAAACAGTAGGTGTTTTACTTTATTTCAGCTGGACACTGTTTTAATTCTATTTATAGGTATGTTTTTGGAGTTTTGCAAAAATGTCAGTGTTTTAATGAGCTTATGTTGTAATATTATGTGCTAGGAAACTGGTTTATGTTTCCTATCAAACTTTTACTACGTGCTTCTAGATTGGCTCTCGTTGGCATTTCAGCAGCACCAACAAGTTACTGAGTAATGAACACTCACGGAAGCAGTGCAGCGAAATGTATTAACAAAACCTTCCAATGGTCTGTGCAAAAGCGTTCATCTGAGGCTGATGGTTCTGGTTATAAAGCCATTTATTTTATCGTTTGATTTCTCGGGAGGACAAGGATACATTGCTACCGACCTGATCTGCATTCCTAAACGTCTTGTGTGTCATATGTGGTGTTTTTTTATTTTACAGCATTAAAAGCGCGGGCTGTGCTATCGTTTATAAAGTGCAGTGCCCTGTTATAAAGCTATGACCCTTTAAATGAGCCCTCCGTAGCTTCCACTCAATGTGATTACACAGGCGAGGGAAGGGCGCTTTGTAACGTCTTCATTTCTTTAATGTGAGTTTTAACAGGAACTGAGCCATAATTTAACACCTTATTCAAGCAATGCCTCTCCTTCCACCAGTGCTTTAGGTAATGGTTATTTTGTGAATTTGGGGCCATACAATGCTCAATTAATCTTTGATGAAACCCTCGCTTATGAGGTGGAGTGTGCCAAGAGCCTGTGAACTCTGGAATCAGGCCCGATCTCAAGCATAAAGTCCCATGGACAAAGTTTAACATTTAGATGCCATGCTTCTCACCTGCATAAAGGGCACATGCACGAGCCGATCAATAGTTCAGACCTTAAGAAGAAATGCACTTATTGGTTGATATTTAAGACGTGTCCATCCTCTCGGAGTTGAGAGACCCGATCGAACCAAACGCCTCAAGATTACCTCAGAGTAGAAATGCAATGTTACATAATGTACAAATGCAACATAACTGACTCTAAATAGATGATGAAATCCAGGGCAGACAGAGTCACACACTTTAATAACATCAACCCGAAACCTTCAAAACTGCTGAATGATGTACGATTTGCAATTATATAAACTAGACCTGCAATTGATGTGCTTAGCCACAGGGAGAGCGCCTGGGAAATGCAAGGGTTGAAATGCAAGAATGAAAAGATAAATTCTGCTGTGTTTTATCTTTAGTTTTAGCCCATTAAACTCCTGCGCTGTCTGCCATCATTGGTGTTTGATGACTGAGGTTGTGGACGGCGTCTGTGAATATGTGAATATGTCTCTCGCTCAGCATCCACAGACTCTCATTAGTATTTTTACAGCTGATTGCTCATCACACACTATATTTGTCTCCTACGAGGACACTTTTCCACATCATCTGAGTGAAGTGAAATTTTGCAATCATGCTGCAGTGTTCACAAGATTTTACCAAAATGAAACAACAACAACAACAACACTGCTATTCAGTAAACTGACAAGATTGATTGTGAATCTCATAAACAAGTACATCTCATGAAATTTATCAAAAAACAGGCTCAGAACATATTTACCCACAAAATCAAAGTAAGAAATATTAATTTTGAATATTCAAATGATTAGAGTATTATAAACATTTTGCTTAAAGAAAATAAGCACTTTTTTTGGTGCCTGCTTTGTGACATTATTGTAAGAGTCAAACTGATTGTTTCAGTAACTCGGCATGTATATTTAATAATGTTACAATGGTGTAATATTTATGAATTTGATGCACTTGGTTGCGAGTGCAGTGCGCTTGCAGAGAGACTCCGCCCACACTCTCTTCTGATTGGCTTTGAGTTTTGATTGATTTGGTTGCGAGTGCAGTGCGTTTGCAGAGAGACTCCGCCCACACACTCTTCTGATTGGCTTTGAGTTTTGAATGATTTGGTTGAGAGTGCAGTGTGCTTGCAGAGAGACTCCGCCCACACACTCTTCTGATTGGCTGTGATTTTTGATTGATTTGGTTGGGAGGGCACTGTGCTTGCAGAGAGACTCCGCCCACATGCTATAAGTCTGGTAATACTTTCGTGAATGTATATGTTAAAGGAAAATTGGCTTGAAAATATTCTCATAATTCTATACTTATCTTAATGAACTTAAAAAAATATTAATTTTCTTAAAAAAAAAACTATTTCATATGCATTTTAATTTATTTATGTATGTATGTGTTTAGTGTTATTTCTTTAGTGAGATTCTCATAAATATTCAAACAGGGTCAGTAAAAGAAACCAAGACCAGCATAAATGAAACAAACTTCAGGAAGACTGAGAGAATGAGGCAGTGTTTCAGTGATAGAGGAGGGGATTGTGTGTGTGTAGCGTTGGGGGTGTTATTGTGAACCCAGGGCTTTTGGCACCGCCACTGTCGTCGAGCTGCACCCATCCATGAACCCACCATCTGGATTCTCCCACAAATCACATTAAAGTTGCAGGAGCAGGAATACATCAAGCTAAATGAATATTGGCTCAGGGGTCCACAGACAGTCTGACGGAGAGAGAGACGGCCGAGCTGTGATGATCAGTCTTGGGCTCTGATGCTGGGAATCTGCACCACCCAGTCCAACCCCCATCACTTCTGTGTAATGACAAACAGATAAATAAAGATTTTCACACACTCACTCACTCACTCACTCACTCACTCACTCACTCACTCACTCACTCACTCACTCACTCACTCACTCACTCACTCACTCACTCACTCACTCGAAGAGTCAGTAGTGTAATTAATTAAAGAAAATTTTTACTGAAGAATAGTTTGCAGTTTTATCAGCAGAAGCCAGCTTCAAGTCTCACAAGGAGTTCGTAGGCCGCACTTCCTCTCTACCGGTCTCGTCGTACCGTACATACAATTGTCCCAACAGTTATACTGTTTTCAAGGTCTAGCCACGTCATTATTTCAAGGTGTATGATTCTGATTGACTCAGAGAAAATGCACAGTCATGGTAGACCATATCTCTAAACTAGGTAGACTAGTTGTTGCCCCATGACTAGATTTAGATCATTGTTGACCTCGGAGGTTGCAGAAAGGCGTCTTCACGTCTGGTGTTGTTTACAGAAAATGTCCATCTTCAATATTGGGCCTGCACAGATCATGCAACGCACACACACAAGAGCTCCCCAGCATCACAGCTCTCCCAAGGTTGGAGAGTCTTATCAACAAAGCACTTCGCCAAAAAATGCTGATAGCATGTGCTTTCTCTCAGTGAGAGGTACAGACAGTAGTACAGGCAATATTCATCTTGATTCTTTAGTGTTTCAGTAAAAGAAAATATAAAATGAATAAAATATAATAAAAATGAAAGACAAATTCATATTTAATATCGGATATAATATAGTAAGCAAACACTGTTACTGCACTCCCAGCATGTTAGGGGCTGTGTTACACAAAGGCCAGACGCCACTCAAAGACCAAATACAAACTTTAGAAAACATAAAAGAAGAACAAACAATCAGTAGTTCTATTGAGTAAAATCAACTGGAATTAATCATTAGAAATAGGAGGATATATATATATGAATTAAGGCTTTGATTATGAATCTGATTAAGATATTTACAGGTATATTAAAGCGGCAGGGGTTTTCAGACACCCCCTTCACAACCATCCATCCATCCATTAACCCAACTACCCATCCATCTAAACACTCATCCATTCAACCATCCATCCATCCATCCATCCATCCAGCCAAACCCTCACCCACCCATCCATCCATCCAGATGATTTTAAAAAAAGTTTTCAGTGTTTTTTTCCAGTGTATAAAGCTAAATAAATGCAACATAGCCTCTATCACAAATCCTATAATGCTTCACATAGCAAATGTGTAATTATTATGAAGCAATTATTTGCATGCACGCTGCACATTTTCTTCCATTAGTAATGGATACGCTGTATTATATCGAGGCTAGCTTCCATTACCATGTTTTATGTCGATGCTGAAGAATGATTTATTATATATTTAAGAGAATGATACAGTCCCTGGCAATGTAATTAAATAGATATTCTATAGGGCTTTTTTGATTTTATTTTTACATCATGAGGCATATATTGCGTCTCCTAATGTGCTGTATCTGTGCTGCATGATAAACATAGGAAAAGTTTTGTCCTTCGGGACTGTCTTGTAAACTTCCCTGATTGTAGTTTACAGAAAAAATAACAGGGCATTGCTATTTAGGTGGGTGTTCTAGGTGGAATTAAGTGCGTTTTCTTTGTGGTTTCTTTGTTTGCTTTTTCCCATGTGTATTTCTGTGTTGTGTGATTTTTGATGAAATACATAGACGGACTGAAGGGTTGACTCTTCAATTAATCATCTGACAAAAGATAAAGTAGTCTTTTAGAAAAAGCAGTAGCTAAGCAACTGTTGGAGGTTATGAAATAAAACAATATTTTTGAGACATTTGTCAGGCTTCAGAGAAAACCATAGATTTTTTACTGCTGGAGAGTGCTCTGTTTTAATGTGGTTAGATTTGACTGCAGCTTTTGATACAGTTGATCATTCAGTCTTAATTAGTACATTAAACAGATGGGAGGGAGTTTCAGGGACTGTCTTCATTCTTATTTGTTAAATAGAACATTTGTATTGTCTGTTGGAGATGATTTATTCTCCATTTCTACAATCAACCCTTGTGTTCCACAGGGCTCCGAGTTGGGACCAATTTTGTTTTAATTTTATGTTACCTCTTGGATCCGTAATCATCATTTACATTTTCACTGCTAGTCTGCTATGCAGATGATTTGCAGTTCATTTATCACTGTAATCCAATGATCTGATAAGCTAATGTCCTGCAAGCATGCTTAGAAAAAACTGGATGGATTGCAATTGTCTGCAGTTAAATACTGATAAAAGTGATAATCGGTGATAATAAAAGTGATAATCGGCCAGGGCTCTAAGAAAAATCAGACTTTTAATGGGTGTTCCCCAATATTCAGTTGGTAGAGTTTATTGTGACAGAATTTTGAAGTGTAACCCCTGTCAAGTGTTCTACTTGTGCTGCTACAATATTGTTATATTTCATCAACACTATTGTAATATTATTTAGCTTTATTTTGGCAAACTGTTTCTGAGCAACACAAACCAGTGCTTCGTTTCCGAACGTATCCACGTTTTGAACGATTGACTTTAATGAATGATTCAGTGACTCACTCATTAAGACAGTGACTTACAGTTTCATTTAAACAAAAATATTTTAAATTAATAAAATTCTAATAGCGTAATTTATGGAATACAGTGTAAATGCATTCAAGCCACTTCTGAGTTGCAATAAATTATGTTTTATTAACAAGGTTCTGGAGGAGCAAGTTTAGATAATTGACACAAGTGGAGAGCACTCAGCAATTGGCTATCAACAATACGAGGTATATGCAGCAGTCTTATCTCTGTTTGTTGATAGTTTATCAGCATCCCTCCACACTTTTAGGTCTAACCACTTATACATACATGGGGGGGTACTCTGGGTTCGAGCCAAATTCCGAGCTCGAAGCCCTCCCCCAAGACAACACGCCAAAATTGCATTTCAATTGACTCTTTATAAATTATATGTAAGTGTGAACTTTAAAAATCTGTGAAAATACTAAATGCCACTTTATGGGCTGGTTACATAACCTGCTCTTATTCTTCAAGACCGTTCATAATTTTTGTAGATAAAAATGTAGATTGGTCTAACTTGATACCAAAAAAAGTAAGACTACCTGCTGACTAATTGCTAGTTGGTCATACTAGTACATGACACAATCCTAACATAATGGCTATGTCAATGCAATGTGCCCATGCAGCTTCAAAGTTACTGAGATACTGATTTAATTTGACTGGTAACAGTGTCTTCTTATAGTGGTGTATTGTTCTAATTGACAGTGTTGATTAAATGCAAAAATTTAACTTAAGATGATACATACACTACATTGCCAAATGTTTTGGGACACCTGCCTTTACATGCACATGAACTTTAATGCCATCCCATTCTTAATCCGTATGGTCACCCTTTGCAGCTCTCACAGCTTCAGCTCTTCTGGGAAGGCTTTCCACAAGGTTTAGGAGTGTGTTTATGGGAATTTTTGACCATTCTTCTAGAAGCGCATTTGTGAGGTCAGGCACTGATGTTGGACGAGAAGGCCTGGCTCGCAGTCTGCGCTCTAATTCATCCCAAAGGTGTTCTATCGGGATGAGGTCAGGACTCTGTGCAGGCCAGTCCAGTTCCTCCACACCAAACTCACTCATCCATGTTTTTATGGAGCGACGCTTTGTGCACTGGAGCGCAGTCATGTTGGGACAGGAAGGGGCCGTCCCCAAACTATTCCCACAAAGTTGTGAGCATGAAATTGTCCAAAATGTCTTGGTGAAGCATTAAGAGTTCCTTTCACTGGAACTAAGGGGTCAAGCCCAACCCCTTAAAAACAACCCCACCCCATAATCCCCCCTCCACCAAACTTTACACTTGGCACAATGCATTCAGGCAAGTCCTGTTCTCCGGGAAACCGCCAAACCCAGACTCGTCCATGGGATTGGCAGACAGAGAAGCGTGATTGGTCACTCAGAGAACACGTCTCACTGCTCTAGAGTCCAGTGGTGGCGTGCTTTACCCCACTGCATCCCACGCTTTGCATTGCTCTTGGTGATGTAAGGCTTGGATGAGCCGCTCGGCCATGGAAACCCATTCCATGAAGCTCTCTCCGCACTGTTCTTGAGCTCATCTGAAGGCCACA
The DNA here is from genome assembly GCA_023029165.1 of Gobiocypris rarus. Classification (NCBI taxonomy): domain Eukaryota; kingdom Metazoa; phylum Chordata; class Actinopteri; order Cypriniformes; family Gobionidae; genus Gobiocypris; species Gobiocypris rarus. The sequence goes on from CM040916.1 coordinate 4,037,660, forward strand.
GGAGTTTGGAGGTCTGGAGCGATTGACTCTGCAGAAAGTTGGTGACTTCTGCGCACTGTGACCCTCAGCATGCGCTGACCCCGCTCTGGGATTTCACTTCGTGGCTGAGTTGCTGTTGTTCCCAATCACTTCCATGTTGTTATAATCCCACTAACAGTTGAGCGTGGAATATTTAGTTGTGAGGAAATTTTAGGAATGGACTTATTGCACAGGTGGCAACCTATCCCGGTCCCACGCTTGAGTTCACTGAGCTCCTGAGAGCGAGCCATTCTTTCACAAATGTGTGTAGAAGCGTCTGCATGCCTAGTGCTTGATTTATACACCTGTGGGCATGAAGGGATTGAACACCTGAACTCAGGGATCTGGAGGGGCGGCACAATACTTTAGGCAAAATAATGTATGTACATCTAACAAAGATGGGGAAAAAATGCCATTATATATATATATATATATATATATATATATATATATATATATATATATATATATATATATATATATATATATATATATATATATATATATATATATTTTTTTTTTTTTTTTTTTTTTTTTTGTCAATATTGCACACCCCAGTTACTAGGATGTTTCAGATGTTTAGCCGGCTGTTGGTTTTCTGAGTGGTTTATGGCCTGGTTTTGTGTGGTAGCGCGGGTGTTCTGGTTGGTCTTTTACAGTCATGATTCAAGGAATCGTTCACATCTGGAGCACAAGCGTGAGATAAGTTTGTTGTATGGTGTGATGCTATTGCATGCATTCAGACCCTCACTCGTTCACACACATGCACGCACGCACGCACAGTCATACACACGCACACACACAGACACACACACACACACACACACACACACGCACACACACAGACAGCAGAGGATATTATGACAGCCCTGGTAAATAAGCCGAAGCCGATCACGACAGAATACATCAATCACTCCTCCGTTTTATTCCATTATGTAAAGTCCTCCCACTCCGAGGGGACAGTTCAAAGTCAAGTGGACCTCTGGCAAAACTTTCACAACAGACTCGCCGCTCTCCGACAGCATGATTCACTGACACCGTCAGGAGCGTCAGCGGTGCATTTTGAGCTAATTTACTGCATCTGAACTGCAGATGCTCTACATGCGAACCCTAACCCTCGTATCCAGAGCAGGTTGAAGCACCGCTTAATGTGAAATAAAGAAAGTTCTGTCATCGACTATCTGCAGCACTTTCTACCTGTTGCTCCCTGATGTGAAATCAATAATGTCTTTGGATCTCTGTAATGACTTTAACATTGATTCTCTTTCCCGTTTTCAGGTTTGCAGGTCATTTTCCCCGAGTACCTGCAGGAGAAGTTCGTCCAGTCGGCTCTCAGCTACATCATGTGTAACGGGGAGGGCGAATACATCTGCCAGAACAGCCAGTGTATCTGTCAGTGTGCCGACGAGTTCCCACAATGCAACTGTCCCACGACTGACCTCCAGATCATGGAGAACACGCTAATCGGCATGGCGGAGACTTGGGAAGCGTCTTACAGCGACTTCGAGAACTCAGGTAACACTGAGGACAGTTCAGCCTAAAGCCAACCGTTTTTATCATTGCGATCTCTCATTTTACAGCGGAAATGTCCTTTCAAACCCTTAAATTGAGTCTGCTTGCAGAATGGCAACACAATGATCTGACAGCATTAGCTGGCAAGTTAGCTTGTCAGGACTGTCAGCAAGTCTGGCCCCGAGCCAATTTTACCATCCACTGTCGAATATGACAGTTTCACCACGCTACACATCATGACTAATAAGTAGACGCGGCGACAGCGAGCATCGAGTCAGGTGTTGAAATCCGTTCTGCGTATCGATTCCCACACCGCTGCACACTTCCTCGCCTGCGCTAATTGGGCTAAGTGACGTCTGAAGTCATCTGCATTGATTCATTAGCTGGAATTAAACAGAAGACGTCTGTTTGCTCAGTCAATAGCGGAGCTCTCGGCGAATATTCAGCGCTCATTATACGGCAAGCTGTCTTTATAGGCATTATACGTGCCTTTTCTAATGCAGGTTGCTGAGAGAACATCATTTTGTTGTTTTCATTCAGTCAACGAACCAGAAAATGTAAATAAGTTAACTCCATGTTGACAAATAATGCACCTATTATCCAGTTAACTAAAAAATGTAAATATGCATTAGAAGGTTCAGAAGGGCTGGTTCACCGAATGATTCATTGTCCTTAAAATCTATGAATGCACAATTTAACTCTGTACATTAATGCTGATTATTTTAATGGCTTTGCAATGTATGCATCATAAAGTACGCAAATAGATTTATATATTATTATATGCATGCTAATGCAAATGTTATACAATGTGTAACAGGGTCCAGCATGGAAACGCTAATATATTTTTTGTAGAATAAAATGTATTCAGCTTCTATTCAAAAGTTTGGGGTTGGTGAGACTTTTCTAAAGAGTCTCTTCTGCTCACAGAGGCTGTGTTTATTGGATCAAAAATACTTTACAATTGTGATATATATTATTCCAGTGTAGATCAGCTGTGTGAATATATAGTGCAGTGTGATTTATTCCTGTGATCAAAGCTGAATTTATCATCATTACTCCAGTCTTCAGTGTCACATGATCCTTCACTAATCACTCTCATTTGAGGATCTGATGATCAGCACACAGTTATGATTATTATGTCAATGTTGACAACAGTTCTGTTTTTCAGTTTTTTTTTTGGGGGGGTGGAAACTTTGATCCTTTAATGAATAGATATTAAACCAGTATTTACTGTCATTTTGAATAACTTGAATGCATCCTTGCTGGATAAAAGTATACATTTCTTTCAAAAAGTCTTATTACCTCAAATTTTCAATTTAAGTGAACATAAAAAAGGTTAATGCAACAAACTGTACACAAACAGCTGCATTTTAAGCAAGAAAATGCAAGGTAGACTTTAGGTAAGAACGTGTAAGCTTTGAATATAATTAATCAGCTTGTTATATGCAGAGTCTAATGTCAGTTTCTGTGAGCCACTTCTACAGAAAACTCTGCATAAGACTTGCATGCTAACTTCTCTCTTTGAGCCAATCTGCAATAAACCAAGCATGAATAATTCAGTGCCCCACAATGCTTTCTCTGGGAGAAGAGGCGCTTCTTGCGGTTTATTGTAACAGTCAATTTCACCCCACTGCCTGGACTCAAATCGCACGCCACGGGCTCCCAAAAGATGGATTCATAGAAAGGCTGTGCAGGTTTCTGAATGAATGTTATATACCACCTGTTTTTCTGATATTGCAGCTGCACTTCTGCCAACTTACTTGCATGATAATATGTTTTATAGAAAGAACAGGAAAAACACTGTTCTTCTTATGTCAGTGTCAAGAGAAACCTTTGTGAATCATTTGTTTCAAAACAGTGATTCATTAAGCTTTGAAACTTTTGTGAATCATTTGTTTCGAAACAGTGATTCGTTAAGCTTTGAAACCTTTGTGAATCATTTGTGAATCATTTGTTTCAAAACAGTGATTCAGAGCGCGTATCAAACGGCCAAAGTCACATGATTTCCATAAAGGAGGCTTCGTTACAATGGTTTGATCAATGGTTCGCCGCCTGGGGTGCGATGATCTCTGTGAAGTCATGAACCAGTGTCTGTATGGTGTTAACCTGATCTTGGATCACTTTTATTAAACATTCCAATGATATATTTGTATAATAAAAATGAAGAGTTGTAGTTAACAGTCTCAAATGGGTCTGATTAACCAAACTCTCCATAAAACAAACAAAACATCCCTTGAATTTAATAGTAGCATGCAATTCACAGACACATCATGTTTAATGGTATTCGATGATTTGTTCATTGCATTAATAGTTTAGACTTTCAATAAAACGTTTGTAAATGGTGTTATGCATGTTTGAGCTGAGCTTTGACCAGCGTGTGGCATTTGCTTTGAAACACCGGATTAAATTGATTCAAAGTTTCGAAAAGCTTGGTTTCTCCCATCGCTGCCATAAATCATAATCTATGTAACAACAACAAACAACCCTTCAAAGTGTTGTACATGTGTGCACTGACACTGAAACTGAACACATTCTTGCTGTCCCTCTATGTTTAGCTTTATTTACAAGTATATGTGCATTGATTACCATGAATTTAGTCCTAATGTATTTATAATAACTTCAGGCTATGGCATTAAAGGCAGTGGCACGTCTGATCGCTTAATGGCACTACAGTACCTGTCTGATCTGCGAGAAGTGAACTGCAATCCTCAAAAAACACAATCTCAGGCTTCATTAGTCCACTACATGTAGTAATGAGCAGTATGCAAGATATGAGGATCTCAAAAGATCTGTCCATATATCAATAACACTATAACGACATTCAGTTAAAACCAAAACATGATGGTTTAAAATCACTGGTGCCTAACAGAGAACACCAGCTAGATATGATTATGTATCTTTTCTATATACGGGATCAGACAGTGCACTATATAGGGGTTAGGGAATAATAAGACAGTTATAGTTATATAGGGATTATACAGTTATATATGGGATAGGGAATGATCAGACCGCAAACTATATAGGGGATAGGGAATGATCGGAGAGTGCACTATATAGGGAATAGGGAACGATCAGACAGTGAGATAGGGAATGATCAGACAGTGTGCTATATAGGGGATAGGGAATAATCAGACAGTGTGCTATATAGGGGATAGGGAATGATCAGACAGTGTGCTATATAGGGGATAGGGAATGATCAGACAGTGTGCTATATAGGGGATAGGGAATGATCAGACAGTGTACTATATAGGGGATAGGAACGATCAGACAGCACGCTATATAGGGGATAGGGAATGATCAGACAGTGTGCTATATAGGGGATAGGGAATGCTCAGACAGTGTGCTATATAGGGGATAGGAGCGATCAGACAGCACGGTATATAGGGGATAGGGAATGATCAGACAGTTCACTATATAGGGGATAGGGAGCGATCAGACAGTGAGATAGGGAATGATCAGACAGTGTGCTATATAGGGGATAGGGAATGATCAGACAGTGTGCTATAGGGGATAGGGAACGATCAGACAGCACGGTATATAGGGGATAGGGAATGATCAGACAGTTCACTATATAGGGGATAGGGAACGATCAGACAGTGAGATAGGGAATGATCAGACAGTGTGCTATATAGGGGATAGGGAATAATCAGACAGTGTGCTATATAGGGGATAGGGAATGATCAGACAGTGTGCTATATAGGGGATAGGGAATGATCAGACAGTGTGCTATATAGGGGATAGGGAATGATCAGACAGTGTGCTATATAGGGATAGGGAATGATCAGACAGTGTGCTATATAGGGGATAGGGAATGATCAGACAGTGTGCTATATAGGGGATAGGAGCGATCAGACAGCACGCTATATAGGGGATAGGGAGCGATCAGACAGTGCACTATATAGGGATAGGAATGATCAGACAGTGTGCTATATAGGGGATAGGGAATGATCAGACAGTGCACTATATAGGGGATAGGGAATGATCAGACAGTGCACTATATAGGGGATAGGGAATGATCAGACAGTGTGCTATATAGGGGATAGGGAATGATCAGACAGTGTGCTATATAGGGGATAGGGAATGATCAGACAGTGCACTATATACGGGATAGGGAATGATCAGACAGTGTGCTATATAGGGGATAGGGAATGATCAGACAGTGCACTATATAGGGGATAGGGAATGATCAGACAGTGTGCTATATAGGGGATAGGGAATGATCAGACAGCACGCTATATAGGGGATAGGGAGCGATCAGACAGCACGCTATATAGGGGATAGGGAATGATCAGACAGTGTGCTATATAGGGGATAGGGAATGATCAGACAGTGTGCTATATAGGGGATAGGGAATTATCAGACAGTGCACTATATAGGGGATAGGGAATGATCAGACAGTGCACTATAAAGGGGATAGGGAATGATCAGACAGTGCACTATATAGGGGATAGGGAATGATCAGACAGTGCACTATATAGGGGATAGGGAACGATCAGACAGTGCACTATATAGGGGATAGGGAATGCTCAGACAGTGCACTATATAGGGGATAGGGAATGATCAGACAGTGTGCTATATAGGGGATAGGGAGCGATCAGACAGCACGCTATATAGGAAATGGAATGATCAGACAGTGTGCTATATAGGGGATAGGGAATGATCAGACAGTGCACTATATAGGGGATAGGGAATGATCAGACAGTGTGCTATATAGGGGATAGGGAATGATCAGACAGTGCACTATATAGGAGATAGGGAATTACCAGACAACACACCATATAGGGGATAGGGAACGATCAGACAGTACACTATATAGGGATAGGAGCAATCAGACAATGCACTATATAGGGGATAGTGAACGATCGGACAGTGCACTAGATAGGGAATAGGTAACAATCAGACTGTACTATATAGGGGATAGGGAGCAATCAGACAATGCACTACATAGGGGATAGGAAACGATCGGACAGTGCACTATATAGTGGATAGGGAATGATCAGACAGTACACTATATAGTGGATAGGGAATGATCAGACAGTGCACTATATAGGGGATAGGGAATGATCAGACAGTTCACTATATAGGGGATAGGGAATGATCAGACAGTGCACTATATAGGGGATAGGGAATGATCAGACAGTTCACTATATAGTGGATAGGGAATGATCAGACAGTACACTATATAGGGGATAGGGAATGATCAGACAGCACGCTATATAGGGGATAGGGAATGATCAGACAGTGCACTATATAGGGGATAGGGAATGATCAGACAGTGCACTATATAGGGGATAGGGAATGATCAGACAGTGCACTATATAGGGGATATGGAATGATCAGACAGTGCACTATATAGTGGATAGGGAATGATCAGACAGTGCACTATATAGGGGATAGGGAATGATCAGACAGTACACTATATAGGGGATAGGGAACAGTCAGACCGTGCACTATATAGGGAATAGGGAACAATAACTGCATAAAGTTAAAAGCAAAAAAATGATAGTTGTAAATCACTGGTGCCTGACGGAGAACACCAGCTAGATGTGATTATGTACCTTTAATACTAGCTTTTAACATTTCAGCTGTGAAAAGCCGACTATAAATATAGCATTGCAGAACGGTTGTGGAAAGGTTCTGTGAAGGTACTTGTCCTGGGTAAATCACATTTAATGCCACTCACATGCCGACAGACATCTTTCACCTCGCTGATCAAATATTTCTGAACAAAAAACATAAAGCAGAAATAGGTTACTCCCCAAGGTGATTGCTCAATATCCACCTTATGAGCACGCAAGCTTATATATTATTAACAGGTAATAAAAGGTCCAAATAAAACCAGACACTGCGATATATTTATATAGAGCAGAGGACACTCAAATTGAGTCTGTGAACCTCAAGGTCACAGCAATATTCCTCTGGACCGGCCCGAGGAGAAACGCTCGAGCGCCAAATGCTTCACGAACAGATGAATCTCCTGATATGTCAAGCTTATCAATTAGCGGAGTGATAATTGTTTGAATGTGTTAATAATGTCCTACTTTAATGCCAATAAGTTCTTAAATTATCATCACCCGTCTCATCATTTGGAGGTGTGACTGAATATGATGGCCTCTGTTTTGTCAGTTGGCTCGGGTGTGAGTCGTCAGCTGTCTGGATAATTCCTGTCATAATAGAGTAGAAATTAGGAAGCATCTGGGAATTTTTTCTATTCATGTAGTCAACCTAACCCAAGATACTTATATGAGTATATGAGTATGAGTGCATTTAAACTCACTTTGCAAGTTTATCCAGACAACATCAGAGTCACTTCAGTGCCTTCATTTTCATTTATTCTAAAATTGAAACATAATTATGAAAGGGTGTGAACACGTTTGCACTTTGGCTATTTTAAAATTTTCCACTTTTTCAGTGCCATTGCATAAGTAATATTTACATTAAAGGCACAAAAGTTCTGATTTAACTTAATCTAAACTTTTTACATCACTAAAACCATCTGTTTTTCAACAGGGGTGTTTAGACTATTATTACGCTGAGGCTCTATATTTCTTCGCACTCTCACGAAATTTACAAATTCACAAAATTAACTGATATAAATTGCTGATATAAAAAAAAAAAAAAATGGATGACTAGTCATTGCCCACTACTTCAATTTGAATACAGAGATTCTAATTAATGGACCAAAAACACATCGCCACACGTCTTAACCTAGAATACTGTCTAACCCTCGATGGCTGCTCTGTCAAGTCCTCGTCGTCAGTGAGGAACCTGGGTGTGCTCTTTGATACCAATCTCTCGTTTGAAAGCCATGTTTCTAGCATCTGTAAAACTGCATTCTACCATCTTAAAAATATTTCTAAATTATGGCATGTGCTCTCAATGACAAAGTTAGTACATGCGTTCATGAGCTCAAGGCTAGATTATTGTAATGCTGTACTGGGTGGTTGCCCTGCTCGCTTAATAAACTCCAGCTGGTCCAAAACGCAGCAGCTCGAGTTCTTACTAGAACCAGGAAGTGTGATCACATTAGCCCGGTTCTGTCAACACTGCACTGACTCCCTATTAAACATCGCATACATTTTAAAATCTTACAAAGCACTAAATGGTTTATCTCCCCAGTACTTGAGTGAGCTCTTAACACATTATACTCCATCACGTCTACTGCGCTCTCTAAACTCTGACCAGCTGATAATACCTAGAATATCAAAATCAACTGCAGTCGGTCAATCCTTTTCCTATTTAGCTCCTAAACTCTGGAACAGTCTTCCTAGCATTGTTCGGGAAGCAGACACACTCTGTCAGTTTAAATCTAGACTAAAAACACATCTCTTTACTATGGCATACACACAGAACATTATCAATTTATATAATTCAAATCAGTAAATGATTGTTAGGCTGCATTATCTAGGTCAGCCGGAACCGAGAACACTTCCCATAACACCCGATGTACTCATTACATCATAAGAAGAATAGCATCTACGCTAATGTTAGTCACTCTGTTTATCCCGAGGTTTACTGTAGTCAGCCGTATCCAGGCCGTATCCAGATCAGATGGTGGACCAGCGCCTAGACCTGACCACAACTCATTCTTGAAGTGTCTGCAGAGAGTGTGTCAACTAGACTCCTTCACTTCCCTTTCCCTCTGTACAGATGAAAATGTTGTTAAAATTATAGGAAATGACTAAAAATTATGCATTATGTATTATGCAGGCCAGACAAGTAATCTGGCAGTCATTTTGTAAAGAAAAACTACGCACCTGCTCACATACGTCTTCATACGGGCATGCCTATAGACTAAACACATAATGCTTACCGTGCATGCCGCCGCCGTTCTCACAGATTCACGAAGATGATAACGGTATCATTTCAAAACTATTTCAAAACCTGTTTCGGGGTTTGCGTTTTCTTTGGAACAATCTATATTGTAAAAAGCGCTATATGAAATGAAGGTGACGGCTTGACTTGACTCAATGGCTCTGGCTGAGCTGTGATATAAACTAAACACTATTGGCTATTTAAAAAAAGGGGAGGAGCTGGTTGATATGCCCGGCCATCATCCGGTTTCACTGAAAATAATGTCAATGCTGCGCGTTTCAAAGTACTTCACTGGGACTATAATATCCCCTATATAGTGCACTGGTCAGTGGGAGACGATCCACAATGACAGAAACCGAAACATTCAATATGACAGCTGAAGGAAAAGAAGTCCAGCTTTACATGTATAAGATCCAATCACCTGTTTGCTATAGAACACATGCTCACATTAGCATCTCTGTGCATTGGAGCTTAAGGAGCACAACTGATGATAACATTATTTCTGTCTCCACCTCTTCACGCAGATGGAGCTGCATCTGCATCACTAGAAATAGCTGTCTGGAATAAATAGGGATATTTAGGGTTTAGCACAGATATGTGTGGATGTGGGGCCATCCTTTGACGAAATAATAGAATATGTGTCAGCGTTGGTGTGAGGGTTGAGGCGAGGAAAAAAATGGGCTTTATTAAATGCCAAAAGAAACAAAAACTACCCTGTGGGGAAAAACAGACTGGCAGCCGGACTAGACAGGGAAGTTCACACAAAGTACACTAGACAACAAACTGGCACAAGACTGAAAACACAAGGAGAATAAATAGGGCTGTGAAAAAGGCAGGTAACGAAGGAGGACAGATGGGGCAAATGAACCAATAATCAGATAAAGAGAAGGACGGGTAAAGACAACAGACAGGAGATGGCACACAGAAACAAACATGACAAGCCATGTGCTCAAACACAACAAGACACGAACACACCAGCGCTTCTACGTTTGATTTAGTTTTAGTCTAGTTATAGTCGACAAAATATAAAACTAGACAAAAACTAAAACAATTAATGTCTACAATCCACAGTTCCTTTAGTCGACTAAATCGAATGACTTTAGTTCAATTGTAATGCACTAATTAAGCTAAAAAAAAAAGGTACAAAAGATGTCACTGGGCCAGTACCCTTTCAAAAGGCACACATTTGTACCTAAAGAATGCATATCACCTCAAAGGTACATTTGGGTACCAAAATTGTACATATTAGAACCTAAATGGTACATATCAAAACCTTTTTAAAGGGTACGGTCCCAGTGACAGCTTTTGTACCTTTTTTTCTGAGAGTGTAAAAATGAATCTTGGTTTAAAGTAGTTGTGGTGACGTTTTCATGGACTTTTGCTGAACCATCCCAACAACAGCCATCATTTACACTTTTTTTCAAGTTGGGTTTTTTACAGTGTGCTTTGATTTGCCAAGGTTTGCGAGCTCTGTCTTAATGAACGAGTTTTTGGAAAAACAATGAATGTCTTAATTCATAATTCTGCTTTATTTACATGTGTCTCTCAAATATTCTGTGCGTAGTACTTCTGTATAGAGGAATCTGGCCACAACCAACCAACAACTTTCTCTGGAACAGTCAGAATGCTGATATAATTATATAACTTACATGTTTTGTTTTGCAGAATAAGCTACGGTATGTACCAGGCTATAGTCAAGAGTCTTGCTTGCAGGCTAATGTCTGAAGTATTGAGCAGAACTGCATGATTTTATTACTGGAGAAACATTAACTGGTTTGCTAAAATGATTCAACTCTAGCACTGTCAAAAGATAGAAGAGAAATGTATATGCACCCATTTAAAAAGTATAATTTCGGTTCCCTCCTGAAGTAACACAGCAGTAAACGCAGCCGCTGTCATGTGTCACTGCGTCGGGCCTGAGGCGCTTTCTGGATTCAGATGTCACATGTCGTTTTAATAGCATATCAAACACATGAAAGGAAACAAGCAGGTGTAGTTGTTAAACACATGTTTAGACCATAATATTGACATTCTCTATATGACCATGCTCCAAGTATTAAAATGGACCATCAAGCAGACACTTCGCTGTGTGTGCCGCGGGCTACAGTGTCTGACGGCTGGCTTATGTGTCACATGATTCCCGTACGACAGCACACATCTCTGTTTAAAGCAGCGGTGTCCAGTCCTATAGGGCTGAAGCTAAACTCAGACTGACATTGAATCCATTTACTTCAGTAATACACTTTCCTGCTCATGATTCAGTGTCTCCCGGAGGATTTTTGTGGGTGGACCGAAGTCAACTCTAGGGCGAACATTTCTTACATTTTAAAGTTAAATGCATGAATCTGGTGCTCTCTGAGTTCAGAATTAAGAGCTCTATTTTAGGGTCCAAACTGAACAGATTAAAGAGTCTTTGCATTGACTTACCTGACCTTTTAAAAGTGCACTCAAACCTTTTTATTTGTGAAATAATGAATCAGTTTACAAACAATTTTGATTCATGTTATAATAAATATAATATAATGAATATAATATAATAATAACTTTTATTATGATAATAAATCAGTTTATTATTCATTAATTTATATAATTTTTAAAAATATTTGTTATACATTATTATTATTATTATTATTATTATTATTCCTGTGACCATAATATATTACAAATGTAATGCAAATAAAATAAAATATTCTAAATTATAAAAGTATATAATTTTACTTTACAGTAGTGAAATTACAGAATGTCTTAATTTCTCCACTTGCAAGAGTTAAACTATCACTCTTATATTTTGGCAGAAAATGGCAGTTTCTGTGAAAACGTGTCTTCAAATCAAGTAAGCATTGGAAATTATGCAAATGCTAAAATAAAGCATAACGGATGCACATTGCGTTGACAAATGCATGTTCATTTAAGAGATGGAGTTCACTTCCCTGTGAACCGAGCTGATCCGGGCGGAAAGGCCTTCTGAAGCGAACTGGCACGTTTGTGTAATGTTAAATAATATCCATATTTAAAACTTTATAGATGAAAATAACTAGCTTCCGACAGTCAGTGGTAAAAGAGTAATCCTTGACCCTTGAACTCTTGACACATGCGTATCGACGAACGCAGAAGTGCAGAGGATAGAGTTAAACAAATCACCAGTCAATGAAACTTTTTAAAGAGAAATGGCGAAGGATTTTGAATGATTTAAGGGATGAGGGGTTTGAGTTTGTTGACCAGCTCAATCCACAAGAGGAGTCAAAGCTTATGATGCTCCTCTACATCCCATCAGGGGTTACTCTTTCACCGTGAGTCGACCTGTGTACTGCTGACAGTTGGAAGATAGTTATTTTAGTCTATAAAGTTTTAAATATGGATATTTTTCTCACAAAAAGTGAACTCATTGTCATGTTCAAGAAACCAATTTGAAATGATTCGAGCTTTGTGACATGATGCATTATCCTGCTGGAAGTAGCCATCAGAGGATGGGTACATGGTGGTCATAAAGGGATGGACATGGTCAGAAACAATGATCAGGTAGGCCGTGGCATTTAAACCATGCCCAATCGGCACTAAGGGGCCTAAAGTGTGCCAAGAAAACATCCCCACACCATTACACCACCACCACCAGCCTGCACAGTGAAAACATCCCCACACCATTACACCACCACCACCAGCCTGCACAGTGAAAACATCCCCCACACCATTACACCACCTCCACCAGCCTGCACAGTGGGAACAAGGCATGATGGATCCATGTTCTCATTCTGTTTACACCAAATTCTGACTCTACCATCTGAATGTCTCAACAGAAATCGAGACTCATCAGACCAGGCAACATTTTCCAGTCTTCAACTGTCCAATTTTGGTGAGCTTGTGCAAATTGTAGCCTCTTTTTCCTATTTGTAGTGGAGATGAGTGGTACCCGGTGGGGTCTTCTGCTGTTGTAGCCCATCCGCCTCAAGGTTGTGCGTGTTGTGGCTTCACAAATGCTTTCCTGCATACCTTGGTTGTAACGAGTGGTTATTTCAGTCAAAGTTGCTCTTCTATCAGCTTGAATCAGTCGGCCCATTCTCCTCTGACCTCTAGCATCAACAAGGCATTTTCTCCCACAGGACTGCTGCATACTGGATGTTTTTCCCTTTTCACACCATTCTTTGTAAACCCTAGAAATGGTTGTGTGTGAAAATGACCACACCCCTAAATACATTGAAGCAACTGCCATGTGATTGGTTGATTAGATAATAGCATTAATGAGAAATTGAACAAGTGTTCCTAATAATCCTTTAGGTGAGTGTATGATGGATGGATGCATTTTTATGGACTTCAAAAACTACACAACCATTCATTGCCATTATAAAGCTTTGAAGAGCCAGCACATTTTTAATATAACTCCGATTTTATTGGTCTGAAAGAAGAATGTCATTTACACCTAGGATGACTTGAGGGTGAGAAAATCATAGGGTAATTTTCATCTTTGGGTTAACTAACGCTTTAATAGTAGTACCTGAAGTGTTAATATAGTACTACTCATTAGTCCTGAATTACTCTCTGCATAGTTACTTATTAATAATTGACCATTATTCTAAAGTGTTACAACGACTAAAAACGCTGTATTATTCATGCCAGGCCAATAGATGGCGATGCTACTTTGTAAAGAAACACTTGTACATGCATGACGTCACTGTTTTCACAAGTTCGTGTTTTTGTAGTAGAGACAATAACGGTATCGTTTTCAAAAGCGTGCACTTTCAATCACACTTTTGTTGTGTAAATGAACAGCCATGACGCATGCAACATTTTCCAATTCAAGTTGAAAACGGTGTCATGTAAACGGACCCTTAGTTCATTTGACTGATGCCTTTCCAAAACAATGGTGCAAAACGCTAGAGACCTCTTATCGGTATTATGAGAAGTCCCATTAGGAAACTGTGGCAGGTCGACACGGTCTAGCTAATTAATGTGAAACGTGTGCTTCATTAGGGCACGTTGTTCAACAATTAAACCAAACCAGTCTTTGTAATCTTTAATACGATGTAATAACTTGCTCAGACTTAAATTTTCAACCTGGCCACACACTGGATAGAGTTTAATGTTATTAATTTTAACCAGTCAAACGGTCATTGTTTTGGGCTACTGTTGTCTGTAAGGCAGCCTTTCTAAGCTATTAACTCATTGAATAGCCTATTTCACCTTGGAAATCCAACACATTACGTAAGGAAAATGCATTGTGAAAGGATGTGCATGTTGACACTGAAAGATTTGAAATATAGGACATGGAAATTGCTCTGAATTCTGAAAGCTCCTGACGTAATAGTATTGACATAGTGTTTGTGGTTAAAATCAATCCTTGTCTGTAAAAGTCAATACTTTTCTCCATCACTCTTAACAGGTTTCACCCACAACGGATTCCAAGTGTCAATATGTGGTTTATGCGGATATGCTTTTGCCCTCCATTATACAGTATGAGCACCTGTCTCTCTGTCCTTCTCTCCTAGATGAGTTCAAGTCTTTTCTGAAGCGGCTGCCCGCCACGCATTTCCTGCCGGTGAGCAGCGTGCACCTGCTGTGGGGCAGCGACTGGGACCTTCAGAACCGCTATCGGCTCTTGCAGAGTTCACTGGAGGCCCAGAGACTGAAGATCCAGCGCACGGCCCGCAAACTCTTCGGACTGAGCATCCGCTGCCACCACAACCCCAACCACCAGATGCCCAGAGAGAGGTGAGAGGCTTTACATCACGACCGGATGCAGGAAGATAGGATCGTATTCCAACAACTGCTCACATTAGAGCTCAACAGTAGCTGTCTGAAAGCACTTTCCCATAGGAATTCAGCAGATTAATGAACTAAACCAACCAGCTCCCAGATGAATCACAAAATTACAAGAGTTTATTCTTAGCTAAAAAGTCTTTGAGAAAACAAAAAAAGAACAAAGTTACGAGCAAGGGTGTAGTTTTGGTTTGAACATTAGGGGGGTTGAAGAGTAAAACCGTTCAGCAGGTTTCCAAGGCATACGCTCCCTCATGAGGCTTATTTGTTTGTTTGTTTATTTTTGCAAAATATTCTTTTGTGGTATCATCCATACATGCATTGATAACATAACTGCAATAAAGAAATAGCCTAGTAAACAATTACTTGTTTACATACACTGTAAAATAATTAAAGTTATAGCTTATCCCATTCAACTTTTTAACTCAACTAATTTGCTCCAGTTAAAAATAAACTTTAATGTTCATCTAATGAGTACCAGGTAATCTTTTGACCTTAAAACGTTTTGTCAAGACAACTAAAAAAACAAGTTGAGCCAACTTGACAATTATGGGAACCTATCACACTCAACTTTTTAAGTTAGCTCTGGGACCATTTTTGGGGATTTCCGCCTGGATTTGGCCTACCCAAGTGAAAAGCTTCCCATACCCACATACAGTGGTCTCTAAATGCACAATTTTGGTGTCATTTTACAGGAAACTTTTTGAAATGACATAAAACACTGCTAAAAGTGATAAAAGTTTAAGTATATGTTGTCTGACCTGTGAGTGCAGTGCGCTTGCAGAGAGACTCCGCCCACACTCTCTTCTGATTGGCTGTGATTTTTGATTGATTTGGTTGCAAATGCAGTGCGCTTGCAGAGAGACTCCGCCCACACTCTCTTCTGATTGGCTGTGATTTTGATTGATTTGGTTGCAAATGCAGTGCGCTTGCAGAGAGACTCCGCCAACACTCTCTTCTGATTGGCTGTGATTTTTGATTGATTTGGTTGCGAGTGCAGTGGACTTACAGAGAGACTCCACCCACACTCTCTTCTGATTGGCTGATTTTTGATAGATTTGGTTGCGAGTATAGTGCGCTTGCAGAGAGACTCCACCCACACGCTCTTCTGATTGGCTGTGATTTTTGATTGATTTGGTTGCGAGTGCAGTGCACTTACAGAGAGACTCCGCCCACACTCTCTTCTGATTGGCTGTGATTTTTGATTGATTTGGTTGCGAGTGCAGTGCACTTACAGAGAGACTCCGCCCACACGCTCTTCTGATTGGCTGATTTTTGATTGATTTGGTTGCGAGTGCAGTGCACTTACAGAGAGACTCCGCCAACACTCTCTTCTGATTGGCTGATTTTTGATAGATTTGGTTGTGAGTGTAGTGCGCTTGCAGAGAGACTCCACCCACACGCTCTTCTGATTGGCTGATTTTTGATAGATTTGGTTGTGAGTGTAGTGCGCTTGCAGAGAGACTCACGCGCCCACACAACAAAAGGGGACAAATAACTTTGCTGAGGCCTTGAAACCTGTTTAGTTTCTTGTATGTTACGTGTGAAGGATAACAAGTGTTTCTAAATCATACTTATAAGGGAACATTGCATCATTTTGCAAACATTATGGGAACATTCTAAAACAAGTAGTAACATTTAAAAAACGTTAGATGAACGTCCAACTAAGTTTTGGGGAAAAACTTCCATGAACCTTGTTTAAATAAAAAAGTTTTGAGAATTTTGAATGACCAGATAACATTGAAAAAACTTTCTATTAATGTTACGGAAGAACGTTTGTTCATAACTTTGAAATAACCTTTCCTGTTAGCTGTGGTACGGTTGATATTGATACATAAAAGTGCAATCTTTCCGACTGTACTGAAATTAAAGAGAGCAGTGTCAAAAGCACTGCCCCGAAATGCAGGCAAACAAAGTCATCTGTCCATTAACTTGACTTATAATATGCACACTCAGGAAATGCACATAAATCAAACTCTAAAATAAACTACAAAATTGTTTATATGGTTAAGCAGTGTGAGAGCATCAACTGTCACTAATGTGGAAGTGGCTCACCCACGCTCCAATGGCGGCTTTGACAAGGTCTGTGCTGAAGCGTTATCAAAGCCGAGCAGAGCATAGTCTGAGCTCTGTAGGGCTCACATCAAGGACGTCTGATGGCAATAGCACAGAGAGAGTGAGAGAGAGAGAGAGAGAGAGAGAGAGAGAGAGAGAGAGAAAGGGTGCGGGAGAGAGAGAGGAAATGACTATTTTAATTCCAGGTAGTAAGTTATCATTTCTGCATAGTGTGCCAATAGATACATTCCCTGTGATTTTCGTGGCTAATCCGTTAAACACTGGACTTCAAAGTAAAGAGTTGTTCTGCTGAGGGTGAGAGAGTCTATTTCTGTTTATATGCAAGACTATATTCATACTTCAAAGTCAGAGCAGCTAGTTTAGCTAACTGATAACAGTGCACCAAATTAGCATCCCATTTGAATAAACTAAGCAGCAGGGGTAACAATCCGTCATGGTAAACAATCTCTGGGGGAAGCATGGAGTTTGAATGGAATCCCCATGGTTATACACCTCGTCTTGAATTAACACTTCGGATAGAAACAGACTTTACTCAAGCACACGTGCAATTTGGTTGAACATGCTTAATGCATGCAATTACTGAGGCGGTAACAAATCTTAGTACTCAAATATCCTTGAAAATGTCTGTTCCATTACACCAGATGTGTTGTTGTCCAGGGGTGCTTTCAAAATGCTGCTCCATGAAGCTTTGAAACACGCGATAAAATGTGTCTTTTCAATGTTAATCAGAGTTTTTAATATGCAACGACCAACAGCGGATTCTATTTTAGAAACAGTTCATATTTCTGTGACATTGCGACTGGAACAACAGCATACAATGTATGTTTATGATAATCTCAGGTACTGATTATGTGCTTTATTTAATGATAAAATAATTTAATGTGAGCTTGAATATCGTTTATATATAGCGGGACTGAATGGATGACTCAAACTGTGAACAATGTGTATTCTATGACAAAGATTGTTTCTGTCTGTATGTACTTTGATAATGTTAAATAGTGTACTTTTTATTAATTTGTTGTGAGTGCAGTGCACTTGCAGAGAGACTCCACCCAAACGCTCTTCTGATTGGCTGTAATTTTTTATTTACTTGGTTGCAAGTGCAGTGCGCTTGAAGAGAGACTCTGCCTACACTCTTTTCGGATTGGCTGTGATTTTTTTGATTGATTTGGTTCCGAGTGCATTGTGCTTGCAAAGAGACTCCGCCCACACGCTCTTCTGATTGGCTGTGATTTTTGATTGATTTGGTTCCGAGTGCAGTGTGCTTGCAAAGAGACTCCGCCCACACTCTCTTCTGATTGGCTGTGATTTTTGATTGATTTGGTTGCGAGTGCAGTGTGCTTGCATAAAGACTCCGCCCACCCTCTCTTCTGATTGGCTGTGATTTTTGATTGATTTGGTTGCAAGTGCAATGCGCTTGCAGAGAGACTCCGCCCACCATCTCTTCTGATTGGCTGATTGATTGATGTCATTGGTTTGAAACATTCAAAAATTGCAAAGGTTCGCTGCTAGATGTTTCCAATCTGGTGTACCAATGATGAATGTCTAGTAGTTTTAACTGATCTTGGGTCAGTTTTATAATGTAGGTTCATTTTTAATACTTATATGCAAAGTGAAAAAGGAAAACGACACTTAATTGCTTCTGACCTAGTTTTACGCTAATGCCTAGCACTTATAGCTCGCTGAGAATGCAACACATACTTTGCATTGTAAATTAACTTTTTAAAAATCGACAGAACCATCTGCCTTTTCTTCGCTAACTAAAGAAGAGTTCCTGAAACATGTTTATTTCTGTTCAGATCATCACAAACTTTCAGCTGCAAGTGTACTGTAACTTGTTAAGTATGTCAAAAGTTTGCATCTGTGAGCTTAGGCTGAAAACTTGTTGGGATGGTTGTTACTGTTATTGCTGCCAACCGTTGGTTTCCTGATAGACACGGCATTACATCCCACACAACTATATGACATCCCAAGCATTCAAAATGTGAAACCTATGACGCAGTCAATTGATGCACTACCGATATCAAGAGTTAGAGCGATTTGAATGCACATGCCGTCACAAATACAATTTAGTGTATTACTTATATTAATCATACAATGCAATTCTTCCACCAAGGAACAATCGTATCTTGTCAGAGTGATATAGAATTCATTAATACAGTGTTCACTGAATTCTATTAGTTTTAAGCTCATTCTCAGCATCTGAGCTGAGATCAGCCCTATATAACGCACTTACCCGAGATGTTGTTGAGCTGTCTGTGCTGTCACTCAAGATGGCGATTCTGTCTCCGCTGACCTGCTCTTTGGCCTGAAGGCCCTGATGAAGAAAGATGGCTGCTCGCTGGAGGAAGAGTTTCCTGCTGACACTCAGCGGCTTCCCGTTGCTCATTATTAGCAGCAAACTGCCTCCATCCGCCCCATAGACTCCAGAGATAGAAGTTAACTAACTCCACTCTGCAGACATTCGTACAGTTTGATGGCACACCAATTATCTAGAGGAAGAAAACTTCATTTGGCTCCAAACTTTGGTTGCATGTGATTACTGCCAAGTTTTACTGGGAAGTTCTTACTTACAAGATCAGAAATCATAATTATGAAACTTGATGTGCTTTAATGGGCTTTTTAGTGTGCAATGCAATATTTAATCAACACGTTCTCACTCCCAGCTCGTCACATATTGACGCTCAGACTATATTTTTAATGCACAGGGTACACCTTCAACATCATTTTCTGACGCACAGGTACTGTATTTCAGAGGCCTGTTGCATGAAGCTAGCTGAACAAACTCTGAGTTTCAGAGTAGGTTTAGAGTTGACAAATCCAGATAAATCCAACCTGGTTTAGATCAAGTTCAATGGTTTCTCAAAGCTTGGTATAAACTTTCTCTGTCAACTCGGGTTTAATCCAGAGTTTGTGATTAACACCTGACAGCGTGACACTTGCAGCAAACAGCCAATCACAGTGTCCGTTTAATTCACTTCACTTCTGAAGATTGAGAAATCGTTTAGAAAATTATCATGATATTGAATGCGTTTAAAGCAGGAATAAACACTTCTGCTACAGCGGAAGTTTGAGAAGGCAGCTGAAAGATTATCTGACTATATCAATGCATGATGTGAATCAAATATGCCTAATAATTATAGCTTCACAAAGAGCTCAAATGAATACACGTTTAAACGAATTATGAATGCATGTTTAAATTTATATTGATATTTGGCTACTTGTCAATTAATATAATAATTATATGAATATATATTCATTAAAAATAATTATAATTAATATAATATAAATATAATAAATAATTAGCACCAAAGGATGAGCAATTATGTCTCTAACGTTTTTTTCACTATAAACTGCAAATTTTGAATGAGAGATACAGGGTGTGTGGCTTTACTGCGTCTTTACTTGCAGCTGATTGGTCCAGTTTGGGTTTGCGATCTCAAACCCAGAATAAAACCGGCTCCAGAGCAGATTAGCTGTGTAGTGTAAGTTACTTTGGTGATGAACACTGCTAAAAACCAATCCACCTTCTTGAGCCCGAATAACCAGAGTTTACTAAAACTAATCTTGAACTTACCTGGGTAGCAACTGAAACCAGCTTTGTGGAACAGGCCACTGGTGTTTGCCCAATGCGTTAGATCAGGGCTATTCAAATCTTACCCTGGAGGTCCAATGCACTGCAGATTTAAGCTCCAACCCTGATCAAACACACCTGAACATGCTAATCAATATCTTCAGGATCATTAGTAAATGACAGGTAGGTGAGTTTGATCAGGGTTGGAGTTAAACTCTGCAATGCATTGGCCCTCCAGGGTAAGATTTGAATAGCCCTGCGTTAGATCAAGACACATTTAATTCTTTGCATTTGTAAAAGCAGACATGGTTTTATGAATATTTAGGAGTGGGGTTCGTTTTTCCAAAATATAAGAGTAGCCTATACTTTTATATTTTGGAGCAACAAACCCCACTCCTACCCTAAACCTACCCACTTCTCAACAATATAAAACATGTAACAGACAAATAACCATATAGTTACAGGTGTTTACTGCAAAAACTGACCAAACACAGTATAAAAGTAACTCATGTTGCATTCCAAGTCTTTATTCCATGTGAAGAACGGAGTTGATTTTAATGTTTTAACATGTTTTAACGTGAACACACATAGAAAAAAATATCATCAAAACATTGTCCATTAGTTGTATTAGTTTACATATACCTGTATTGACTATGAACAGATTTGAAGCTGCACCTGCCATCTAATATGAAAATACATTTTGATTTTGGTTAACTAAATGTATTTTTAATCAATGGTCTTTGTAGCGGTCTCATCTCGTGCGCTTTCTTTCCCAAGCGCAGCTGCATGGTAAACATTCCTGAGGCAAATAAAGTAAAATATAAAAAAATTACAGCCCTCAGCTGCTTCTCAACACTTTTATTACAGTTATTGCAATAACCATTCATAAATACTCTAGTTTGTGTAATAACTATGAATATTCAAATGCATACGGAAACTCCTCCATCGAGAGCTGTTTAAAAACTCAGTTAAACGGCTCTGCTCCATCGTTATCCTGCGTTCCAGGCAGGTTTTTGAGCCCGTAAGTCACAACTTCAAATCACAACTCATAACTCAAGTAGCGTTCCAGACAAAGTCCCGCCAAACTGCCTGAGCTCCAGGAACTGCGGAAGAGAGATGTAAACAAAACATGCGGACCGTACGGGGGTTATGCTCATTTACAATCATTTCTACCGCCGCTTACTCCTTGCTTATTTGAGGGAAACGGTGGAGAGAAAAAATAAGGCAAGAGAAGCTGTTATTCCTTTTATTTTACGTTATTTGTATATTTGGAAATGTATTTGGGATTAATGTATTCTTGCACTCAATGGACTGAAAACTAGCTAACTCTAGAAAAGCTGTAATGATAATGATAATAACATTTGCGGATAAATAACGTGAGAGCAAAACCTTATTTTCATAAACGATTTGGATTTTAATGCATGACTTCCATAAAGACAGCATCCGTAGGGGCTGCCATTGTTGTTTCGCGGGCTATGTGACGTCAAAACTCATTAATGGATCTAGTACGAGTTCACGGGTGGGAAGTCACGGGTTTGACAGCCATTCCAGTGCACTTTCCCGGGTAGAAGGTTGGAAAAACACGGGTCACGGGTTTCCTGGAACGAGGCATTAGTTCAGACAGGTGATGAGGCGCGCAATGACAGTTGGGTGAATTTTACTCTCCATTTCCTGTGAAGTGATGTATCGATGTTCCCTTCTTCCCTGCGCCGTTTTGCAGTGCCCTTCGAACTGAACATGTTCGCTCCATGTGAAGTCCCAGTCCACGAATGGAGCGCACCCATGATTTCCTTTGGATGGAGACGCTGATTGCTTTTGCAAATCAATCGTTTGGCCTCAGAACACTTGGAATATTTGTACTTTCTGAATAAATTGTGCCTGCAGTCGCATCTGCACATTACGTCCTGTGTTTCCTATCATATAACACACACATGAGTAGGTTTAGGGATGGGATGGGCTTGGGTTATATGTTCAAACTGAGTGTCTTAGTAACGTAGAGAGAATAAGTGTAAATAATGACAAAATCATAATCCAATATATAATTTCCTCATGACAACGCGTCTGTGTAATTGAAATCAATGGAGCACCTGCGCATCCGGAAATGACTCTAAAGGTGTGAGAAAGTGTTGATTAATCACGATTGATCACATCCAAAAAAAAAAAACTTTGCGTTTACAAAATATATATGTGTGTGTACTGTGTATAATTATTATGTATATTTGCATACACACAAATACATGTGTATATTTAAGAATTTTTTTTTTATATTTAAATATAAAATACTTATACATAATATAAATTATGTATATATGTATACAGTGTATACATGCAAATATTTCTTAAATATGTACATGTATGTGTGTTTGTGCGTTCAAATATACATAATAATTATACTCAGTACACACACACATATATTATGTAAACATATTCTGGATGCGATTAATCATTTTACAGCACTGTTTATATGAGCAGCTTACAAAAAAATCGAATTAAGTTAAAAAAACATCCACATTATTTTGTGATGTTCTCTGTGTAAAAAAGTTTTTTCTTGGTTATGCAAACGTTAAGGGAACATTACATTGTATCCTTGTGTTGTAACATTAATGTGAACGTTACTTTTGAGTGTTCTCTGAACATTCTGAACATTCTGAAACAATAGTAACATTTAAAAAATGTTAGACGAACATCCAACTGAAACATTTCAGAGATTTTTGTTCTTCTTTTTGTGCTAAAGTTTTGAGAACAAACTGAACAAACATGCTATTGGCATTACTGGGTAAATGTTTGTACATAACTTTAAAAGAAGCTTACCAGAACTGTTAAAGGAAAACGCCAACTTTTTGGGATTTTAGCTTATAAAGTCCCCAAAAGTTGTGCGTGCTGGGGACTATTATCAAGCGCTGTGTAATATCATTGCGCCGCTGGACTCATGGTACGGCAGCAGCTCCTTGATTATTACACATGAATGAGAGTATAGTTCTTAGCCATATCGGTATAGAAAATCGCAACTTTTCATTTTCCGTCGGTCTTAGTACACAATGTTTCTATACACATCACAACATGTAAATAGGAAAATGTTGGTGTTATTTTGTCTCTTATTGAGCAGTCGGCTAGCTGGAGCCGTTTACCTCCAGTCTTTGTGCTAAGCTAGCGGTGCGTCAGACAGAGTTACGGCACAGAGATGAGAATGGTGTGTATGGACTTATCTAACTCTGGGTGATACGGCGAATAAGATAAAGTCCCCAAAAGTTGGCATGTTCCTTTAACTGGGTGTTTTAGAGTGTATTTGATTATATATTCTATATATGCTGTCAGAAAGAATGATGTGAAATGTAGTTTAGTCCTGCAAGCTTGTCAGCTCATAAACCACAGTAGCCTAGTATTTTCTGTTGAGCTTTATCACTTATCGGTTTCAATGCGTTTTATTGTTTGTCAGCAATACACAAAAAATTAAATAACACACTAAATTGCATTGACAAAGTAGAAAAAGTTAGAAGCTCAAATAAAATGCAGTTGTTCCCTTTGGTAACTGCGTTCATATGTCCCCCTCTATGATAAGCAGATTACACTGCTGTTTCTATTTAAAGGGCAGATCTTCTTTATGTACCTTGATAGAGTATAGTGAGATATTCCCTCTCGCCCGTTCTTGATGCAATAGTGCCGACGCACAAGGTCTGTCTGCAGACCCGGGCAGAGGAACCACAGCTCAGCTTTAACCTCGTCTTTGCTCAATTATTGGCCTTTTGCAAATCGTGCAGTTTCTACTTTTAGGGAAGCGTCTCAAAGTCAGCTGCTGTTTATTCCTGGCTGTAAAAAAGCTGATGCAAGTTTTACATTAATATTTTGCTTTATTGTTGCTTCTTCCTGAGTAAAGTCCAATATCAGGTAACCTTAAAAATGTCCCGTAGGCTAAAATTCCCCATAAGAGATCTTTCTCACACTTGGTTTGATTGCTTAGTCCAAATCCAAGTTCGATATCCCCCCTTCCTCGTGCTCTTATATTTCTCTGGAAACACGGTATGTCAGTACTTACAGCAGCGGTTTACCCTGCAACTACCACAGGTAACAACTCTGAAGGGGATGACTCCGTTATTGAACTATTTGTCCATTTGGATTTACCACCAAAGCTTTACACTCACAGAACAGCCGTTTTGAATGTGTCGCAAAAAGAATGTGAGCTGCGCTCTGAAGGCAATTTATTTGGAGACAAGCAGCTATGAGAAATATACTATGAAAAGTGTCACCGAGAGCATGAAAATGTGCAAATTATACACCATTAATCATTGCAAATGCAGACCTTACTGGAGTTCACATGAGCCAGGGATTGACGCCCCCCCCCAAATTCAAGAGCGCAAAAAGACTGTTAGGGGCTAAACGGATAAAATGAGACATTTACTGTACAATTAAAATTATTTATTTTCATTTAAATGCAAAAAAAAGATATTCATCTTTTTGAATATTTTTGCTTCAAACTGTATTTTTTAAATAATATTTTATATTTGAAGCATTGAAATAAAAGCCAGATACAGTTTATTGTGTAGCAAAAATACCAATAATGACCAGAAGAAGAAAAGTTCTGCATAATCCAATACTTTTAATTATGAGCAAGCCAAAAGAAAAATACACTAGGACTCTTATTTTGAAATGTCAGTACTACTTCCAGTTGCTCACTCAAACAGATGAGGATAAAACATGCACATCTACAACATATTAAACACTGTTACAATTCATCAAGAGTAGATCATAAGCAATCTATTGGTATACATGTATTAACTGAGGGCGATCATGTAGAATGCAGAACAGCACAGTTTTTTTACTTTGATTTTATTTACATTTATTTAATCAAACCATAGCTTTTTTGAAGTTTAATAATCCCACTAAGCTGTATTTAACACTTCCTAAAAAAAGATAAATGTGACTTATGACTTTATAGGCTAAGATACTTAAGTCTTTTTGATAAAAAAGTTTAAATATGGGTAAAAAAGACCAACTGCTTTTATACAAACTCAATGAAATGAACAGACCTGCGTCCAAAGGCTCTTGTGTGAATCACACACATAAGCAGATTTAAACACCTTTTGATGCATCGCCTGATAAATTGCTCTGACCCGAGCAAAACCACAGCCGCCGCAGTGACAGATATATTCACGCCTCAGGGACTTCTGTGCCATTTTGACGAGAGGATGCATCACAAAAGCCAGTGTGATATTTAATCAAATCAAACGATGCAATTAAACGAGTAACCAAACCATGCTGCCAGTTTATGCAAAGCCCCCAAATTACGCTTCCTGGCTTGTTGTAATTAATGTTGTTAGCTCTACCTGATAAACCATGACTGTGATTCTTTAAGGAAAGAAAAAGACTCGTAGTTACACCCACGCAGAGCACAGACACCGTTACGCAATGGGCTTTTAACATTTATGCATGTACATATGCTTCGTATAAAGTGGAATATAGTAACATCTTAATCTTTCCCATTGCATTTATGATGAGGTAATGAAGAAAAACGTGCATATTTTGTATGTATTATTTTTGGCATTTTAAAACAGCTTTTTACTGCAGTAACAAACAGTTTTGCATAAATAACAGACCTTTGCATTTTCTGAAGATGTTTGCTATGCAGATCTAAACACCACAATGCTAGGGTGTTGTGGATGGTTGCCAAGATGTTGATTTGTCCGTAGCAGAAACTTTATGAGACGAGATAACCCAAACCACAGACCATAGTCAGGTTAGATGCCATTTTTTATTTTAAAGGAGACCGTATATGTCCCTTTTTACAAGATGTAAATTAAAGTCTCTGATGTCTCCAGAGTGTGTAGTTTTAGAGATAATGTATTATTCCAAGTTTAATCATGTTTTCAAGAAGAGCTCATGCTCCGGCATACCAGCAACAACAAAACAGGGCAATCTCACGCACTAAACATTACGTGTCTGTCTGGCAACGGACATCCCTTCTGTTGCTGCTCTGTTCTGATGTGCTGGCCTTTACAAAAAACATTCCTCTATTATTACAAACCTGTTATCTTTACGGAAAACATACTGAGCTTAAATAGTCATCTGACTGTACTGTGCATAGCTAATGCGCGTTTATGAATTACGCAGACGGTGAGCATGGCGGGATACAAATAACGGCATAGCTCTGGATTCCTGGTGCCTTCATGTGCTATCAGAAATGTCATAATTCCCACTTCTCAAATCGTGATTATGGGCAAATAGGAAACTCGTATTTACGATAATTCTGGTATTACTGCCCATCTTTTAGAATCAACCTTTTTGAAAATCCAGCATTGAAAAGAGTGAGTAGTTTTTGTCTACTGATTTTTTTTCTTTCTTTTTTTTTCCTGGATATACGTTTCATCAGCTGAACAATCAGTATGTTGTTAAACAACACCACTGAACGCACTTTAATTCTATCCCTCACACCCTCGTTCATCCCTATCTAAGGTCTCTTGGTTGAGTTTGGTGTAATGCCCGACACACACTGTATCTCAGAGACATCTGACAGGTTGCAGTATCACTCGCAGCATCTTTAATTTAATAAAAAGAAATGAAGCAAGTATACAGGCCTCCCCCTCACTGTATATGGCTTACTCTATCGTCTGTTCTCTCTCTACTCCTCCATCATCCATTAGAACAGAAATTGCGGTGATGTACGTCACGCAGTTTGTGCAGCAGAGCGCTCTGATGCCCCATTACAAACATGAGCATGTGAAAACAAACAGCATTCTTTCCCGTCATCTCCATATCATCCCCCATGGCAAACTCAAGCCAGCCACTTGTTTCAGCAAAACAAATAATAGTGCAAAATAAAACCAGCAAGCCACTACTGGGAAAAGCAGTTCGAGAATATAACATATGGGAGTCAGAACGCATAAAGCTTGCTTATTGCAAATAAATATTAAAAATGCAATAATAAATGCCACAAGCACGTTGACTGCGTACAGCTTCAAATTGAATGAGACTAAACTTAAGCTTTTTATTGGTCAAGTAATCTGGAGCGAACGGAAAATCAAATAACGTCTGGCTTGGAATATAGCTTTATTTATATAGATTGAATGCCACAAGATGCTTATTTTACAGGTTTACCATTTCATTTCCCTATTGATAGTCTTTGAAAACTGGAATGAAAACATCATTTTTGAAAAATTATGAGGAATGCTCATAATCTTTGCTTTCAATGTATGTTACACATCTAGTTTTAGAAACATGTTTCTATTTCAAATAGGAAAACTCTGATATAATTAGTTAGATGTTGATGAATTATACGTTCACTTGGTCACACGGGTTTTGTGGTTTGTACAGGAATGCATAATTTAATTTTTTTACTGTGGTAATATTATTAATTCAACTGAACCGACACTATCAGATGAGAGCTAAATTTGAACTGAATTGAGTTGGATATTGAGACTATTATCTTCATTAGACCTGCCTCCCAAATAACAAATACATGTTCTAACGTTTTGCTAACATTCCCATTAATATATAAAAAAAATATTTTGGATTTTCTCTGAACATTCAAAATGTCAATTTGTTTTTTTATGTTTACACATGCTTTAGAAAGGTTCTTGCTTATGTGGAACATTCCATTGTATCATTCTGCAAACATTATGGGAATGTTACTTCTGAATGTTCCCTGAATGTTCTATAATAAGTAGTAACATTTAAACAACATTAGACGAATGTGCTACTAAAATAGTGACAAATAATGCTTTCACTTTATTTTGATGGTCCCTTTAACACATTCTTTGACTCTACTTTACCCTTCCCCATGCCCCTTGAAACAGAGTGGCAAGGTGTAGGGGTGCAAATATTCCCCTAAGAAATGGGACACCACTACTATTACACATCATCATACGACGCCATACCCCATTTCTTGTATTAGTGTCCTGTAGCATTTAACCAGTATGAACAGCAATGAAGATCAGCACGTTTAACAGATTACACACTCCCAACATTGTTTTGCACTGTATTTGGACTTAAGAAAACAGTGTTTGTTTTCAGGCTAGTTTATGAGCCTTTGAGTTTCCAAAGATGATTTAAAATTATACAAAACATACAAGACTGGTAGAGCCGCTTTTCCATTGAGCCAAACTGTTCCCTTTGATTAATCCCGATCCGAGCCAGCTGGTACGGATATGGTTTTGTTTTCTACTGTGGAGTTGCGATAACAGAGTTCTTTGCAATACAAACGAGTCAGTTGTTGCCTTGGTAGCGCAAGAGTTTACAGATGATACATGATGTAAATAGCAACTGCGTTATGAAGGATGACCACATTTATTTTAACTGTATTATTAATTTGTGTTCACATCACTCAAATTACGCGTTTAGCAAGCTATTGAGAAACCGGCATCCAGGCAACACACGAGTGATCAATCCTGAGTGGCAACATCACTACACTCATTTTAGCAGCACGGTAGTCTTGGATGCAGGGAAACTCCTCATACCCCTTCGTTCGTAATGTGGTCCCGATAAAATCTTCGTTTGAAGGGCTGTCTGGCCCTTCTCCTTACCCCTACCACTTCAGCCAAAAGAGAATCAAGACAACACTATGGGAAGGTAAGCGGTAGAAATGGGATTGGGCCTAAATAATGTTGCATCTACATGTCTACTAACTCTCATTAGATTGTTAGTAGTAACTATTAGTTGGGGTAGGGATAGGGTTAGAATGAAAGTAGACATGTAGTTGCAAAGTTACCTATAGTCAGTGAAATGTTCAAAAAGGACCATCAAAATAAACTGTTACCCAAATAATGTGTTTGTTCTAACGTTTTGAGAACATTATTAAAGACCATAAAATGTTGCGTAGAAACTGTCCAACTTTTGATCTTACGATTATTTCTCCAATGTACGTACGTGTGATTCAGAGAACAAACGTATGCACAGAAACATGTGTATGCCTCTCTTAAAGGTGCCCTGGCACACATATTTCATTACTTATGTGGTAATGTCCTTGGTTACCTTGTTTCAAGCCATTCTAGCGTGGTATAGAAAGCCTGCAGGAAGACGATTTGTGCCAGTTCTCAATATTCAACGAGCTAAGCTGCTTGACTCTGATTGGCTGAGAGCCTGGCTATCAGCATCCTTTACCCAGCGCAACGAGTAGAGGAACTTTGTTTACTATCGTCTGGAATTGCTGCAGAAATGGCTTCTTCAGGTATATGATGTTCAGCCATCCTTATTGTATATGAAAACTGTCACAGAGCTAGATTAATTCTGTGGGTGCGGTCTCAACTGGGCGAGCTCTTGAATAATAATGAGCTCAGGCAGCACCACGTCAGACTGAGCAGCTTTTGTAATCGGCCTGATTTCTCCACTTATTTCTTTTCAGTGGCTAGAGCTGACATAGAAGGTAGCAGTTCATTTTCATAATCATGACATAACACAAACACATTTAGCCCTAACACATTTTTTTTTTTAATACAAGTAAAAACGGTTTTGTGTGGCAGGACACCTTTTAAAGATGTGAATCATAAGTTATCTTGGAATTGTGTGCAGCTGAATTGTTTTAGATTTCTGGCTTGTAAACGATATCTAATTAATGTCATTATAGCATATAAAAGCATCCAAATCCTTTACTTGAGAACAGCAAATGGCAAGAATTGCTTAGATTTATCCAAATACAGACAATACTCTGCCACAGGAAAAGGTGTATAGGTCTGCTTAGACCCTGATGTTCGCGTGGATTTTAGCGTACACACTTTTTATTAATGAGGCCCCAGATATCTGGAAGAACGTTTGTTCATAACTTTGAGAGAACCTTGCCAGAACCTTCTGAGAACGTTCCTGTTAGCTGGAATTGAATTCATTTAATAATTCATTGGAACAGTTATTTTCCTATTTATTAATGGGAAGCTGCTTTGAAATGCTATGCATATAAATATGACTAGACTTGAGTAAATGAGCGCATCTCTAGCCTGATACCATTGACTGTACTGGTATTGATTAATCCCTAATAAACATTCCCCTTTAAGCAAATATTATCCATAAATCAAAGATAAAACAAAGCATTGCTTATCCTACACAGGAGGATTCTTAGTTGCCAGTAAAGAACTGTAGCATTGCCTTTGTGTCTCTCTAAAATCATCTTCAAGGGATTTGAAGTAGGAATATTCCACATCTGACATTAACATGTCATCATAACCTTTAGCGCTTTGTCTCACAGAAATCAAAATTCAGCCGTTGGTTTCTCCTCTCACGCAGCAGAGAAGCTCCAAAGGCTTTCAGAATGACTAGGCAAAATGCCTGCGGGGAGAGAAAGGACGAGGTGTGCATTGGGAAAATTTGACAGAATGCATTATCCATTTTAGTGATTAGACTGTAACAAACGTCAGTAGGCTGAGGTGCTAGCTTTGTACCTTTGGACTTAACGCTGCATTATTAATGGATCCCTGACTGCATTGTTATCTGTCTGCTTTCAGATCGGTGCTACAGTGGCTGAACGCGTGCAGTCGTTCCTCTACTGCAATGAGAACGGCTTCTGGGGAGCCTTCCTGGAGAGCCAGCGCACGTGCGTGTGCCACACGGGGGCCACCCTTTGCCAGCGGCCTATCCCGTGCGTGATCGGTGGCAACAACAGTTGCGCCATGTGCAGCCTGGCCAACATCTCCCAATGCGGCTCCTGCAACAAGGGCTACAAGCTGTACCGCGGCCGCTGCGAGCCGCAGAACGTGGACTCTGAGCGCAGCGAACAGTTCATCAGCTTCGAGACGGACCTGGACTTCCAGGACCTTGAGCTTAAGTACCTGCTGCAGAAGATGGACTCGCGTCTGCACATCCACACCACCTTCATCAGCAACGAGGTCCGGCTGGAGACCTTCTTCGATCCGCGGTGGCGCAAGAGGATGTCGCTGACGCTCAAGAGCAACAAGAACCGCATGGACTACCTGCACATGATCGTGGGCCTGTCCATGAAGATCTGCCAGATGCGCAACAGTAGCGTGGACCCCATGTTCTTCGTCTACGTGAACCCGTTCAGCGGAAGCCACTCCGAGGGATGGAGCATGCCGTTCGGCGAGCATGGGTACCCGCGCTGGGAGAAGGTGCGACTGCAGAACTCGCAGTGCTTTAACTGGACCCTGCTGTTGGGGAACCGCTGGAAGACCTTCTTTGAGACGGTGCACATCTACCTGCGAAGCCGCGCCAAGGTGCCCACCGTCCTGCGGAACGACACCGGCCAGGGCCCGGTGGACTTATCCGACCCCAACAAGCGGCAGATCTACATCAAGATCTCAGACATACAAGTGTTCGGCTACAGCCTGCGGTTCAACGCTGATCTGCTGAGGAGCGCCGTGCAGCAGGTCAACCAGTCATACACGCAGGGGACCCAGTTCTACTCGTCCTCGTCCATCATGCTCCTGCTGCTGGACATACGGGAGAGGATTAACCGTTTGGCCCCTCCGGTGGCCCCTGGGAAGCCCCAGCTGGACCTGTTCTCCTGTATGCTGAAACACCGACTCAAGCTTAACAACAGCGAGATGATTCGCGTCAATCACGCCTTGGACATGTACAACACAGAAATCTTGAAACAATCAGACCACCTGACTACCAAACTTTGCTGAAAACAATTGGAAAGAAGAAGAAACGTTGTACTGAGAACAACCTAAAATAATTATTTTCTTTCTCGGTTTGATTTGGAATCTTTTGCTTTGCTTTTTTGATGTATTATTAACAACTTTGTAAGTGTAATTGTTAAACGGAAACTAAAAATACGGAGAGAAATCATTTTAGCTCACTAAAGGAAAACAACACAAAAAAAAAATCAAAAAAAAAATGACTGTATCATATTTGTCGAAGCATGTCTGTCATTTCCTAAAAGAGAATTACGAGAAAAGATCACAAACTATTAAATTCAACATCCAGTGACACAGAGGCCTTGATTTTACTTTGAGGGAACAAAGGTACATCTTAAACTGCCATTCTTAACACGTTTTTAGAGATGTAACGTAAGGGCAGAACCAAAACACAGGAGTTAATTCGAGACAGATACATATTTTATACAGCGTAAGGATTCATTGACTGTACTGCGTCTTGTCCTTTCATAGAGAACTTGGCAGTGAGTGAGTTCAGTACAGGCGTCCATCATTTCTCGCCGGATGTCCAGTTTTATTGCCGCTCACCAGGAGAACTGAATCCTGTCCTGTATTTTCAGATCTGCGCTCTTCGAGTCGCTTCGGTGCCTGAGCGCAGTATCTACGGTTGAACATAATCGATTCATGCTATTTCGTACTGCTTCGCATAATGTACACGTTGTGATCGCTGATGTGTCGAGCTTTTTTGCAGCACCGTGAACATCATTTCTTTCATTTCTTTAAGGGTCAGCATAAAGCCATACATTTCTCAGAGGGATGATGAAAAAAAGAGAAGAAGATGGGCACATTTTGTGAGAAATGTCCTATAAATTGCTTTTGTATTTTTGTTTTACAGTCTTTTTCTAATGAAATATAGCACAGTGGTCTGAAAAAAAAAGAAAAAGAAAAGAAAATTATATATATGTGCTCCGGGATTATGGCATGACATTGTAAAGCCATTGCATTTTCATTAACAGAGTGAATCCACAAGAACAGTATATTAAAGCTTCAAATATCTATGATGGTTTTAATCTCAAAATCTGCTTGTATACCAAATGTACACTTTACTTTTATAATATTTCATTTGGGTTTTATATTCCTTGATGCAATTCAGGTTTAACTTTTTGACATGTTGATAGATTAATCTCTACTCTAAAATCTTAGCTGGGGATGTTATTTAACATTCGCTAGTTATTTCTAGGATATGGAGCATGCCATTATTATTAGCATTAATTATTATTATTTGTATCATTATTATCCAATCTTATTAAGTGCCTGTTAGCTATCCCTTTAATGCTTTCCTTCACTTTTTATTTATTTGTATTATTTATTTTATTTGTTTTACAGGAAGAATACTAAATCTAATTCTAAACACATGCCACTTGACTCATGGGAACAGGGCCAAAAGCTTTCTTGCTGTACTCTGCATGAATTGAAAATAACCTCTTGAGAGGAGACTTAACTTGGATAATGAATTAGAGTTAAATGTGTATTATAAGTGTAAATACCTATTTTGTCTTGATATAGCCATGGAAACAAAAGCTCTTCTTAGATCACAGCGAACGAACCGCAGCCCATTAAACACGACACAAACCCCCTCGAGCACAAGTTCTGTAAATATCGCAGGTCTCCCACAAGATCATCACCAGCTGAAATGGATCTGGTCCAAGCTAAATCTACACGAGCACATGCCTTCCACACATACTTCTGTTACAGAAACCATGTACGACACCATCTCCCTATACGATAGAGCGTTCAGTGGGTTGACAAACTG
Source organism: Gobiocypris rarus (assembly GCA_023029165.1). NCBI lineage: Eukaryota > Metazoa > Chordata > Actinopteri > Cypriniformes > Gobionidae > Gobiocypris > Gobiocypris rarus. The sequence goes on from CM040916.1 coordinate 4,071,750, forward strand.
CTTTCAAGTACTTTATGTAATTTCTGCTGTTCTGTTGAAATAACTATATCGGCTTTCTTCAAAATGAATGTTTCAAATAATAATCTATTTCTCATTAAAATGCTATATTTAATAAGAAGGCCAATGCTTGTTTGTACACATTTTCTAAGACAACTGTTCAAAACACGAAGCCTTTCTTAGTTATGCGAACCTTTAGGGAACATTGCATTTGATAATTTTCAAACATTGTGGGAACGTTACTTTTGAATGTTCTTGGAATGTTCTGAAACATTTTATGTTAGGTGAACATTCCATGAACGATGCATAAATAATGTTTTTTATGTTTTGAGAACTGTTAAAGACCAGATAACTCTGAATGAACGTGTTAAGTTTGTTCATAACTTTGAGAGAACCAAATGTTCTGAGAACGTTCGCTGTTAGTGGGAAAGTCAGCATGCCACAATCTTCACTTTGCTACAGATTTACTCCATGTATTTTCTAATCTCAACCAGTTTTCTGAGCAGACACTACTTGTTTTCAAGCCTTACAGGTAAGGATGAAGTAGAAACCTGCTGCGATGCTCCTGAGGGAACGTGGGTTAAATGTCTCGCTCAAGGAGACAGAGAGGCATTCGGTTTTACAGACTTCCAGGATGAAAGTAACAGGAATCAAACACAATGCACTGTTGCACTGCTGAAGAGCCCCAATGAGACTAAAGAAATTCACCACAGAACAAATTCAATCCTGCTTTCCAGTCATTTTCCCATATCATTGGTAATGCAAATCCCAGAAATTGTAGACAATGTTAGCTTAGAAAAAGCAAGTTATTAACAATTGGAGATGGGTGAAGATTAGTATCATCATTCTGATGGTCTTAAATGTTTTGGGCAAACTGAAAAGTAAAAAGAAAGAGAACTCCAAAACTTGCTGAAAGCAGAAACCAGGCTCATTGGGGAAAAAGGTGTCACAAAAAGCAACATGATATTTTGCAGAAAAATGAAGCATGTTCTTTTAATGAGCCTGGATTCCATCACACTTATAAAAACATATATTGGTGGATTGTTTTAGTCAAGGTTCAAAAACCTGTTTTTACGTTATGGCAAATTGGTGGCTGATTCGTATGAATTTGTGTAACAGGTCCTACTCAACCTGCTCCGAACTGGAATTGAACCAGGGTTTCCAATGTGGGAGGTGGGGAGTAAGGTGTACACGCATGGCTTTTACTGGCCTACATCCTTTACACCCATTCGGGTCACAGCACCAAATGTAACCTGTCCTACACAACCCACTCTGAGCAAGATTCGAAACCAGGGTCTCTAACGTGGGAGGCGGGCACATTAATAAAGAGGCTTAAGACCGCAGCCTTTAGCATCAGTTGCTAGCATGCCTCTTCAGGCCAGGGGAGGGAGGTTTAAATGCACAGCTCTTACTAGCTTGCTTCCCTTACACTCACCCCCTAAAACCCAACGGCACTAAATGTAACTGGTCCTACTGAGCAGGATTCAAACCAGAGTCTCCGCCGTGCAAGGTGGGCATGCTAACAGGACGTAACCTAGTAGCAATAGTAATAGCTGACGTGCCTCCTGAGGCCAGGGGAGGGAGATTTACACACACACACCACTTACTAGCCTCACTCCCATCTGGGTCACTGCACTAAATGTAACCAGTCCCACATGACCCACTCTGACCGGGATTCAAACCAGGGTCTCCGGCATGGAAGGTGGGTGCTCTAACAAGGACGCTAAGACCACAGCTACCAACCTGTCTCCTGAGGCCAGGGGAGTGAGGTTTCCATGCACAGCTCTTACTAGCTTGCTTCCGTTACACTCATCTCCCTAAACCTCACTCCAATCCAGGTCAAGGCACCAAATGTAACTACTCCTATTCGACCATCTCCAAACGGGATTCAAACCAGGTTCCCCGGTGTGGGACGCTAAAGACAGCAGCTGCTATTTACATCCCATGTTCAGGGCTGGGATTAGGATCTTCATACTTACTTTTCTTCTAAAAAAAAAAATCATGTTTTTTTTCCCCACATGAATTCAGACGAAATTGCAATCTCATAAAATAGTTACACTTTCCTGTTCAGGTTGGTCTCTAGATATCCAAATCTCTGGTCTCTCTATATATATATGTAAATCTCTGGGATTTTTCACCTGTGTTATCCACCTCTCCTCAACAAGACACACGATTTGAGGAAATAATCACCATGTTACCATGGTTTAATACTGACGGTTAGGGTTTATACTATAAGCAGTAGCAACCACAATGAATGAGAAGGTGTCAAGGATCTTTTAAGAATTGCACAGTTAACTCGATGGAGACAGAGAACTGGACTTATGTTCTTCACAAGCACTCAAAACATATCGACGTCAATTAAATTTTCTCCACATAACAGAAATAAGCCTCTCAACCCTCCAAGGTCAAGTAAACCACCCTCTTCTCCTGCCAAGCCCAGTATCGATGTGTGGTGGGTAAACTGCAGACGGTGCGGTATTGTCCTTCCAGTGGCATCCCATTACATGAAATGCTGATTAATGCTGTAGCATGCAGCAGCTAATGAGGCGAATGAGTCTTTGTGTGTGAGCGAGTCCACTGCTTCACCCCAAACCAAACCACTAGTGCTCTGCCAGGATATAATTACAATGTCCTAATAAATCACCATGCTTTGTGCTTAATGTATCGTAAGCTTATTGCTAAGATTGCGAGAGCAATTGATATGGAGATCCACCCGACCGTCAACGCCAATTGACTTGTTCAAAGGGTACAGGAATTTCATGCTAAAGCAACTGTCCTTCTTTTAATAGCACTCTTAAGCAAATTAACATCAACTTTTGGTGTAGTTTTACCCAAGGAACCCCCATCTTTTCTGATGATGAGGGCTATTCATTCTGTCACTCACATGAGATCGACCAATTGCAAACCACAACCATCCAATCAATTCCCCACGGACAAAATCAAGCCCATCCTACATTTGTTCTTGTTTGAGAAGCATTTAACTCAGATATGCATCACAATAGGGAAGAACAGACTAGCGCAACTTCCCTTTCATGCCAACCTTAAAATGCAAAATAATATTTCAGCAATAATCAAACATCGATATTATCAGTTATGTGCTATGCATTCAATCCAATGGAAGTTTTCCTGTTTGTTTGCAGTGGTCATGCTAGATCCTGTGGCGTTAGACATTTTTATTGAACTCAAATTATCTTCCTGGTCAATTTATCAGGTTGGTGCCCACCAATTTACACTATCTAAATTATAATCTAAAGCCTGTCACAGGAATATTGTGTTTGTGGTTTTATGTCGGTCTAGACCAGAGGTCACCAATTAGCGTAGTCCAGATCCTGACCCATGACTTTCTCCACACGGGCCGTGAATAATTCCTCACAACACTGATTATCATGACAACAGAGGCGCTGGAAGTGAGAGGAGTGTGTTACGTGACAAAACTAGATCATTCCTATAAAAAAATAGAGCTGTCTACACAGCAAGCGCCCACTTCATATATGACAGATGGCCTGTTCTGTTTTTTTGATGCACTGCACAGACACTCAGAGACGCTTGTTTCCCCATCTGACTGAAATAAAATAACTACATTCACAAATATAAGTGTGAACTGCTAAGAATTGCTTTTAGGTCTGACTGTTACGTCAAATCCAAATGTTTCTCTTACGCTGGACAAAGCAATATTATTTAAACTATTTGGGGATTTGGGGAACACTTTACTTAAAGCCTATGTGGAAATGCATTATATATTTTCATAACCAAATTTAAAAGCATTATACTTTGTAAATGTGTAACAATTATTGGTAAGTATTATGATGTACTTCTGTGGTTACAGTTATACAATGCATAAGTTGAATTGAAAGTCACAACTAATGCATTAGAAATCTTTTATAATGCATTATATCTAAAGGCTTAAAGGAAAATGATATCTTAAGGTAGGTATTTTAAAAATGCTCATGGCTTGGCAAATGCACATTCCATTTCACATGCAAGCCATATACATATATCCAGACCTAAAATGTAGAGAATGGATTTCCTGTCATTTTAATTGAACGCATCTGGTCTACTCTAGACCATGCCATTGTTGATTTTCGCTGTACATTAATTTACACAAAACAGACAAATTGGTAGACCAGCATGCTATTCTGCAGCAAACACTATATGATTTGGTACAAAGCCACTGCATTAAGGTGAAGCCACTAATAATGGACTTCCTTCAGTTATTGTAAATCTAGCCTTGGGTTTCTGAGAAAATTCAATGGAAATAGCCCATACATAAGGCAGCATCACTTGAAGGTTTTCGCCTTTTGTCGCAGCAAAGATGACGACCGGCATTCCAATGTGTTACTTTGAATGAGAATGTTGAAAAATGTTCTTGTACACAGAAGCTTTTCTACTCTCAATCCAGGAGCCGGTATTCAGTAGTCCAGTGATTAGGAACAAATTCATAATTTTGTCACCTCACTGAGGGAAATGTCCAATAGAAACTTGCTTATTTAAGATGCATGTATTTGTAAATTTGTCGTGGCGCTATAAAAACAGCCTCCTAATTTCCAGAAAAACACAAACGTCATGAGACGCCATAAATCTTCATTCTCAACTTCAGCTCTGAGAAAATGTGCCACGAGGCAGAAGAAAGCAATAAGGACAAAGATTTATCATCTCTATCAGCATCTTCAATCACAGAGGAGCCGAGAGAGATTTGAGCTTTGCTCTTTGAGAGGAATAACTCCAAACATCAACAATATGTCATGAATATCCCCTGTGCACCAGCATCAGACGGCAGAACTAACCGGGGATAGATCGATTGTACCCTTAAACCTCCAACCCTGTAGGGTTTAATGTCAGATTTTGACACACGATTAGGACGTTATCATTAAGGGTTAGGTGTCCTTGTGATGCTGTTTCTGTGGTCTGCCAGAACAAAACAATGACATTCGGCGCATTGATTGGGATGGGTCTGAGAGTCATATAAAACTCTTGACTGGGGACATTTTGTTTTTGTGTGTTGGTTTTCTTCTGATTTCTAACCTCATGTTGAGTTGAGTGAATTTATTGATTTGACTTTCCTACTAGATTGAATCATGTTTTAGATTTTTTTGGCTTCACCTACAATTTTAGTCCTTTAATCTTCATCATGTTTGGCTCTTCAGACCAAGCATCACACACGGTTTTGGATGGATTTTTTATTACGCAATAGCAAAGTCAAGCTATTTCTTCTGCAATGCTTTGTTTTGCTTCTAAATGATAATGTCATTGCTTAAACCTACTGTTCAGAAAAATACAATTTGATAAATATGTTTATAACATAACATTCATATAATTTGGCAGCTATTATGCTATTTTAAAGGTTCATATTCTTGTTTCAGAATCTACTTCAATAAGTAGATTCAATACGACTCGACGCCTGTGATGAGACGACTCGACGCCTGTGATGAGACGACTCGACGCCTGTGATGAGATGACTCGACGCCTGTGAAGATGCCATTCACTCATTGGTGACATCATACCCTCGGCCGGCTGGCACAGCAGATTCCGCCATAGATGTTGCCTAGGTTACATATGTGTGGGGCGGAGCTATCAAAATAGGGGCGTGTTTGTTTTTGTGATTTGAAATCAACATCGTTAACCAGAAAGCACTTACCCCACCTTTAAATCAAAGTCAACACTGAGGCGGCATCTTAAGCATTGGAGAAAAAAAAATCATAGAAGGCTTTGCCACTCTTCCTTTGGGCTAACAGACAAGGATGTTACAGCGCCACCTAGTGGTAAAAAATCAAAACCATTTATATATTAATATAACTTTTAAATGCACATTTCAGTGTATCTACTGATTAGCCCCGATAGTATCTTATTGTTTCCCATAGAATACCACTAGAAAACCTTGCACTAAATCTTATTTGTAAAATTAATTGTCCTAAAAGTGCATGAAGCTCCACTTGTGTGGTCAAGGTCACGGGTCACTGCGCTCAGGGGATTGGACAGTTTAATAACATCACGGGGAAAAAAATGAAAAACAGGAAAAATCCTCTTCCTGATCTCCTTCAGTGACACTCTTTGTCCGTCCTTAATCACCCGATGACATCAGAAACGCTGGTGGCGGCCCCTGCGGCCCAGCAGAACTGGAGCACAACGGACTGAGCCGGGATAATAGGATTACTGGGAAAGCATTTCACAGAGGAACTACAACCCCCAGTAATCCTGTTCTCCTCATTGTCCTCTTCCTGTTTCCGTTTAGACAGCATCAAATCAGGCACTTACTGAATAGCTGAAGATCTGACCTTGATAAAAGTCTTTTGAGGAAAAACTGCGATATGAAGAGGGAGACGAGTGTGGAAGCACTTCAGATGAACGCTTCAGGAGAACAGCGGTGATTAGGGAACACATATTCACTATTAACCTCCTGATTGTGGCGTATTGATAGTACGGTATGCAAGGTAGTATATGTAATGATTAAATTCAGATATTGGGCAGGATTAAGGGATGAAGAACATGTGACCCTGGACCATGGGTCATGTTTTTGAAATTGAGATTTATACATCATCTGATTTTCTTTCCATTGATGTGTGTTTTTTTTTAGGATATGACAATATTTGCAAAAAAAATCTAAATATTGAGAAAATCTCCTTTAAAGTTGTCCAAATTAAGTCCTTATCAATGCATATTGCTACTAATAATACATTTTGGTTATATTTACAGTAGGAGATTTACTAAATATTCATGATCTTAATATCCTAATGATTTTTGGAATAAATGAAAATATATAATGTAATGTATTGTTGGCTACTGCCACAGATATACCCGTGAGACTGGGGACTTGTGCTCCAGGGTCACAAATAGTCATGCAAAATTAGGCTTTAATATGTGCATTATAGGTACTAATAAATAGTCAATATGCTAAAAATATGCATGCTAATAAGCAACTAGTTGTGGCGAGGCAGACGAGCAAGAGACATGGAGAAGCGAGCGAGTCCTCTCATGAGGCGTATACGGATGAGCGACAGCAGTGAAGGACGAGAGAGGACCAGGCCTGGACTTTATGCTATGCTTTGTTTGCGTTTTGTATGTGTGTCCGTGAAGGCTGCCTGCGGTTTACTTCCAGTTTGTTTATTTATTTTATGAAATTCTTTAAATGTTTGCTGGTTCCCGCTTCCTTCTTCCCTGAACAAAGCACTGTACTACACTAGTTTATAGTGAATAATGTTCCCGAATCTAGAGTTTTACCAGAAGAGCAAACCAGTGACTGATGAGATGAATAAACCGCTATATTAAGGTTAAGAGCATAAAACTGAAAGACCTGAACTATAATGAAACTAATTCGTTTTTTTCACTTTGTTTATCGCCATGATAACTTTGCAAGAGATTGTGGTACACTTTCTATGAATCCCATGCTTATAATGCATTATAGTCCCTTTTATACTTATTTATAAAATGTTACTATTCTATAAATATAGGTATAAAGACTCATTAAGACCCATAAGAACACTTATAGTTACAATTATATTATTTTTATAATTACTTCTATAATTGCTTTGTTCAATGCACATGATCATAATCCATTATACACTTATTTATCAATGATCAAATATTAAATAGTTGCAGAGATTAGTGTATGCAGTATCCAAATAGTTATCAATGTATGGCGAATGTTTGCATTAGAGGTCATGAATGGTCATTTTGATTTATTAAAATCTATATCTCATCAGCCATATGCATGGTTTTGCTTATAGCAGTTTGGAATTTTCCTTTAAATATTATTAATTATACTTTATATTTAATTTCTTCAAGTCATTTTATTTTTTATCATTTATTACAGGAATTATTGATCATGCAGTTACATTTACAAATAAACCACTTAACATGTATAATGAGCACATCTTCATGGTTTCTTAACATTTGCTAAAGGAAAATTGCATCCTCTTTACTCAAAGCCATCAATGATGCATTTATAGAGGTTCATAACTGTATTATTACTCACAATGAGTGTTTATATAACAACATGGCTATTAATAACAATATATATTCACATATTTGACAGAAATAAATCTGAAACTATAATATAATAAGGCTGCATCTATTAATACATTCATGGACTCACACGACTAATTAATACTCATAAATCAGTGAGTAATGGATTATGAGCATTGAAAAAGCAAATGCATGAAGTAATTATAAAATAATATAAATGTAACTATAACTGTTGTTATAATGCAGCTTAATAAGTCGTTAATAAATACTTATAAATAAGCTATCATTTATTATAAGCATATACTTCAAAGTAAGTGTTAGCATGACTTTCTTTGTATCTCTGGCTCAAAATGTAAGCAGTTCACAGTGAAAGCATTTCTTAATTTACATGAATAGAAATACATATAAACATAAGTTTTAGATTATATACTACAGCTTTAAAATGGCTAAACTTAGATGTTTTCTTTAGCTCTTCGCCTATATAAGTGATTCGTTCAGTTTATTGATTCACTTGTATTAATATAGTCAAACATGTTTGTTGTGGCAGCTGCTGTTTTTCCTTCCTGCCTTTAAAATGTGTTTAAATTCATGATGTGTTTCACTTCAGCACTTCAGCTGAGATGTCATACTTATGTCTTAATCTTTTCACATGTCAAACCTTTGATTTTGGGAATGCTGGGAATCCTCCGTGACAGCAGGTGCACAGACGCTTCTCACTGCAAACCTAATCATCTGTCCACATTACTGTTGGAGATTACGCACATGCTCAAAATAAAGAATAACTGGTTCCTGTTTCGTTCCCAAATGCAAACTCAGGTTCGCTGCATTACTGTGAACCTGTGAGATGCTGCTCATCTATAAATGATCACAATGATGCACTTCAGAGGGACTTCTTTCATTTAACCCTCAGGTCCTCTTCGTTACAGGGTCACACTTGGCTCCTTAGTGGTCAAAGGTGACCTTGAAGCCTTGAAATGTAACCTTTATTTATATATATATATATATATATATATATATATATATATATATATATATATATATATATATATAAAATTTTATTCTTATTTATAATTTTGAGGGAATTTTATGGTACTATGCAATATTTATACAATTTATATGAGCTATTTTCCCCATTAAAAATAATATGTAAAACTAATATATTTTAAAATTATTATTATTTTTAATTAAAGCAGTAAAAATATAGACAAGGCATTTGAAATCTAATTTTTGAAGGTAGGTTAGTGTCATCTGGTGGGAGTAAAAGTAATGTCCTGGAGTGACCACTATATTCCTATACAGTTTAGTAACTCTATATAAATAGGCTTACTGTTTTTTAGACATAAATACTTATTTTTATTAAGTTGTGGATTTATTCTTAGACATTCTGAAAGACTTTTTGACAAGGTTTATATTTTTATCTTTTTTGAAATGTTGATTTGAAGTGTCAGTTTTTGCATGAACTTTAGTCAAACCTGAACACAGAGGAGGATGTGTTTCATTACACATACATTTCATCTTCCAGCAGCCACATCACCCTGTAGCCCAAGACTGGTTCCCACTGAAGCTACACTCTAAAAAAATCAGGGTAAAAAACAACTCAATGTTGGGTCAAATATGGACTAACCCAGTGATTGGGTTGTCTTAAGCAAATATTTAACCCAACCGCAGGGTTAAAACAACCCATTCGCTGGGTTAGTCCATATTTGACCCAACATTGGGTTAAAACAACCCAGCATTTTTTAGAGTGTAAGCAGGGCTGCATTATCTAGGTCAGCCGGAACCGGGAACACTTCCCATTACACCTGATGTACTCGTCACATCATCAGAAGAATGGCATCTACTCTAATGTTAGTCTCTCTGTTTATCCCGAGGTTTTCAGTGTTGTCGGCTGAATCCAAGCCGTATCGAGATCAGATGGTGGACCTGCACCCAAACATGACCAACGCATCCCTGACCGTGCCAATTAAACTCCCCCCTGTAAATGCCGCATCGACACAACATCCTTAATAAACCCGTCTCCGGCATGACAACTCCAATCTATAGAATAATCTTACGAATATCTATTTACCGAATATGACTTCTGAACTGTAAGGTTGCCAGAATTATAATCATACACTGTTTGTTTGTCGGCCAGAGGAGAACTGGCACCCCGACTGAGCCTGGTTTCTCCCAAGGTTTTTTTCTCCATTCTGGCCCTGAAGGATTTTTGCTTCCTTGCCACCGTTGCCTTTGGCTTTTGGCTTGCTCAGTTGGGGACATCCAAATTTCACCTATATTACTGATCTGCCCGCATTGACACTATATGATGATTGAAATTAGCTGGATAACATCACCGTTTTCACCAGAGCGGCGGTACAGATTCTGTTGCATTATTTTCCTGTTAACACTGTGAAGCTGCTTTGAAACAACTGGACTTGTTAAAAGCGCTATATAAATAAAGTTGACTTGACTTATCTGAGCCTGAGTCCAAGGACTCTACGATCAACTTAAGCTTACGATGCTTTTGGGAAACGCAGCCCTGGTCAGTACCTGGATGGGAGACCAACTGGGAAAACTAGGATGCTGCTGGACGAGGTGTTAGTGAGGCCAGCAGGGGGCGCTCACCCTGTGGTCTGTTTGGGTCCTAACGCCCCAGTATAGTGATGGAGACCCTGTACTGTAACGAGCACCGTCCTTCGGATGAGACGTTAAACTGAGGTCCTGACTCTCTGTGGTCATTCAAAATCCCAGGATGTCCTTTGTAAAAAGAGTAGGGGTGTCATCAGGTGGTGCTGCACATCAGTGTTGGTTGAGGAGATTCCCGCTTCTATATGTGAAGCGCTTTGAGTGCCCAGAAAAGCGCTATATAAATGTAACAAATTATATATATAAAAAATAAAATTGCTGTGCACTTTTACTGCATAGTGGCTGATTTGTAGTTTGCACCACCAAAAGTCTGAGTTTTCTTATATTTTCACATCTTGTATGTCAGACTCTTTAGAATATCTGAATCATGCACATGATTTGTTTGTGTGTTCACACAGCTAATGTGGCAAACGTGTCATCACTTTCCAATGAAGCAAAAACATTATAATATCAGAACGCACACACTGTCAGAGATGAGAGTGTGAAAGAGTGCAGCTGGTCTCAGTGTATCGTTACAACAAGTATTGAATCTGTTTTAAATAAACTATGAAAAATGAATATGTCTGACAACACTAAAAGCCCTTATGTCCAAGTGAGAGAAAACATTTTAAATGTCATAGACATAATAAACCAAGGCTCATTAAATGGGGCGTTTAATTCTATTTCATGCATTCTGACTTTTAAAGAGTTGATTCTCATGATAAACGTGAAAAAAACAAGCAAAAAACAAACAATCTGGGCGTATGACGGAGTATTTCTGTGCCAAATACATTCTTTCAAGATTCAAATAAGTTTCAAAAAAGTTTCTGTATGCCGTCATAAAGTGAGGGATTTCTTGTATGGGCACTTCTCCCGGATAAGCACACACACACACACACACACACACACACACACACACACACACACACACACACACACACACATGTTGTGTTTCCATGTTTTATGGGGACATTCCATAGGCGTAATGCATTTTATACTGTACAAACCGTATTTTCTATCCCCTACACTGCCCCTGCCCCTAAACCTACCCATCACAGGAGACATGCTGCATTTTTACTTTTCAAAAACATCACTTAGTGTGATTTATAAGATGTTTTCCTCATGGGGACCAAAAATGTCCCCACAAGGACAAAAATTTGGATATTGCCATCTTTGTGGGGACATTTTGTCCCCATACCGTAGGGATTACCAGTCACACACACATACACACACACACACACACACACACACACACACACACACACACACACACACACACACACACATGTTGTGTTTCCATGTTTTGTGGGGACATTCCATAGAATGCATTTTATACTGTACAAACCGTATTTTCTATCCCCTACACTGCCCCTGCCCCTAAACCTACCCATCACACACACACACACACACACACACACACACACACACACACACACACACACACACACACACACACACACACATACACACACACACACACACACACACACACATGTTGTGTTTCCATATTTATGGGGACATTCCATAGGCGTAATGCATTTTATACTGTACAAACCGTATTTTCTATCCCCTACACTGCCCCTGCCCCTAAACCTACCCATCACAGGAGACATGCTGCATTTTTACATTTTCAAAAAACATCACTTAGTGTGATTTATAAGATGTTTTCCTCATGGGGACCAAAAAAATGTCCCCACAAGGACAAAAATTTGGATATTGCCATCTTTGTGGGGACATTTTGTCCCCATACCGTAGGGATTACCAGTCCACACACACACACACACACACACACACACACACACACACACATTAGCCAGAGTTAGAGTGAGAGCAAGAGCGCGTCCATCATCGAGCTTCGTTGTGGTTACGGGAGCCGTCGGTGGCGCTGATGCTAAAAGTCACTAAAGAAGTGTGTTTCTGCTGTGAGGGAAAGATCACTGTGTTCAGCTTCCCAAATAACCCAGCGTTAAGGGAACAGTGGATGCAGTGTGTGTTTCCGGACTTCTGCGAGTGTGTGTGTTTGTTTCCGGTCATGAGTGGGATCCTCATCGGTGAGTAAAACTGCATCAAATGTGTGTGTTTTGTTAGCCTGATGTCGTCATACTCAGTTCTAGTCAGAATATGAGTCTGGTAGCGCTCCATTGAGCTTTGATTATGGGGCGTGTTTCAACCAAACAAGGAAAGACCGCAATTGGATAGACCTACAACCAATCAGAGCAACGGAGCGACGCATAACGTTAGTTGTCAAATGTCAGCAGAACTCAACTGCACTGTGTGGCCAAGTGTGCGTTTTTCCCGCAGGATGTTCTCCATGTCCACGGGTTGAAGCGACCCCAATTATGTGATATATAGACCCAGGAAAGTGAATTTTAGCTGGTAACCTTGACAAAATAACACATATTTACTAGTCCACATTAGTTTTGGGGCTAGTTTTGAGTAGTTTGCGGGTTTTGTTGTAAAAACTAGGCAACCCTGTCTGCACGCGCGCTGGAATAAGTAACGTAAGAAGAAAAAGATTTGTGTAAACAATCTTTGCCAGTGTTGTAAAAAAGAATGTAAGGATACACAGAGTACTCACCAACACAATCATCGTTTCTGAGAGAAATAGTGAAGGTGAATGCATATACGAACAAGTTCTCCGTTTAGGATAAGAGCAAATTCAACCCAAGCGCTCTTTGGTGACGTGGATGATTACGCTACTGTTGATCATCTGTCAATCATCGGCTAAAGCCCGTCCTGACAATTTCATTGGTCCGAACAGTTTCTGTTCAGGCATAATAACTCCTCTATGGAGCGAGTCCAGACCAAATTCCCGAGCTCAAATGTTGTGGGCGGCTGAGTTCGGATGGCATCCAGGCTAGCGTTTGGTTGGCAATCGGCGCATAAGTCAATATAATGTGAACAACACCATTGTGTGTGTGTGTGTGTGTGTGTGTGTGTGTGTGTGTGTGTGTGTGTGTGTGTGTGTGTGTGTGTGACTGGTAATCCCTACGGTATGGGGACAAAATGTCCCCACAAAGATGGCAATATCCAAAATCCTTGTCCTTGTGGGGACATTTTTTGGTCCCCATGAGGAAAACATTTTATAAATCACACTAAGCAATGTTTTTTGAAAATGTAAAAATGCAGCATGTCTCCTGTGATGGGTAGTGTGTGTGTGTGTGTGTGTGTGTGTGTGTGTGTGTGTGTGTGTGTGTGTGTGTGTGTGTTGGGTAGGTTTAGGGGCAGGGGCAGTGTAGGGGGATAGAATATACGGTTTGTACTGTATAAAATGCATTACGCCTATGGAATGTCCCCATAAAACATGGAAACACAACGTGTGTGTGTGTGTGTGTGTGTGTGTGTGTGTGTGTGTGTGTCTCTTTAGCTCCGCCCACACTGCACGCCTCCATGAGCTCGGCTGTTTTCATAAAGAATCAGTACAGTGTATCTGTCTTTTATAAATATGATAAACTAAAGACTCTTGGGAGATATTAATGATCAAAACTACTCTATAGAGACTCCAGATTAACATGAGACGTGAAACTGTGTGTTATGTGCCCTTTAAATAGCTATAACAATAAAAAAGAGAGAGAAACGTTACTTTGCTTAATCTAACAAATCAAATGTGAAAGCAGACAGGAATGGCTCGTGCTTTATAAAACACAGTTGATCTGTCCCGCTGGGGAAGTCAATGGCTCTGTATCGGCCAAACACATTTGAGGCAGGACTGTTTGCTCACGAATCCACGGATGCTAATGAATGTCATTTGACCACAGAAACGTTATCATCAATCTAGAAGCGGAGAGAGACGCGTGTGCAGCTCCAGCACTCGTTCTTATTTTATTCAATACTTCTCCATGGGACAGAAACAGCTTCCCACAAGTTCACTGTGTTCTAGGGCATCACTGGCTGTCAGGAAGGATGGCAGCTGAAAAAAACATCCCATCGCTCTGTCTTTCTATACTGTCTTGAACTGGGACGGAATAAATTTGTGCCCAAAGTTTGAAAACTAAGAGCTTCTGTCAAATGATCCATCACATTTACATTTAAACTAGAACAATATCAAGCCTAAATCCTGAAAACATTTTCAATGCACTAATATATGATTGTAAAAAAAAATCTGTTTAGTCATTTGCGGCCAATATTGCGTTAAAACTCCAGCCAGACTCTTTCCAGTGCCAGGCTAAGACACTGACATATTTTCAGCCCAATTTATGCTCCGTGATTGACAGAATAGGACATATTTACATACCGATGACCAGCGTACAACCTTTCCTGCTTGCAAAAACACGGACCCGGGCACGCTAACAATGTTCCCTGCCAAACTCAAATAGGCCAGAGACAGCAGCGCGAGACGGAGTGAGAGAGAGCCGTGCGCCATCTTAATATTCAACATGTTCTCGTAAACCCTGTTTGTCTTATTTTTCATACACACTGTAAATACAGCACATATGGGTCTTTCTTTAACTGCAGCCCAGGAGTTAGTAATAACACTAACATATTGCTTTCTATTGGTATTTAAAGGTCATATTAAAACTGTCTTGGAAACTTGTCCCCATGCATTTATCATTTATGTGTGCAACTAATATATATTTCATTATTTTGCCCTTGTCCCAGATGCAGACCTTTACTATTGTCATATGCAAATTTGTAATTTCTTCCACAACAAGCAATGAAACGCAAAGATTTTCCAACACTAAGTGTCATGGAAGAATGCATATATGAACAAAGAAACAACAAGATAAATACTAATATTCTACATTTTGCCAGATGTATAATAAAACATGATTTTTATTGATTTTTTTTTTCCAGTCCAGCTGTGAAACTAGGTAACACTTTAGTTTAAGGTGACGCAGTTACATGTTACTTCATGTACTTACTTTAGTAATAACACTAAATGATGCATTAGTGACGAACCCTCAACCAAACCCTAACTGTAACTCTATAGTAAGTACGTGCAGTTAATTACAATGTAAATATGTCAACTTAAATAAAGTGTAACCTACAATTATACAATGTAAAAAGTGTGGATATATCAAATATAAAACATTAAAAAAACAGATGCTTGGTAAGAGAGAGAAGAGAACAGGAGAACCTCAGTAAAATAGAAATATTGCCTTTTACTGAAGAGTCAATCAGCTCAAGGTTTTAGTTAAATATAATAATAATAATAATAATAATAATAATAATAATAATAATAATAATAATAATAATAATACCTAGAATATAGCCACATTGCGGCATTATTTATTTATTTAACTTTTTTTTTGAAATCCATGTTCCTGGTAATCTTAGTTATTCCAGCACTGTGAAATTATTTCATTTTTATTCCATCCATCCATCCATCCATCCATCCATCCATCCATCCATCCATCTATCATCCATCTATCCATCCATCCATCCATTCATCATCCATCCATCCATTCATCATCCATCCATCCATCCATCCATTCATCATCCATCCATCCATCCATCCATTCATCCATCCATCTATCATCCATCTATCCATTCATCATCCATCCATCTATCCATCTATCCATCCATCCATTCATCCATCCATCTATCATCCATCTATCCATTCATCATCCATCCATCCATCCATCCATCCATTTATCATCCATCTATCCATCCATCCATGCATTCATCATCCATCCATCCATTCATCATCCATCCATCCATCCATCCATTCATCATCCATCCATCCATCCATCCATCCATCCATCCATCCATCCATCCATCCATCCATTCATCCATCCATCCATCCATTCATCCATCCATCTATCATCCAGCTATCCATCCATCCATGCATTCATCATCCATCCATCCATTCATCATCCATCCATCCATCCATCCATTCATCCATCCATCCATCCATCCATCCATCTATCCATCATTCATCCATCCATCCATCCATCCATTCATCATTCATCCATCCATCCATCCATCCATTCATCATTCATCCATCCATCCATCCATCCATCCATCCATCCATCCATTCATCATTCATCCATCCATCCATTCATCATTCATCCATCCATCCATCCATTCATCATTCATCCATCCATTCATCATTCATCCATCCATCCATTCATCATTCATCCATCCATCCATTCATCATCCATCCATCCATCTATCATCCATCTATCCATCCATCCATCCATTCATCATTCATCCATCCATCCATTCATCATTCATCCATCCATCCATTCATCATTCATCCATCCATCCATTCATCATTCATCCATCCATCCATTCATCATTCATCCATCCATCCATTCATCATTCATCCATCCATCCATTCATCATTCATCCATCCATCCATTCATCATTCATCCATCCATCCATTCATCATCCATCCATCCATCTATCATCCATCTATCCATCCATCCATCCATTCATCATTCATCCATCCATCCATTCATACATCTATCTATCCATTCATCCATCCATCCATTCATCATCCATCCATACATCTATCATCCATCTATCCATCCATCCATTCATCATCCATCCATCCATCCATTCATCATCCATCCATCTATCATCCGTCTATCCATCCATACATCTATCATCCATCTATCCATCCATCCATTCATCATCCATCCTTTTATCCATCCATCCATCTATCCATCATCCATCCACCCATTCATCATCCATCCATTCATCTTCCATCCATCTATCCATCCATTCATCATCCATCCATCTATCATCCGTCTATCCATCCATACATCTATAATCCATCTATCCATCCATCCATTCATCATCCATCTATCCATCCATCCATCTATCTATCCATCCATCCACCCATCCATCCTTCCATCCATCCATCCATCCATCTGTCTATCATCCATCCATCCATCCATCCATCCATCCATCCACCAATCCATATTTCCATCCATCTATCATCTATCCATTTATCATCTATCCATTTAATTATGTATTTGTTTGTTGATTTGTTGATTTATTTATTTGTAATCCATGTTTCTGGTAATCTGTGATTACCTTCTCTGATGATGCGTTTAACGGCATAAGGGCGGGGCCACCTGTCACTCACATGAGATCCACCAATAGCAAACCACAACCATCCAACCAATTCCACACGGACAAAATCAAGCCCCGCCCTACAAGCTCTGTAAATAACATTTGTTATTTAATTAGTATAATCCAATGAAACCTCTAAATAATTTTTCACTCTGACGAAATAGTGTGCAAATGTATAAAATCACATGAAAAAAAAGTATTTGAAATTGTCGAAATGTAAAGGAAGCTGGCTCCCATTTTCACCTGACCCCTACTGTTACAATGGGCTGTATAAGTCACCATTACCTTTTATATTTTTGTATTCCATGGCGGAAACAAGCTTCCATACATTTTGTCATCTATCAGAAGACACTGCATACAGATGCAACAACGTGCAGTTAGTGCTTTATTATTGTCAGCTGATGCACTTACGATGTTAATTATTCTGTGGATAGTGTCTGAGATTGATGGCTCGATTCAGACCTGTTCCCCTGCTTCAGTAAACCGAGTGTCCCTCACTCCATATATCTCTGCCAGCGGACACAGGCCCTCCTCTCCAGCCCACACTGCTTTTGTTTCTCTCGTCACAACCTCCTCTCCAAATCGAGCACATAGTCACTGTCTCTCTCCCAGTGTTTTTTAACCCTTCCTTCTGGGATGCACCGCCACCGTCCTTATCTGTCAAGCTGATGGTTGCTGAGGTCGAGGATTCCACAATGGGAAATTACATGAGCTTTGAGTGATGGGGTCGGTGAACTAGTTTGAGACAGGAGAGTGTACGTGTTTTCACACTTAAAGGTTCTTCAGTGAGTCTCTTGAGTGGAGATCCTCATTAACCCCAATCGCCTGGAATATCTCACACAATTATAACACACAACCGACTTTCAGTTTCAGTGAGGAAATGACATACTATTGCACTTAATTTGATGTTTGTTAATTCAACTTAAAAGGACCTATTGTCCTTTTTCAAAGTCTTGATGTTGTTTCTGGCTCTACTAGAGCAGGTTTTCCTGCTTGAATGTTGATTATTCCTCATATTCTCCATTGTTGCGGCTCCTCTCTTCCCAGTCTGTCAGTAACGCTCTGTTTAGCTCCTGTCTCTATGAAGCCCCTCCTTCTGAAAAGCACACTGCACTCTGATTGGTCGACTGGAGCAGTGTGTTGTGATTGGCCAAGCAGGGAAATGTCTCGCCCTTACCATAACCGAGAGCCGATACAGAAGTGACTTAAACTGCAGTTCATCGACTGGCCACTAGAGACCGGCTCCAGAAGGAGCAGAATCTCATTGAGCTCATGTTAAAATGCCCAAATTTACAAATTGTCTAAATTTGCCCTTCATGACGACTGTGAGGGGGTGATTTTTTTTTATAACTCATTCGTTTACATTATATAAAGCCTTAAAGTTCTGCATAATTAAGGGCGTGGCCACTTTGAGTGACAGGTGGTCTGCTGTCTGTTAGATCCACCCACTCCACCTGTTAGGTCCTCTTTGACCATTTTCAGTTATCTGGGAGTGACATGCGATGACGCGCAGCCAGGATGGCAACGGCTGCACTTTATGCTTCAGAAACGCTCTTCAGAAACCCTACGGGTGCCGTCAACGACACCACGTACATATATTTTTTTTAGGCAGCGGCTATTTGCACTAAGTGAAAATAACATATTTTCTTGATATATTCGATATAAGTTGTTATATTCAACACCATATTAAAGTAGCAGTTTTTTGCAATATGTGTAAATAGTAATTACATGTAATTTATACTTTATTTTGACAGATACATACTATTTGCACCTCTATACTATAGTGTTTTTGAACTATACTATAGTAAAGATACTACAGTAAATGGTAGTATATTATAGTATTTACTACACTTTGTTAATTTACTGTAGTATATTTACTATAGTATGGTTCAAAAACACTATAGTATTTACTAGAGTCATTTTACTGTAATTTTACTATAATATACTTCAGTATTTTTTCATGTGTGGTGTTAGTGGAATAAGTTGACATGTAGTTGTAAAGTGACTTACAGGCAGCAGAATGTCTAACGTGGACCATCGAAATAAAGCGTTGCCATTTTTATGTCCATGCAGTTTTGATAAAAATACAGTAAATTTGATTTGAGTTGATTGTTTATAGTGAACCAAACCCAGGATCTGATTTTTTGTATTTTTTGAGACTTAACGTAACTCTTTTCCAATATAATTCCTGATATCGGCAGTCCCTTTGGCCATGAGTTCATGCTCACTTACACTTTCTAGTCTTGTGCGCATGCGTCGGTTGCCAGGACATGTGCATAGTCGAGCTTGAAATCATAACCAGAAACTACAATGGCAAGGTGTGCAGTGAAAAAGCAGATACATTTGGTCAGTTCTCACCCAGTCTTGCTTTCTGGAGCTTCAGTGTTTTGGTCAAGGATGCTTGTGCAACTAACAAGCAACTTTGGTGTATGCTGGATGTGAGCTGATTTTCAATGCCTCATGTCAATCACTTTATTTCACACAACAAATATAAAAGTTCATGGGTGTAATTTTGTTCAGCAATCTTCACTTACAGAAGGAAATTACAGTAAGTACAGCAAAATGTGGACAAAAGAACAAACAGCCCTTCTCACTTCCTCCACTTCTATTGCTTCTGCTTTCGTTGGTTTTTACTATAAGACAAACTTAAACTTGATTATTATTTAACTTTTGTAACTTTAGTACATAACAATTATGGAAATATGCTTATTAAGTAAGACTACTGTTATTAAATACAATTTTATTAAAACCTGCAAAAACCTTTTTGTTTAGAGATTTAAATACATTTTCTGTAGTTTATTATGCATTATAATACCCGTATGATGCATTATAAATGCAGGCTTCATCTGGTGTTATAATGCATTGCACTGTGAACATATATAATCACAAATAGGTAAGTGTTATTACTGTTGTTATGATTATTCATGAGATGCACATTAAAAGGTTGTTTATAAGGCATTATGTGTGCATTATAATGCATTATGAATACCCTTATGATGCATTACAAATCTTCAGGTGTTATAACGCATTTCAGCTGTTAAAAGTTATAACCGCAACTATTTTAATGTATTGTAACTTTTGTTATGATTATTTATCAGACATATTAAACAGTTGTTTATAATGCAATATGCATGTATTATAATGCATTAAGTGTGCCTTTATAATGCATTATAAATACAGGCTTCATATAAAACTGCTCAAAAAATATGAATGGATTATTTTGGGTCCCTTTCTAAGGAATCCACACGGATACCCAGGCGGCCCGTTAGTAAATCCGCTCTTGTTGGGAAGGTGTGTGATTCTGCCATTTAGCTCCTCAAAGACAAATGACAGTAATTTGCCTCGGTCAGAGAAATCCTTACTGACACGCGACCCGAACACACACACGCCATAATTTATGCCTGATTCCTGCCTGTGTTCTCAGGGGTTCAGACCCTGGTCAGTCCGTAATGTCCTTCCTGTCACAGTAGTCTCCGGCATCAACCTACAGGCCGTGACAGGTAATCCACAGGGAGGACGCGCAGAGAAAAAGCTTCTCTTAGAATATTCCTCCTTCGCATCGCAGTCGGTGTCAGGCCAGTTCACCTCCATCCGCCGTCGGCCTCCAGAGCCGAGGCGTGTTTCAAAGCAGGAGCGCGTCTTGAAGGGAGGCCCATAAATTGTACTTAACTATTGGTGACTGGCTATTCCCTTTCAATGGCACTGCAGCGACAATCCTTATACATTTACCTGTCCTTGACAGCAAATTAATATTTATCTTGGCCTGCTCGAGTGATGATTTATGTTGTTTTTCTGAGGGTGACCTAAAAATAGCTGTCGGCCTTGGCTTTTACTCGAGCTGTTTTCCTGCTAATAGCTTCACGGAGCCACACGATGCTCCACTTACAGCAGATGCACGCGCACTCTTCATTTCATATACGTTCATGAAAAATCATAAATTGCGCTTTCAGTCAGTTAGACGGAAGGAGGCGCGTATGCAGACACTTAACAGAACAAGGACTTCTCATTTCAGAGGGAAATCGGGGCTAATGAGACGCTTGTTAGCAGATTTATTTCCTCTGGGTGAGGGAGGCAAAGGTCTTACAGGACACCTCCATCAAGAGTGAGGAGAAAACCTCACGTAATGAGCATTTGATCACAGTTCGGGCCAGTAAGATTTTTTAAGACTTTGATTAGATGGTAACTCTTTCCATGAAGCCTGTATTTATAATGCATTATAGGGGTGTTTTTATTCCATCAGAAAACATGCATAATGTCTTATAAACATCCGTATAATATGCTGTATCATCTGATAAACAATCATAACAACAGTTGCAATGCATTATAATCCTTAGGGGTGAATGCATGTAAAGTGGGGCATCTCAGGTAAAGTGGGACGTTTAAGTTTGATTCTACTGTGCTCAATGGGTTTACACTTTCTGAGCATGAAAATGATCTTTAATTTCTTTCGATGATAACATTGTTTTGATGCAATATGACACTAGTGGGTGTGGCCACACCTCAAAGGAGAAAGAAAACCCTAGAAAAAACATCTGACTCAAGATTATATTTTCTAAATCATAAGTTTGCACACTAAATGTAAACAAATATTATTGTGACATTTAATGGAAAAATAAAATGCAAATAATAAAATGTGCTTAAATGTGTTCAATGCTGGTCCACTTTGGCTGAATGTGTTAGATAAAGTGGGCCAGTGGGATTCAGGTGAAGCGGGTGACCTTTAACCTTCAGTAATTATATTCAATAAATTGACATTCACTGGTTGTTTTATCGTACAATCAACTTTTTAGCATGCCATTTGGAAATTAAAGAGCAGAAAATAAGACGATGCATTACATTCAGAGTGAAGAAAGGATGACAGGAGCAAAATGTATATGCACAATATAAAGCTTTAAAATATGGATGTGTGAAAGTGTGTGGAGAATGTTTTTTTTTAACAATATTATCATTTTCAATGATCCTCTTGTCCTATTTGTTTTTGCATGTGTTACAGTCCCATTTCTAATTGTAGAGTTAATTTTCATCCATATTCTGATTTCTGAATATTCTGATTTTCAGATTTCCTATCAGTTGTTTTGCATTTTACACATGCATTGAGTGAACTGATGTGTTTTTCTCAGATGCTATATGCTGTTGGGTTTGTTAAATATGTTGTTGAATATGTTTGTTTGATAATATGTGTTAATAAATCATGTGTTTTTACTCAATATACAGGATCATTTTTGATAAATCATTGATGGCCCAATTTACCAGACCAGCTGGTCCACTTTATCTGAAAATAAATAACGAGTAATCAGTAATGAGTGATCAAACAAATGACTTTTTCTCCCGTTACCACGCTGTTAGCGTTACTGAGCAAGAAAACCAGGCGTTACTATAATTGAGCTGACTGATGCGATTTGCATCCGAACAGGCTCTGTCAGTCGGACCTGCAATGTTTTTCTTTCTCTGGCTGATGTGTGTGTGTGTGTGTGTGTGCATCCTGGTAATCCCTACGGTATGGGGACAAAATGTCCCCACAAAGATGGCAATATCCGAAATCCTTGTCCTTGTGGGGACATTTTTTGGTCCCCATGAGGAAAACATCTTATAAATCACACTAAGTGATGTTTTTTGAAAAAGTAAAAATGCAGCATGTCTCCTGTGATGGGTAGTGTGTGTGTGTGTGTGTGTGTGTGTGTGTGTGTGTGTGTGTGTGTGTGTGTGTGTGTGTGTGTGTGTGTGTGTGTGTGTGTGTGTGTGTGTGTGTGTGTGTGTGTGTGTGTGTGTGTGTGTGTGTGTGTGGGCATGTTTTCGTGAAATATCAGGACACAAATGTGTATAATGCATGGGTATGACATAGGTATTACAAAAAGAGGGTGAAATATGAGGACGTTCCCCATGTCCTCACTTTTCAAAATGCTTATAAATCACACAGGATGAGGTTTTTTTTTACAGAACATAAACTACGCAGTCTCCTGTGATGGGTAGGTTTAGGGGCAGGGGCAGTGTAGGGGATAGAAAATACGGTTTGTACCGTATAAAATGCATTATGCCTATGGAATGTCCCCACATTTCACAAAAACAAACAAACTGGTAGTATAAGCGCAACTTTTCCATCGTTGAGGTGAAAGGTAAGAATGTTTATGTAACGTGCAACATATGCCCAGAGTCTCTCCACGTCGGTGGAAAGTAATTCTAATCTAACGAAGCACCTCACTTCATCACATGCCACCACAAAATGAGTGGCTAAAAACCCAGTTGATAACACTCCACTAATAAAAGGAATAGTACAGTACTGATAATATTTACACTATAGCAGGCCTACTGATAATATTTACACTATAGTAGGCCTACTGATAATATTTACACTATAGTAGGCCTACTGATAATATTTACACTATAGCAGGCCTACTGATAATATTTACACTATAGGCCTACTGATAATATTTACACTATAGTAGGCCTACTGATAATATTTACACTATAGTAGGCCTACTGATAATATTTACACTATAGTAGGCCTACTGATAATATTTACACTATAGGCCTACTGATAATTTTACACTATAGTAGGCCTGATAATATTTACACTATAGGCCTACTGATAATATTTACACTATAGGCCTACTGATAATATTTACACTATAGGCCTACTGATAATATTTACACTATAGTAGGCCTACTGATAATATTTACACTATAGTAGGCCTACTGATAATATTTACACTATAGACCTACTGATAATATTTACACTATAGACCTACTGATAATATTTACACTATAGGCCTACTGATAATATTTACACTATAGTAGGCCTACTGATAATATTTACACTATAGGCCTACTGATAATATTTACACTATAGGCCTACTGATAATATTTACACTATAGGCCTACTGATAATATTTACACTATAGTAGACCTACTGATAATATTTACACTATAGACCTACTGATAATATTTACACTATAGTAGGCCTACTGATAATATTTACACTATAGACCTACTGATAATATTTACACTATAGTAGGCCTACTGATAATATTTACACTATAGGCCTACTGATAATATTTACACTATAGTAGGCCTACTGATAATATTTACACTATAGTAGACCTACTGATAATATTTACACTATAGGCCTACTGATAATATTTACACTATAGTAGGCCTACTGATAATATTTACACTATAGGCCTACTGATAATATTTACACTATAGGCCTACTGATAATATTTACATTATAGTAGACCTACTGATAATATTTACACTAGTAGGCCTACTGATAATATTTACACTATAGTAGACCTACTGATAATATTTACACTATAGTAGGCCTACTGATAATATTTACACTATAGACCTACTGATAATATTTACATTATAGTAGGCCTACTGATAATATTTACACTATAGACCTACTGATAATATTTACATTATAGTAGACCTACTGATAATATTTACACTATAGGCCTACTGATAATATTTACACTATAGTAGGCCTACTGATAATATTTACACTATAGACCTACTGATAATATTTACACTATAGTAGGCCTACTGATAATATTTACACTATAGTAGGCCTACTGATAATATTTACACTATAGACCTACTGATAATATTTACACTATAGTAGGCCTACTGATAATATTTACACTATAGACCTACTGATAATATTTACATTATAGTAGACCTACTGATAATATTTACACTATAGGCCTACTGATAATATTTACATTATAGTAGACCTACTGATAATATTTACACTATAGTAGGCCTACTGATAATATTTACACTATAGACCTACTGATAATATTTACATTATAGTAGACCTACTGATAATATTTACACTATAGGCCTACTGATAATATTTACATTATAGTAGACCTACTGATAATATTTACACTATAGTAGGCCTACTGATAATATTTACACTATAGACCTACTGATAATATTTACATTATAGTAGACCTACTGATAATATTTACACTATAGTAGGCCTACTGATAATATTTACACTATAGTAGACCTACTGATAATATTTACACTATAGGCCTACTGATAATATTTACACTATAGGCCTACTGATAATATTTACACTATAGGCCTACTGATAATATTTACATTATAGTAGACCTACTGATAATATTTACACTATAGTAGGCCTACTGATAATATTTACACTATAGTAGACCTACTGATAATATTTACACTATAGTAGGCCTACTGATAATATTTACACTATAGACCTACTGATAATATTTACACTATAGTAGGCCTACTGATAATATTTACACTATAGTAGGCCTACTGATAATATTTACACTATAGTAGACCTACTGATAATATTTACACTATAGTAGGCCTACTGATAATATTTACACTATAGTAGGCCTACTGATAATATTTACACTATAGTAGACCTACTGATAATATTTACACTATAGTAGACCTACTGATAATATTTACACTATAGACCTACTGATAATATTTACACTATAGTAGGCCTACTGATAATATTTACACTATAGTAGACCTACTGATAATATTTACACTATAGTAGGCCTACTGATAATATTTACACTATAGGCCTACTGATAATATTTACACTATAGGCCTACTGATAATATTTACATTATAGTAGACCTACTGATAATATTTACACTATAGTAGGCCTACTGATAATATTTACACTATAGTAGACCTACTGATAATATTTACACTATAGTAGGCCTACTGATAATATTTACACTATAGACCTACTGATAATATTTACACTATAGTAGGCCTACTGATAATATTTACACTATAGTAGGCCTACTGATAATATTTACACTATAGTAGACCTACTGATAATATTTACACTATAGACCTACTGATAATATTTACACTATAGTAGGCCTACTGATAATATTTACACTATAGTAGACCTACTGATAATATTTACACTATAGTAGGCCTACTGATAATATTTACACTATAGGCCTACTGATAATATTTACACTATAGGCCTACTGATAATATTTACACTATAGGCCTACTGATAATATTTACATTATAGTAGACCTACTGATAATATTTACACTATAGTAGGCCTACTGATAATATTTACACTATAGTAGACCTACTGATAATATTTACACTATAGTAGGCCTACTGATAATATTTACACTATAGTAGACCTACTGATAATATTTACACTATAGGCCTACTGATAATATTTACACTATAGTAGGCCTACTGATAATATTTACACTATAGTAGGCCTACTGATAATATTTACACTATAGACCTACTGATAATATTTACACTATAGGCCTACTGATAATATTTACACTATAGTAGGCCTACTGATAATATTTACACTATAGTAGACCTACTGATAATATTTACACTATAGTAGGCCTACTGATAATATTTAAACTATAGGCCTTCTGATAATATTTACACTATAGGCCTACTGATAATATTTACACTATAGTAGGCCTACTGATAATATTTACACTATAGGCCTACTGATAATATTTACACTATAGTAGACCTACTGATAATATTTACACTATAGTAGACCTACTGATAATATTTACACTATAGTAGACCTACTGATAATATTTACACTATAGTAGACCTACTGATAATATTTACACTATAGTAGACCTACTGATAATATTTACACTATAGTAGACCTACTGATAATATTTACACTATAGTAGACCTACTGATAATATTTACACTATAGTAGACCTACTGATAATATTTACACTATAGTAGGCCTACTGATAATATTTAAACTATAGGCCTTCTGATAATATTTACACTATAGGCCTACTGATAATATTTACACTATAGGCCTACTGATAATATTTACACTATAGGCCTACTGATAATATTTACACTATAGTAGACCTACTGATAATATTTACACTATAGTAGGCCTACTGATAATATTTACACTATAGTAGGCCTACTGATAATATTTACACTATAGGCCTACTGATCATATTTACACTATAGGCCTACTGATAATATTTACACTATAGTAGGCCTATTGATAATATTTACACTATATGCCTACTGATAATATTTACACTATAGTAGACCTACTGATAATATTTACACTATAGGCCTTCTGATAATATTTACACTATAGGCCTTCTGATAATATTTACACTATAGGCCTACTGATAATATTTACACTATAGGCCTACTGATAATATTTACACTATAGGCCTACTGATAATATTTACACTATATTAGGCCTACTGATAATATTTACACTATAGGCCTACTGATAATATTTACACTATAGTAGACCTACTGATAATATTTACACTATAGGCCTACTGATAATATTTACACTATAGGCCTACTGATAATATTTACACTATAGTAGACCTACTGATAATATTTACACTATAGGCCTACTGATAATATTTAGTAACTTGCCCAACACTGCATACATAAATAGTCACTGCGTACATTGTGACTATATAAACATGCAATATCATTTTTACGAAAAAAGACGAGCCTAAAATGTAGTTTAAAAAAACAAACAAAAAAAAAACTGGTTTTGGTTTTGTCGGGGGAAAAAGAGGAGCTTTCGAGTCTTCGTGCTTGCCGTTGCCAGAGTTCAGTAATTTAATCCCCCAATCAGAGATTTTCTGTGAAAAGAATACGTAATCTATCCAGTGTTTTACCTAAACATGAACAATCTGGCAACCATTTGCAGGCGAGCTCTCTCTCGTGTGCGTGCGGTGATCTGAAACTAGACCTGTAAATCTGTATCTGGACAATTTTTGCCCTTAAATAAAAATGAATAAAAATGAGAAAAATGTAAAATATTGTTTCAAATCATTCTAGGGCACCTTTAAGAAAACCCCTATACTGCATTATAAACAAAGGCTTCATGGATATTGTTACCAGTGTTTCATAGTACAGCAGGAAAGACCCAGCTATTAAATATAAGTGCATTTTATTCATAATACAGACATATTTGCTTGTTGTTAAATGAGTGTGCACATCAAGGGCTAAAATCATTTCGGAGCATATTAAAGAAACTTAATCTATGTGGCAAGAAGTTGAAGGTCTCAGGAGGGTTTTAATTTGAAGGACAGCTTTTGATGAAAGATGTGGATTCCATTAATCTTTATGCTTTCACAAATTTTAAATTAAAGTAATTGAAATGAGAACATGACACCGTCACCTTGAGTCACGGTGAGACAGCGATCGCGTGTCTCTGTGTAGCGTTGACACGTGCCTGTCAGACGTAATAGTGTGTTTCCTTGAAACCTGTATGGGAATTCAACTTCTTCATAACTTCTGAGCTCTTGGAAAAGGCTTTCAACAGAAGAAATACTCAAAACATGATGAGTTTCCATCACGCATGCAATTTTCAGAAATAACCAAAAAGCTTTTAAAAACTGTCCCTGTGCATGCATTGTGATTAGTGTTCTCATTCTGAAATGCTTTGCAAAATATGGCATGTTCAAATATCTAATATGCAAAAAAAAGAGAAAATACATGTATATCTGCTGAAGGGCTCATGTCTTTTTGTACTTCTTGTCCCCACACTAACTCAGCATTACTCTTCTAAAACAACACATTTTGTTCAAACTGGAGTTCAAATGAGACGCTAACAAGACGCTAAAGACCTCTAGTGTGTTTGTAATAGTGCGCTTCACACTTTGAGCTCACCGAAAACAAATCAACCAAGATGGTGGATGAAGTACGGAAATATTGCAAGAATATCAATAAAAGTCAGCATTATTAAAAATGGGCTGTTTTACAAATTGTGACCCGGGAGTACAACAGTAGTCCTGCGTTTCACGGGTATATCTGGGGCAATAGCCAACAATACATGGGTCAAAATTATACATTTTTCTTCTATGGCAGAAATCATTAGGATATTAAGCTCATGTTCCATGAAGATATTTTGTAAATTTCCTAATTTATATATGTATCGGTGTGCTCTTTGATACCAATCTCTCATTTAAAAGCCATGTTTCTAGCATCTGTAAAACTGCAACCATCTTAAAAATATATCAAAATTACGGCACATGCTCTCAATGCAAAATGCTGAACAGTTAGTTCATGCGTTCATGAGCTCAAGGCTAGATTATTGTAATGCTCTACTGGGTGGTTGCCCGCAATAAACAAACTCCAGCTGGTCCAAAACGCAGCAGCTCGAGTTCTTACTAGAACCAGGAAGTGTGATCACATTAGTCCGGTTCTGTCAACACTGCACAGGCTCCCAATTAAACATTGCATACATTTTAAAATATTGCTTATTACTTACAAAGCACTAAATGGTTTAGCTCCCCAGTATTTGAGTGAGCTCTTAACACATTATACTCCATCACGTCTACTGCACTCTCTAAACTCTGACCAGCTGATAATACCTAGAATATCAAAATCAACTGCAGGTGGTCGATCCTTTTCCTATTTAGCTCCTAAACTCTGGAACAGTCTTCCTAGCATTGTTCGGGAAGCAGACACACTCTGTCAGTTTAAATCTAGACTAAAAATGCATCTCTTTACTATGGCATACATACAGAACATTATCAATTGTATTATTCAAATCAGTAAATGATTGTTAGGCTGCATTATCTAGGTCAGCCGGAACCGGGAACACTTCCCATAACACCCGATGTACTCGTCACATCATCAGAAGAATGGCAACTACGCTAATGTTAGTCTCTCTGTTTATCCCGAGGTCTACTGAAGTCGGCCGGATTCAGGCCGTATCCCGATCAAATGGTGGACCGGCGCTCGGACATGACCTCTGAAATTGCCTTATTGATGCAACATCCTCAACAATCCGGTCTCCGGCGTGTTGCCTCGGATCTTTCGAAAATTCTGATCTATTATGACCTCTGACCTGAAAAAATCCCAGAATAATAATAAAAGGCCTCTGGCTTGGCTTGTTCAGTTGGGGACACTACATTTTCAGCTAAATATCTAAATAAATCTAATTAGTAAACTAAATTAACCATATCAACTATATTACCGATCTGCCGCATTGACACTGTATGATAACTGAACTGAGCTGATGACATCACTGTTTTCTACAGAGCGGCTGTACAGCCGATTCTAATTCTGTTGCATTATTTTCCTGTTTAACACAGTGAGGCTGCTTTGAAACAATCGGCATTGTAAAAAGCACTATATAAATACATTTGACTTGACTTGACTTGACTTAATGAGCATTGCTAAGGACTTCAGTTGGACAACTTTTGGATTTTTCTGCACTCACAGATTCAAAATGTTCAAATAGTTATAGCTCAGCCAAATATTGTCCTATCCTAACAATACACACATCAATGCTTATTTATTCATCTTTCAGATGATGTACAAAACTCTATTTTTTGGTTTTGTGGTCCAGGGTCACATTTGGTATATTTCTTTAAAGCCTAGCAGAAGACGACAGTAAAACATGCATTATATTATTACAAAGTGCACTTTTAAACATTTGTTAAGAAACACTGTCGTGTCATGTACTCTCTTTAAGTGCACTCAAGGAGTCTTTTGTTTCTTTCATATTTGAAGTGCACTACATGTGCACATAAAATACAATTTGTCTGACAACTCACTAAATGTTGGATATTATGTTTTAAAATAACAAAATTACTATCTCCTTCCTTTGTGAATAATCAATCAAGTGATAATTATTAAAGAAGACCTATTATTTCCTTTTACAAAGTCTTCATTTTGGGTTCTACTAGAGCAGGTTTTCCTGCTTGAATGTTGATTATTCCTCATATTCTCCATTGTTGCGGCTCCTCTCTTCCCAGTCTGTCAGTAACTCTCTGTTTAGTTCCTGTCTCTATGAAGCCCCTCCTTCTGAAAAGCACTCTATGCTCTGATTGGTCGGCTGTGTTGTGTCCTGCCCCTTCCCATAACCGCCAGTTTCAACACACTACTAACTCAACTAGGCCAGTCCTGGTTTTCCATATTCTGCGTATTAATTATTTAGATAAGGAATATTGTGAAATGTTTGATCCCAGAACAAAACAAAAGTAATAATACTTACTATTTGTGGTTATAGCTATTAAGAGTATGACAATTATAATACATGAAAATAATTTTTATCCACTTAAGTTATACTAGATTATATATCCCATAGTTTCAAATCCATTTTTGATGGGTTCAATTTTTAGTCTATGGGTAGTTTTTGTGTTATTCAGATCCTGGGTCAGACGTAACAACCCAGTGTTTGGGTAGTTTTTGTGTTATTCAGATCCTGGGTCAGATGTAACAACCCAGTGTTTGGGTAGTTTTTGTGTTACTCAGATCCTGGGTCAGACGTGACAACCCAGTGTTTGGGTAGTTTTTGTGTTATTCAGATCCTAAGTCAGACGTAACAACCCAGTGTTTGGGTAGTTTTTGTGTTATTCAGATCCTGGGTCAGACGTAACAACCCAGTGTTTGGGTAGTTTTTGTGTTACTCAGATCCTGGGTCAGATGTAACAACCCAGTGTTTGGGTAGTTTTTGTGTTATTCAGATCCTGGGTCAGACGTAACAACCCAGTGTTTGGGTAGTTTTTGTGTTACTCAGATCCTGGGTCAGATGTAACAACCCAGTGTTTGAGTAGTTTTTGTGTAAGTAACACAGATCCTGGGTCAGACGTAACAACCCAGTGTTTGGGTAGTTTTTGTGTTATTCAGATCCTGGGTCAGACGTAACAACCCAGTGTTTGGATAGTTTTTGTGTTACGCAGATCCTGGGTCAGACGTAACCCAGTGTTTGGGTAGTTTTTGTGTTATTCAGATCCTGGGTCAGACGTAACAACCCAGTGTTTGGGTAGTTTTGTGTTACCCAGATCCTGGGTCAGACGTGACAATCCAGTGTTTGGGTAGTTTTTGTGTTTCGCAGATCCTGGGTCAGACGTAACAACCCAGTGTTTGGGTAGTTTTTGTGTTATTCAGATCCTGGGTCAGACGTAACAACCCAGTGTTTGGGTAGTGTTTGTGTTACGCAGATCCTGGGTCAGACGTAACAACCCAGTGTTTGGGTAGTTTTTGTGTTACTCAGATCCTGGGTCAGACGTAACAACCCAGTGTTTGGGTAGTTTTGTGTTACTCAGATCCTGGGTCAGACGTAACAACCCAGTGTTTGGGTAGTTTTTGTGTTATTCAGATCCTGGGTCAGACGTAACAACCCAGTGTTTGGGTAGTGTTTGTGTTACGCAGATCCTGGGTCAGACGTAACAACCCAGTGTTTGGGTAGTTTTTGTGTTACTCAGATCCTGGGTCAGACGTAACAACCCAGTGTTTGGGTAGTTTTTGTGTTACGCAGATCCTGGGTCAGACGCGTGACAATCCAGTGTTTGGGTAGTTTTTGTGTTACGCAGATCCTGGGTCAGGCGTAACAACCAAGTGTTTGGGTAGTTTTGTGTTACTCAGATCCTGGGTCAGACGTAACAACCCAGTGTTTGGGTAGTTTTGTGTTACTCAGATCCTGGGTCAGATGTAACAACCCAGTGTTTGGGTAGTTTTGTGTTACACAGATCCTGGCTCAGACGTAACAACCCAGTGTTTGGGTAGTTTTTGTGTTATTCAGATCCTGGGTCAGACGTAACAACCCAGTGTTTGGGTAGTGTTTGTGTTACGCAGATCCTGGGTCAGACGTAACAACCCAGTGTTTGGGTAGTTTTTGTGTTACTCAGATCCTGGGTCAGACGTAACAACCCAGTGTTTGGGTAGTTTTTGTGTAACTCAGATCCTGGGTCAGACGTGACAACCCAGTGTTTGGGTAGTTTTTGTGTTACTCAGAACCTGGTTCAGACCTAACAACCCAGTGTTTGGGTAGTTTTTGTGTAACACAGATCCTGGGTCAGATGTAACAACCCAGTGATTGGGTTGTTTTTGTGTTACACAGATCCAGGGTCAGACGTGACAACCCAGTGTTTGGGTAGTTTTTGTGTAACTCAGATCCTGGGTCAGACGTGACAACCCAGTGTTTGGTAGTTTTTGCGTTACACAGATCCTGGGTCAGACGTAACAACCCAGTGTTTGGGTGGTTTTTGTGTTACACAGATCCTGGGTCAGATGTAACAACCCAGTGTTTGGTAGTTTTTGTGTTACTCAGATCCTGGGTCAGACGTAACAACCCAGTGTTTGGGTAGTTTTTGTGTTACACAGATCCTGGGTCAGACGTAACAACCCAGTGTTTTGGAGTTTTTGTGTTACACAGATCCTGGGTCAGACGTAACAACACAGTGTTTGGGCAGTTTTTGTGTTACACAGATCCTGGGTCAGACGTAACAACCCAGTGTTTGGGTAGTTTTTGTGTTATTCAGATCCTGGATCAGACGTAACAACCCAGTGTTTGGGTAGTTTTTGTGTTACACAGATCCTGGGTCAGACATAACAACCCAGTGTTTGGGTAGTTTTTGTGTTATTCAGATCCTGGGTCAGACGTAACAACCCAGTGTTTGGGTAGTTTTTGTGTAACTCAGATCCTGGGTCAGACGTAACAACCCAGTGTTTGGTAGTTTTTGTGTTACACAGATCCTGGGTCAGACATAACAACCCAGTGTTTGGGTAGTTTTTGTGTTACACAGATCCTGGGTCAGACATAACAACCCAGTGTTTGGGTAGTTTTTGTGTTATTCAGATCCTGGATCAGACGTAACAACCCAGTGTTTGGTAGTTTTTGTGTTACACAGATCCTGGGTCAGACGTAACAACCCAGTGTTTGGTAGTTTTTGTGTTACACAGATCCTGGGTCAGACATAACAACCCAGTGTTTGGGTAGTTTTTGTGTTATTCAGATCCTGGATCAGACGTAACAACCCAGTGTTTGGGTAGTTTTTGTGTTACACAGATCCTGGGTCAGACATAACAACCCAGTGTTTGGGTAGTTTTTGTGTTATTCAGATCCTGGGTCAGACATAACAACCCAGTGTTTGGGTAGTTTTTGTGTTACACAGATCCTGGGTCAGACGTAACAACCCAGTGTTTGGGTAGTTTTTGTGTAACTCAGATCCTGGGTCAGACGTAACAACCCAGTGTTTGGTAGTTTTTGTGTTACACAGATCCTGGGTCAGACATAACAACTCAGTGTTTGGGTAGTTTTTGTGTTACACAGATCCTGGGTCAGATGTAACAACCCAGTGTTTGGTAGTTTTTGTGTTACTCAGATCCTGGGTCAGACGTAACAACCCAGTGTTTGGTAGTTTTTGTGTTACTCAGATCCCGGGTCAGATGTAACAACCCAGTGTTTGGTAGTTTTTGTGTTACTCAGATCCTGGGTCAGACGTAACAACCCAGTGTTTGGTAGTTTTTGTGTTACACAGATCCGGGGTCAGACGTGACAACCGGCCTTTTGCACCCTGTTCAGAAGAGAGCTGTGCAGCTGGTGTGCAAAATATGTTCTCAGAAGTGTACACTGATTGTTTATGGACAGGTTATGGAGTCAGTCACTGCATATTTAGGCAACGAGAGACACACAGGACGGCGGTCTGAAGTTAGACACAAGCTCCAGCACGAGATCCAGCGCCGTTACAGAGGAAACGGGACAACGGAGACTGAACCATTACACTTCAAATGTTAAATTTTTACTTCAAATATTTGTTAAATGAGCTTAAATGTTGGAAATATGTATTAAGAGCTTAATAAAATATGCTATACTGTAAAATATGATTGAAAATAAAGGAATTTTCATGTTAGCCAGTGGTTGTGTTGAGTATTTAAAAAAAAGTTTAGAGGATTTAAGTTAATCCGTAGACATTAATTCATGTATGAAATTTAAAAAAGGGGGAAGAAAAGCTTGTATTATAGTAAAAATGAATTTGGGTTAAATTGCTGGGTAAAATTAAGCCAACGTGTGTTTGTCCAATATTTACCCAGCCCGTGGGTTAAAAACTACCAGAGTTCAGAAACAGTGACACTGATACTCCCGCTGGAGGGACTTTGTAACTTTGCAGAGCTTTTTTCATGCTCATACCAGAAACATCACACACTAAAGAAAGATGGGCATGTTGAAAGCATAACAGGTTCTCTTTAAAGGCAATGTCCTTGATCCTGACCAGAACACTTTTGAAATGCTGGTATTCTTTGAATTAGAAATACTTTGAAAATCCAAACACAAGCCTGCACCGCAGTGCAGAAATTCCCCAGCTAATCAAGAATTCAAAGTCAATGCATTTGGTTAAAATACTTTAAAATCAACTAGATGTTTTTGAGGAAAGGCTTTTGGAGTTTGCAAACTGGCCAGGATTTACCTCTGATGATGTATATCCAGGCTGATGAACAATATGAAGCATTCTAGATATTATAAAAGGAACAATTCCATCATCATACAAACAAAACACCATCCTATTCCTCTTTCCGTCTGAACACAAGTCTTGTTTGAAATGAAATGACGGTGGCGTGGATTATACAGCCCGAGGCCTTTCGCTGTGGCTGCTCTCAAGTTTGAATTTACAGATGATGGCGTTGGGAAAATAATGAAATTGTCTGTCTGCTCTGGAGAGGGATTCAGCGCCTGTGCCCAGCTGGAACGAAATTACCCGGCGAAGGGCAAATGCCATTTAATTTGCAAATGAGAAGATAAGTGTATTTATCAAGACTCTCTTTTTGTGTCAGTGCGAGAACTGTTTTCTTGTGCCACAGTGGAAAACACAGATGGAGGTTCTGAAATGGCCAGTGAACAGAAGGCTTGTGATTTCAAATACATCTTGAAATGTGTGAAGAAGAGGCTTTTACCTTAAAATGTTCACCTCCACCAAATAACTTTCAAACATGCATGTCAAGACGTGTCACATCAGTTTGGACATCAATGAAACTAAATGGTTTTGGCTCTTGAAAAACGCATGCAATGTGTGTTTACGTGTGAGTTAAGTTTTGAATGCTGCACAGTTTTCAGTGAATGAAGACTTTCATTTTTATGCTGTCAGACACACAAAGCTTTCGTAAGACTTCAGAACCTTTGTGAAAAATATGTACACTTTGGCATACTTTTTAAAAAGAGTACACTCAAAAAATGCTGGGTTAAAAACAACCCAAGTTGGGTTGAAAATGGACAAACCCAGCAATTGGGTTGTTTTAAGCAAACATTTTCTGAGTTTGTCCAATTTCAACCCAACCCAGAATTTTTCAGAGTGTACTTATTACAGTAATAATACATTTTAAAAGAATGTAATGTTTTCAGAGACTTGCATGTTCTTTTCAATTTAGTGTTTCAATTTATATTAAGTGCAATTAGCTGAACTTAAGAGAGCTTTTGAGCTACTTACTGTATGTAGGACTTAAGTACATCCTTATGTGTCATTTCATAATTACTTATTGTCTTTGAAATATGATTAAAGTTATTGCAGAATGTACTGACAAGAATTTTTGGAAAACTAAAATATACGTTAATTTAATTTCCATTAAAACGTGTATGTTAAATGTTTAAGTATATCTGTAATTACAGAATTGTAATGATGAAGCTGGAATTAAAATATTAATATGTGACCCTGGACCACAAAACCACTCATATGGGTCAGTTTTTTTATTTTATTTAATTTAATTTTTTAATTGATATTTATACATAATCAATATTTGAAAATCTGGAATCTGAGGGTGCAAAAACATACTTTGAAATCCTTTAAAGTTGTCCGAATGAAGTCCTAAACAATGCATATTACTACTATTAATACATTTTTGATATATTTACAGTAGGAAATTTACCAAATCTCTTCATGGAACATGATCTTAATATCTTTATGATGTTTGGCATAAAAGAAAAATGGATAATTTTGACCCATACAATGTATTGTTGGCTATTGCCACAGATATACCAGTTAGACGCAGGACTGCTGTTGGGCTCCAGGGTCTTCAAATATTGACTTTATAACACCCTACAGTTAAAATTACTGTAACAAATATGGCTCCTGCGGCTCTTCAGCCCGGCCGCCAGAGGGAGCCGTCACCTGAGTATTGACTCTTCCCATTCTGGACTTCATTTCCCATAGGCCCTCATTCCTGGGACTGATTGCGCACACACCTGCACATCATCACACACACTCCATATAACACACACGCACACTTACATGCACCGCGAAGTCTTGATTTGCCTAGGTGATCATTTCCGAGCGTTTCTTTGTTGGACTGTTTCTCTGCTACCGATTGGACTGCCACTTCTTTGTGAACCACTGCCGCCTACCCTGACCTCTGCCTGTTTCCTGGACTCTGACTACTTGCCGCCTGTCTTGACCCCAGCCTGTCCTCGTTTACGATTCTGCTATATCCCTGTCTGTACGGTACTGTTGTCTGTTAATAAATAAGCTGCACATGGATCCTCCTGCTGTCGACCCATCATTACAGAAGACTTCGCCATCAAACGATCCAGCAGCTCTCATGCAGATCTCTTCTGAACTCTCAGCCCAGGCTAACCAGCTCGCTGTACATCAACATCAACTAACCCACCTCACTTCCCTCACCGAGGAACTGGTAAAGACTTTGCAGAGCCTCCACTATCCTCTCTCTGAGGCCACCACGCCGCCATCTCCCACCACAACCAGCATGGTGACCGCGCCCCCTCCAGTGAATCCGCGTCTCGCTTTGCCAGAGAAATTCGACGGCAATCCCGCCACATGTAAGGGCTTCTTGTTACAATGTTCCCTATTTGTTAACCAGCAACCTTCCATGTATTCAACAGAGATCAGTCGAATATCCTTGGTGTGTTCTCTGCTCACGGGCAAGGCTTTGGAGTGGGCCACGGCGGTATGGAGAGAGGACAGCTCAGTGTTTCCCACCTTCTCAGCATTTCTCCGAAGCTTCAAAGAAGTGTTCGAACACCCGGAAGGAGGTAAAAGTGTGGGTGATTGACTACTGACCCTATCACAAGGGAGATCCACAGCCGCCGAGTTCGCACTACAGTTTCGCACCCTGGCCGCTCAGACTAATTGGGTGGAGGACACTCTGAAACTTCTCTTTCGCAAGGGATTAAACCTGGAGCTGCAGGCGGAACTGGCATGTCACGATGAGGGCAGGTCGCTGTCTTCCTTCATTGAACTGGCCATTCACATCGATAATCTCCTCCGCCACGCCGCCCACTTCCTTCAGTAGCCAGCAACGTATCTACCTACGAACCCATGCAACTGGGCTACACTCCTCTGCAGCTGGAGGAGCGTGAGAGGAGAAGGAATATGCATCTGTGTCTCTACTGTGGACAGGCTGGTCACGTCAAACTGCACTGCCCCATCAGACCCAACGTCTCCAGTTCTAGATCGGTGAGTTCTGAATATCCTTCTAACTGTCTGAAAATACCCATCCAACTCACCTGCAATGGTCGTATGGTGTCCACGGTGGCACTCCTGGACTCCGGGGCAGCGGGAAATTTCATGTCTGACACCTTCATTCGCAAATACAGTATTCCACTAACTGATTATCATTCCCCACTAACAGTGGAGGCGCTAGACGGCAAACCCACAGGAGGAGGGAGAGTTTCACACATTACATCCGAGATCACTCTTCAGTCTGGTGCCCTCCACACAGAACAGATTCGGTTCTATGTCATCCATTCACCCAACAATCCCGTCATCCTGGGTCTACCATGGCTTCGTACACAATCCCGTTATTTCCTGGAAGGAGGGACAAATTATCCAGTTGGGAGCAACCTGTAGACAACGCTGTCTGAGTGCAGTTCGCCCACTTCCTGTGCACACCATAACGGTCAACGAAACACCCTCGACCACGAGTCAAGCATCCCCACAGAATACAGTGACTTGCGTCTGGCTTTTAGTAAAATTAAATCCACTGAATTACCCCCACATCGCTCTAGCGACTGTGCTATCGAGCTGCTGCCTGGAACAACGCCACCTAAAGGGCGTATCTTCCCCTTGTCTCAACCTGAGGAGGAGGCCATGAAGGCCTATATCGAGGAAGAAGTGGCCAAAGGGTTCATCCGACCATCTACCTCTCCCGCTTCGTCCGGGTTCTTCTTCGTGAAGAAGAAGGATGGCAGTCTCCGTCCATGCATTGACTACCGTGGTCTCAATGACATCACTATTAAGTTCCGGTATCCACTACCACTAGTACCAGCAGCTCTGGAGCAACTCCGACAAGCCCAGTTCTACACCAAACTAGACTTACGCTGTGCATACAACCTCATCCGTCGAGCAGGAGGCGAGTGGAAAACCGCATTCTCCACATCTTCAGGGCACTCACGAGACCCTGGTCATGCCTTTCGGCCTGTCCAACAGTCCTTCAGTCTTCCAGTCATTCATCAATGATGTGTTCCGGGACATGCTCAACCAGTGGGTCATAGTGTATATTGACGACATCTTAATCTACTCAAACACCTTTCAAGAACATGTCCAACACGTCCGAGCAGTCCTACGCTTGATCCAACACAACCTGTACGCCAAGGCCGAGAAATGTGAGTTTCATCGCACGTCTACATCATTCCTGGGTTACATCATCAGCGCGACGGAGTCGCATGGGCGACAAAAGGTTACGGCAGTGCTGGACTGGCCGCTTCCCCATACGCTAAAGGAGTTGCAGCGCTTCCTGGGGTTCGCCAACTTCTATCGAAGGTTCATCAGGAACTTTAGTATGGTAGCAGGGCCACTGACATCCATGACTAAAGCGTAGAACCTCTCGTCTCACCTGGTTCCCGAAGCTGAACAGGCATTTCAAGAATTAAAGGCGTTTCACATCAGCCCCAATTCTCCGGCATCCGAACCCTGAACTCCCGTTCCTTGTGGAGGTGGACGCTTCCAGCACAGGCATTGGCGCAGTTCTCTCCCAGCGACAGGATGAACCAGCCAAAACGTTCCCTTGTGCCTTCTACTCCCGGAAACTAACAGCGGCAGAACGTAACTACGACGTGGGCAACCGTGAACTACTCGCCATGAAGGCGGCCCTAGAAGAGTGGCGACACTGGCTCGAGGAGCAAAGCATCCATTCACAATACTCACCGATCACAAGAACCTTGAGTACCTACGATCGCCAAACGCCTAAATCCACGACAGGCTAGATGGGCACTGTTTTTCGCTTTGACTTCAACGTCACCTACAGGCCCGGGTCTAAGAATATCAAGGCGGATGCCCTATCACGTCAAACCGATGAGATCGAACGCCCCGGTAATCCTGAGAACATCCTACCCGAAACTTTGCTGCTTGCTCCCGTACAGTGGGATATCATAACCGAAATTTCTCAGACCAATGATCAAATCGAGATACCAGCTACATGTCCTCCAAACCGCACCTACGTACCAGTGCACCTCTGAGACAAGGTAATGCATCAAGTTCACGATTTCCCCAGTTCCGGACACCCAGGTATCACAGCCACTCTCCATCTCCTCCAAAATCGATTCTGGTGGGAGACTATGCTCACTGACGTCACTGCTTTCATCACTCGCTGCACCACATGCCAGACCACCAAAACATTGCATCAAGCACCGGCTGGCCTTCTTCAACCACTACCCATTCCGCAACGTCCTGGTCCCACATAGCTATAGACTTTGTCACTGATCTGCCCGAATCTCAACACCACCATAGTAACAATCATAGATCGATTCTCCAAGGCCTGCCGATTACTGCCATTACCCAAACTGCCTACCGCCCTTGAGACTGCTGAACTCCTGTGCAATGCGGTTTTCGCTTCTATGGTTTACCGAAGACATAGTTTCCGACCGAGGACCACAGTTTACATCAAGAGTCTGGGCTGCTTTCTTCAAACAACTCAACATTAATGTTAGTCTCACTTCTGGGTACCATCCGAATCCAATGGACAGACAGAGCATGAACCAGGAGCTCACGATTTCTTCGTTCTTACTGCAATCAGAATCAAGCGGATTGGAGCCTGTATCTCATGTGGGCTGAGTACGCCCAGAACTCCCTTCGGAAGCCCGCCACTGGCATCACCCCCTTCCAATGTGTCTTGGGCTTTCAACCCCCCCTCTTCCCCTGGTCAGACCAACCTTCAGAGCTGCCCTCAGTCACTGAGTGGAAGCGTCGCAGCGAGGAGACCTGGGAAGCAGCTCACCATCATCTCCAACAGGCAGTAAGACGGCTGGAGGGTCAAGCCAATCGTCACGGCGACCCAGTCCACAGTACACAGTGGGTCAGTGGGTATGGCTCTCCACACGAGATCTCGCCTAAAGCTCCCCTGTGTCGCAAACTCAGCCCCAGGTATGTAGGGCCTTTCCAAATTTTAAAACAAATTACACCGTTTCATTTCGACTTGAGTTACCTGCTAATTATCGCATTTCTCCCACTTTCCATGTGTCGCTGCTGAAACCCTCTGAAGTCCGAGAGAGAGCCCGTGGGAGCGAGACCCACAACCCCACCCTTGGTCATTGAAGGCGAGGAGGCATATCGGGTCAGCGCTACTCGATTCAGGCGCCGGGGTGGAAGGCTGCAGTATCTGGTGGATTGGGAGGGTTCGGCCGGAGGAGCGGTCCTGGGTCAATAGGGTAGATATCCTAGATCCATCTCTCTTGGAAGAGTTCCATAGGACACATCCGGGCGTCCGGCCCCTCGTCCACGCGGTAGACCCGGCGCCCACTTCCTCGCGTCTGGAGCCGCTCACAGGGGCGCTGTAACAAATATGGCTCCCGTCACCTGAGTATTGACTCTTCCCATTCTGGACTTCATTTCCCATAGGCCCTCATTCCTGGGACTGATTGCGCACACACCTGCACATCATCACACACACTCCATATAACACACACGCACACTTACATGCACCGCGAAGTCTTGATTTGCCTAGGTGATCATTTCCGAGCGTTTCTTTGTTGGACTGTTTCTCTGCTACCGATTGGACTGCCACTTCTTTGTGAACCACTGCCGCCTACCCTGACCTCTGCCTGTTTCCTGGACTCTGACTACTTGCCGCCTGTCTCGACCCCAGCCTGTCCTCGTTTACGATTCTGCTATATCCCTGTCTGTACGGTACTGTTGTCTGTTAATAAATAAGCTGCACATGGATCCTCCTGCTGTCGACCCATCATTACAATTACAATCTTTATTATAATTACAATCATTACTTACATGTACTTTAGTATGTTAGTCAGCACATCAAAACAAGTGCACTTCTTCAAAGAACAAAAAAAAATAGATAAAATATAATAATTTAA
This sequence comes from Gobiocypris rarus, assembly GCA_023029165.1. NCBI lineage: Eukaryota > Metazoa > Chordata > Actinopteri > Cypriniformes > Gobionidae > Gobiocypris > Gobiocypris rarus. The sequence continues at coordinate 4,114,387 of CM040916.1, forward strand.
AAATGTACTTTTAAGCTACATTTGTATTTGATATTATTACAAAGTGCACTTTTTAAAAGTGTGAGAATAAACATAGTCCTGAAAGTGTACTCTCTTCCCTTAAAGTCAGATTGAAAGGGAAGTTGCACTCGTCTTGTCTTCTCTATTGTGCTGTATATCAGAGAGAATCGCTTCACAAACAAGAGCAAATGATTGTGTCCGTGGGGAATTGATTGGATGGTTGTGGTTTGCTATTGGTGGATCTCATGTGAGTGACAGGTGGCCCCGCCCTCATGCCAGAGGAGAACCTGTGTTTAAGGCATAAGGATTAGAATGACAATTATTTTTGAACTTCCTTTGACGTAATCATGCTAAATAAAAAATAGGGTGAATTCAAAGAGATGACTTGTAAAACATGTCCCATCTCCCTAAATTCACCCTAAATGAATGAAAAGTCTTCACCAGAACTGGCTCAAGCAGTTCGTCACCCTTTGAAATCTGCATGTTTTATGCATAATACAATTGTGGTGGTACTGTGCATTTAGTGAATGTCAGGACGAGCACTCAGTGTTTCTAACCTCACACAAGAGTTTGACTGCATAAAAGCATTGCATTTCTTTTCTTTCCCCTCTTTTTCTTTCTCTTGGATTAAATACATCAAAGACCCCCTGATGCTCCACGAGAGCGCTCGCTGTCTGTTACGCGGGTCCATGTGTTGTACATGATAAGAGCTCTTTTAGAGTCCTTTCTCTCAATACCATTACTGTCACAGCTAACTGTTAGACAGATACACTTCCTGTTCTGGTGGCCTGGAGAGTTTTTTTGCTGTTGTTCTTTTTCACACATTACGCCTGATTCCTCCAAACACAATTACTCTGTTTAATTAGCTCCATATTTCTCCGACTCTGCTAATGTTGACTTGCAACACTCTGTGAAATGTCTCTCTCTAGCGCCACCAAAACGAGCTGCTGTCACAAACGTCACTTATGCTAATGAGAATCCAATTAGTCATTGTGCAGGAGTTTTCTTTTGAATCTTCATATTGAGCTGCTGGTTACACTGTCACATGTGCAGGTATTTCAACAATACAAGTCAAATTTCTGAAATGTTCAGCACCCGCTGAGATTACAAATCACACTAGAGAAATAGTATAGTATTACCATAGATTATATAAGAGTGCCATGCACTGAAAAATATGACCTGCAGTTTACCAAGATGTATTGACTGATGATCTGAAAATAAGTTTACTTTAAAAAAGAACTAGTTCACAAAGAAAATATAGTCTATATGAAATATGAAATACTATTTTTTTCTCTGTGTTCTTATAAAATAGTAATTATTTTGGAATAAATTATTAATAATACTATGACTAAAAACATACTTAAATTGAACATGACAAATTCAAATTAGAATGGAATTAAATTATTGGTTGGCCTTTTTAAAAGTGTAAATGTTAATTTATTTAACCCGTAAAATGTGCCATCAATAGACCTCATTCATGAAACTTTCAAAAATATGAGTAAATGCAGAATAATATGCACCTTAAATGGACTTTCGTGACCACTCTGGGCAGACTGTTCTGAAGTTATAGGCAAAAATAGCCATTTTTGGTCTCTCTGGACCAGTAGGTGGCGCTGTGCCGGAACGCAGCATGTGGCCTCAGGTCATGCTTGTGATGACATGTACCAACTTTGGTATCAATACGCTGAAGCGTTATGGAGACATAGCCTCGCATCCAATTTGCTGTGTTATTTGCCAAATTTGTTAGAAAATTCAAAATGCTGGTAAAAACTTTTCGATGGAAAATTATTTTATGATGCAATCAAATCGTCTTGAGTCAAGGAATCAGAGGAAAACATTTTTTTTTCTAAGTTATTAGCATAAACTAAATTTGGACAGTTGGTGTCGCTAGAGGGATTGAGTTAGAGACTCCAAATTTTCTCTGTGGAAGAAGCAGAAGAAGAAGAAGAAGAAGAAGAAGAAGAAGAAGAAGAACAGAGACGAACGCCTTTGGTGCTTGGCCCCTAACTGTTAGGCCATATCCTAACAATAAATACTCAATTAACTGAGAGCTTTGGTTGCTATGATTTAGAATATCCACGGCAGAAATGTGTTACTAGTATCTCGTTTTCAATAATATTTTTGAATATAAAAATGCAGTAACCAGCAATATTACCTTCTCCATTGCTGTTCAGTTGTTGTGCGAGTAGAAAGATTGGTCGGAGTAGTATCTGTCCCGCCCCTCCTCCACTGTGATTGGACGGCTGGGTAAAAAGTGACAGTGATTTTACCCAAAGTTGAACAGTTTTCAGCTCTCAGCTACAAGAACAACAACAAAAAAAAATGCAAACAGTTTGTCCTAGTACAGTTTGCCTAAAATAACACATAATTATTGAATGTTGTAAGGTTTTGTACCAACTAACACTTTGAAAATACAATTTTCATGAATCCAAAAATGTACATCAGCGGCTTTACAAATGATTTAAACACAAATTCATTCTGACTGTGTTTAATGAATGAGTGCCATTAAGTGTAAATGTGATAGTAAAATTACAATAAGTGTTAATTTACACCAAGTGCAAATAGCCCACCTAATTGGCAGAGGCTATTTACAGTGACTCCGCCCACCATTGTCTGATTGAGCCAGACAAAATGTCAAAAGAAACCTGTCTGATAACAGTGGTGTGGAGCAGTGGTGTAGGCAGAATTTTTTTTTTGATCGGGCCTGGGCAAAAATGGGTGGGCACGATCAGTGTCACTGTCACCATAACCCAAAACTGTAGCTACTACCTGTCCACATACGAGCAGCGGCTACAATACACGTTTGTGCCTTTATTTCGCAACTTTCAGGACTTAAAGGATCTGCTGCTAACATATTGGTGCCAGATACCACAGCACACCTTCAGAGGTCTAGTGGAGTCCACACCTCGACGGGTCAGCAAAAGGGGGACCAACACAATATTAGGAAGGTGTTCATAATGTTATGATCGCTGTATAATAGGTTACACTGTATTACAGTCAGGGTTTAGTTTAGGGTTAGTTACTTGTAATTATGCATAATTTACTATTGATACTATTTTAACATGTAACAAGGACACTTTAACAAGGCTACGCCCATGGTGTGGAGAGTAAGGCATATTAACTTGATCTACCAAGTCTGAATTCACATTTTACAGAACTCATTCATCTCCTTTTTTCCATTGCATATCAGCTCGGGAGGCATTCATTTTAAATAAAAAATTAAGAAAATATTCGAAGAGTGGAAATAAAGTGCCTAACGGTAGGGTTACGGAGCCTTTCTCTTTAGTGTCGCTCCGGCCTGTCGTCTGTGCGATCTGTACAGCACTGCTTTGACTGCGATTGATGTGTTTAGGGTCACAGCGGTTCAGGGTTCAATCTAGTTACTCTGTCATGGTCTTGTTGAAATACATAATTTCATGTACAAGGGCAAAGGCGAGCTTCAAACTCTGGTTTCTGACTCAGCTTGACTTGTTTAAAGCTGGTCAGGAGTGCAGCAGCATTCAAGATTAATACAGTGGCTGGTTTTTCCACGCAGACTAATCAATAAATGATAAGGCTGTATATTAAGTACTTTTCGATAGGCAGTGAAGTATGGATTCCTAGATCAGGGACATCTCTGATTTATAAAGTTTTAAATAAGCATAAAACTCCTGAATAAATCATCTCCTACTAAAGTTTGAACAGTGCTTGTTAATTTTGACAGTTGCATGTCAGAGCTCCAATTATTATTGTTTGCTCGACTTCTCGCCTAACAAAGTTTGAGTTTTCTAGTTCTATGCTTTATTAAACCTTATTACACAGGTTTAGATTTTTGTGGAAACTGTGATACATTTGTTTCAGGATTATTTGATGAATATAAAGCTCAAAAGAACATTTGAAAGAAAAACCTTTCGCAACATTATAAGTGTCTTACTTTTGATCAACTGAATGTGTCCTTGCTGCATAAATGTATTAATTTGATTTATTTATTTGTAATTAGTCATTTAAATACTGAGTAGTGTTAAGTAACCACATGTACGTACTATAAGGTTAGGGTTTGGTTTAGGATTAGCTGCGTGTAATGTAATTTATATACACACCGATCAGGCATAACATTATGACAGGTGAAGTGAATAACACTGATGATCTCTTCATCACGGCTCCTGTTAGTGGGTGGGATATATTAGGCAGCAAGTGAACATTTTGTCCTCAAAGTTGATGTGTTAGAAGCAGGAAAAATGGGCAAGCGTAAGGATTTGAGCGAGTTTGACAAGGGCCACATTGTGATGGCCCCAGGGGTCCTCCAGAAGGTTCTAAAGGGTCCCCGGAAATATTCAGAGAATAAAAAGACAAAGCAAAAATTTACAAAGTCTACCAAACATTCTAACTGTTTAATTTCTAAATGTTTCTCTCCTTTCTTGCTGTATTCATACTTACCAGATTTGTGAATGTTTGCTTTGTATCTGTAGTGAGTTTTTCTCACCATCGCTCACTGGGTTGTAAAGCAGTATTCCTAACGCAGTAAGCTGCTAATATACATTTATTGTGAATGTTGCTTATATAAATTATTTTTAATTGAAAATGCTCTTCTTCAGATTTAAAATCCAACATTAAGTATAGCCAATTTAAGTTTGGAAACAATATGCTGTATTTTTAATGTCACGCTTACTATTTATCTAACAGTTTGAATGTTTTTTCATACATAAACATATATAGATTAGGAAGGCGGTCTCTCATAAAAGATTCATCATATTTAGTGGGCTAGACGACTGGGTCAGAGCATCTCCAAAACTGCAGCTCTTGTGGGGTGTTCCCGGTCTGCAGTGGTCAGGATCTATCAAAAGTGCTCCAGGAAGGAACAGTGGAGAACCGGCCACAGGGTCATGGGCGGCCCAGGCTCATTGATGCACGTGTGGAGCGAAGGCTGGCCCGTGTGGTCCGATCAAACAGACGAGCTACTGGAGCTCAAACTGCTCAAGAAGTTAATGCTGGTTCTGATAGAAAGGTGTCAGAATACACAGCGCATTGCACAGCATAGTGACAAAATAACACCAATATTTATTGGTGTAATAAAATATTGGTGTTATTTTGTCACTTATTTAGCAGTCGGCTAGCTGGATGCCGTTTATGTTGAGTTATGGCACATGCAGAGATGAGATGAGAAGTCCCAGAAAAGTACTCGTAGTGTCATTCAGTATCGGCAAGTACCCAAATGTGAGTACTTGTTGCAAAAAAAAAGTGGTATCAGTGCATTAAAACTATATGAAAAAAAATATTTTTTTACTGTATTAATAAATGCTTTGGTAAACAGAATAGACATCTTTCAACTTATTTTGAATTTGTTTTTTTGTTTTTTTGCTTAACTTATGGCCAAACTTACAGTATTTTGATGAACATATGTTGCCATGAATCTTTTCTTAAGAACAGTATTAAGCACCAAAAATCCAAAAGGTATTACTGGTAAAACAGGTCTGAACCAATTTTGATGAAATATTGAGTCATGTTCTACAGAGATTGTGAGGTGAGAGGGTTATTAAATATGAACACATGTTATTAAAACATCTCTAGCACAACAAGCCTCAAGCCTCCCATCCATTTAAAATGATTACTGAAATATCTTACAGAATAAAGTTGACTCATTTGTTAAACGCATGATGAAAGATGAAACAGCCCTATTATGACTTTTCCTCTGCTTTGGAGGTTTGCTTACACTTCTCTCGTCTTAAGACCCTTGAAGGCAAAAGGGTAAGAGATGTTTCAGTGTCATTATAAGCGATGTGAAATGGATGAGCCTGCGCTCTTGCTCTGGGCGAGATTGTAAATGGATGACCCGTGAGCTCTTGACAGCACCAGTTTACTCTGTTTATGATGGCGAACTGCTCGAGTCATGAAACCATTAACAGTGTGAGAAAGTGAATGCATGGAATGAAAGACTTTCAGTTTTATTCAGATGGAGAATGGGCTTACGGCGGGGCATGGACCCTTGTTGATCCTGAAACTGCGTTCGATTTGTTGGATCATGTTTGGTTCGTTTTCACAATATTTCACAAACTGATAGCAAGCGTAGACACGAGCAGACATGGGCCGCTGTGCTTTCAGTCGGCAGAGAGAAGCTTCTCCTGCTGAAAGGCTGTGTTTAAGAAAGTGAAAGGGCCGTGTTTTCTCAGTGAAAGAAAGATTTCTACGTTTATATTTATGAAAAATGCACAAAAATACATTTTCAATTTTTATATGAAATATAGATTTCCAAAAACATGTTTTACTCTAAAGCTGAAAGAAAAATCAAAGACATATAACTAAACAAGTTGTGTTACAAATTTCAGCTTGATATCCAGCTCGTTCTCACTTCCAGAGCATCAAAATCTGAAGCGTTCCTTCCACGTCACCATGAACAGAACACTAGGTGTCATTTTTCGACACAGGTAATCAGCCAGTCATTGTATTTACATTTATTTTCTTTAAATTACTAAGACACTCAGTTTGAACACATAACCCAAGCCCATCCCATCCCTAAACCTACCTATGTGTGTGTTACATGATATGAAACACAGGATATAACGGGCAGATGCAACTGCAGGCACAATTTATTCAGAAAGTACAACTATTCCAAGTGTTCTGAGGCAAAACGATTGGTTTCTGCATGAGGTAATCAGAGCTGCTAACACAAGCTCTTGAAGCTCCGCCCCATTAACCGCTAACTCATTTGAATTTAAAGGGACAGACAAAAATGACAAGTTTTTGCTCACCCTCAAAAAGTGACAATTTTAACATGATTTAAAACATGATCTGTGTGGTATTGTGAGGTATAACTTCACATACACACTCTGGGGACATCAGAGACTTATTTTACATCTTGAAAAAGTGGCAAATCAACCACCCCTTTAACCAAAAGCCCTACAGATTGGGAACGATATAAGGGTGAGTAAATGCTGACAGAATCATCATTTCTGGGTGAACTGCCCCTTTTTAAACTTGATGAGATGAGAGTGGTTTGTATATTGAAATGTGACTCATTTCATGTTTCTGTTATTAGTGCATATAGTATCAAACGACAGCGGTAACACATTTGGAAAGGTGGTTGTGTTTTGAAGCTCGTGTTGTGGTGTCTGAAAACATGCTGTAACTCAAGCCAAACACACACATTCATTCATTCTGCTCCACTGATGCACAGATTTCATCGACACACGTCTCTCACACACCACATTTGCATCAGTTGTATCAGTTTTTTTACAATCTCGTTTGGATGCAGAATGCAGTGTCATACATTTGATAAATATTGAATGTATGTTTTATTATAAATGTTGTGCTGGTGTGAGTTTGGCATTGTTTATTTTAAAGCAGTGCTTCTCATTGACCAACTTAATATTCAGAGGCCTTACATAGGCTGCAATATTTCTGCTGTAATTATGGCAAAGTCTTTTTTTATTATTTTATTTAGTTATGGACTGAAAAAAAAAGAAAAAAAAAAGAAGTGATGCAACCAGTCACTAGAACATTTTTCAATTGGAGACCTGAATTTCTTTTTTTTACACTGTGTTTGACAAATCATATTATTATTAAGGGGCATGAAATGAAATACGATTTCAGTTTACTTCGTGATTGTGTGTGTGTGTGTGTTTGTGTGATGGGTAGGTTTAGGGACAGGGGCAGTGTGTGTGTGTGTGTGATGGGTAGGTTTAGGGGCAGGGGCAGTGTGTGTGTGTGTGTGTGTGATGGGTAGGTTTAGGGGCAGGGGCAGTGCGTGTGTGTGCCCGCCCCTTGCCTTCCTGGATGTGCATTGGAAGGCTTTGGCATTTTGGAACTATTTAGTGCCAAAATATGGAACACCGGAACACCAAAATGGCCATAATCTATATATAGTTTCCTCTCTCTCACTACCCTAATCGGTGGGGTGGCAGAAACACCATTGAAGTCAGCGCCCAGAAGCAGATGGAGGCGATCACACACATCCTGCCCAGTGCGTCGGCGTGGAGCCGGCCATGGGAAGAATGTCCAGCCCGCTCAGGCCGCTGCCAAGCCAGGAGGTAAGCGCCGCTGTAAGAGACCCTGAGACGGGCCACCCAGAGGTGGAGGAGACTGCTCTTTGGGAGATGGCTGCAGCACCACTCCCTCCCCCGGAGGAGGGCCGGGGGAGCTCAACACATTTGACATCTGTTCCGCCACTGGGCCTATTGCCAGTGGAACCCCAATTGTCAATAACAGAGCAGTTTCTGACATCTCTGGGTGCCAAGAGGTGCTTGGTAGTGTCCGACGCTTCCATGCCTTGGCACCCTCAAGCGCCTCTCCAGTCGCCAGCGGGGGTGCTGGGGACGCAAACAAGCTGCCTTCTCGCATTCGTGCACCTCCCCAGCAGACGCAGACCCCACAACAGGCCGCTCCCCTGCCGTCTATGTCGGGTCCCTGCATGATGCTGCAGGTACGTCTGTGGTGCCGTTGACCCCGCTTGTACGGTCGTTGGGGGCCTGGCTAGCACTCCCCAGCCCGTCTAGCTGGCTCGTCCGTACCAACAGACTCGGCTATGCGATTCAGTTCGCCCGGCGTCCCCCCCCAAGTGCAGGGGTATTCGCTTCACCTCTGTGGCCGAGAAGAATGCCTCTGTTCTCCAGGCAGAGATCGCAGTCCTACTGGCGAAGGACGTGATAGAGCCGGTCCCTCCAGCCGATATGAAGTCCGGGTTCTACAGGCCGTACTTCATTGTACCCAAGAAAGGCACCGGGTTATGGCCGATCTTGGATCTGCGATTATTGAACCAGGCCCTTCACAGGCTGTCGTTCAGGATGCTCACGCAGAAACGCATCTTCAGGTGCAACCGTCCCCAAGATTGGTTTGCAGCGATCGACCCGAAGGACGCATACTTTCATGTCTCGATTCTTCCTCGACACAGACCGTTTCTACGCTTTGCATTTTACAGACGAGCATATCAGTAAAAGCCTTCGGGTTTCTCGGGATGGAGATAGATTTGGTCGCTCTGACAGCGTGCCTCACACAGGAGCGCTTCCAGTCAGTGTTGAACTGCCTGAATTCCTTCAGGGGCAGGACAGCGGTTCCACTGAAATATTTTCAGAGGCTCCTGGGGCATATGGCATCCGCATCCGCAGCCGCAGCAGCAGTAACGCCGTAAGTAACGCAGTAACGCCGATTGCTTCATATGAGACCGCTTCAACGCTGGCTACACAACCGAGTCCCGTGATGGGTCCCTCCGCGTCACAGTGACGTCGTGATGCCGCCAAACCTTCAGCCCGTGGTCGGACCCTTCATTTCTACGAGCAGGAGTGCCTCTAGAACAGGTGTCCAGGCATGCTGTTGTCTCCTCGGATGCCTCTGCCACCGGCTGGGGTGCCACGTACAACAGGCTTGCAGTTTTGGGTCTGTGGACGGGGCCTCAACTGCAATGGCATATCAATTGCCTGGAGTTGTTAGCAGTACGTCTTGCACTCAGCCGCTTCAAAACTCCGCTCAGAGGCAAGCACGTTCTGGTCCGTATGGACAGCACTGCGGCCGTTACGTACATCAACAAACAGGGTGGTCTACGCTCCCGTAGCATTCACAACTCGCCCGCCATCTCCTGTTATGGAGTCAGAAGCATCTGAGGTCGCTTCGTGCCTATCACATTTCGGGCCTGCTCAATCGTGCGGCCGAAGAGCTCTCACGGCAGCCAGTGCTCCCCGGGGAGTGGAGACTCCATCCCTAGGTGGTCCAGCTGATTTGGAGTCGCTTTGGGGCCGCACAGGTAGACCATTTGCCAGTTGTTTTATTCCCTGACCGAAGGGACCCTCGGCACGGATGCGCTGGCACACAGCTGGGCCCGGGGCCTACGCAAGTATGCGTTTCCCCCAGTGAGGCTTCTCGCACAGACTCTGTGCAAGGTCAGGGAGGACTTGGAGCAGGTCCTGTTGGTCGCTCTGTACTGGCCCAACAGGACGTGGTTCCCGGAACTAGTGTTCCTTGTGACAGCACCTCCTTGGCCCATTTCTCTGAGGAAGGACCTCCTGACTCAGAGACGGGGCACCCTCCGGCACCCACATCCGACTGGAAACTCCATGTCTGGTCCCTGGATGGGACGCGGAGGTTCTAGGTGGTCTACCACAGGCTGTGGTAGACACCATCACTTCCACTAGAGGACCCTCCCGAGGCAGCTCTATGCGTTGAAGTGGAACCTGTTCGTCGATTGGTGCTCTTCTCGCCGAGAAGACCCCGAAGGTGCTCGATCAGTTCAGTGCTCTCCTTCATACAAGACGGGTTGGAGAGAAGGCTGTCTCCCTCCACCCTCAAGGTCTATGTCGCCGCTATCGCCGCAAATCATGACATGGTAGATGGTAAATCTCTGGGGAAGCACAATCTGATCGTCAGGTTCCTGAGGGGGGCAAGGAGACTAAAACCGCCTCGTCCGTCAATCAAACCTTTGCTGGATTTTTTGTTCCTTTCCTTATTTTTTCGTTGTTTTGGATTAAAAAGTGGGATGCATTTTGAAGAGTGGACTCTTACACGGACATGTATGCTGTTGTTTTTTGGATTCGTCCGATCTGATCTGCACTATAGGAGATGAAAGATGAGTACTGCGTTCATTATGCTAATCTTTAAATAGCTAGTGCTTCAGCATTTCATTTAACCCTTTCCTCTCTGGTGTATTTATTGCAAAAACGAGTTCAGAACATGAATCTCGAGTGTTTTAGCTTTCAAAGAATGCATAGTTTGTGTTGGTTGATTGAATAGTTTGTATAAAACAAAAGTGAATAAAAGTAAAGACACGCCCACTTCTGTCAACCCCCCCGCCAATGATCCGGTGCGGGTTATCAAGTTTTAATGCAGACATATCAGTCCTGTGTGTGTGTGTGTGTGTGTGTGTGTGTGTGTGTGTGTGTTATAGCACTGTGAAGCACTGGATTATTAATCATGGAGGAAAACTCTGAATAACACACTACACTTTTTTTTTTTACAGGAAGCACACATTATATTCTGTGTGTGCTCCAGTATTACTCATATTTGCAGGTGTTTCATAATCACTATAATATATGACGTCTTGTGAATTTAGTATGACTGCTATTATCTGAGTAATAGGATCTGTTTTCCTTTACACTGATTTCAGAGATTCCCAGATGGGATTTGCAGGGATGATCCCGAGCAGTCTTTGCTTTTTCAAACGATCAGTGTTTTCACTCAGCATCCTGTGGATATTTGCATTGTGTTTTAATGACATTATGATGAGTTTGGTGCGGTCATCCTTGCTCTCATGGGCAAAGCATTGATTTCAGAGCCAGAGGCATAAATGTCACGTGACTGACAGATGATGTCATATCGACACCGATTGGCTGATGACTGTATAGAACACAGACTTTTTAGAGCCTCTGAAAAGAAGGTGAAGAATCTTCAATATAACAGTAATAAACTACCAATATACAGTATAGGCCTACACTATGTGTTCATAAGTTCGGGTCAGTATGATTTTTATTTTATTTATTTTTATTTTCATTCAGCAAGGGAAAGGTGCAAACTACGGGGGGTCCGGGTGTCCTTGGGGTTCGACCCCCAATTAACCCATAAAACCCCTTGAAAGCCTCAAAAGCAAAATTTGTCAAAAAAATAAATGAAATATTTTATTGTCACTAATGGTCACTAAAACATTTTAAGGTCACCATGTCCAGTATTCAGAATTCAAAAAATGAATTGAATTTTGATGATAGAACTGATTGTTGTACATAAGATGAGTGTGTGTGTGTGTGTGTGTGTGTGTGTGTGTGTGTGTGTGTGTGTGTGTGTGTGTGTGTGTGTGTGTGTGTGTGTGTGTGTGTGTGTGTGTGTGTGTGTGTGTGTGTGTGTGTGTGTGTGTGGACTGGTAATCCCTACGGTATGGGGACAAAATGTCCCCACAAAGATGGCAATATCCAAATTTTTGTCCTTGTGGGGACATTTTTTTCCCCATGAGGAAAACATCTTATAAATCACACTAAGTGATTTTTTTGAAAAAGTAAAAATGCAGCATGTCTCCTGTGATGGGTAGGTTTAGGGGCAGGGGCAGTGTGTGTGTGTGTGTGTGTGTGTGTGTGTGTGTGTGTGTGTGTGTGTGTGTGTGTGTGTGTGTGATGGGTAGGTTTAGGGGCAGGGGCAGTGTAGGGGGATAGAAAATACGGTTTGTACGGTATAAAATGCATTACGCCTATGGAATGTCCCCATAAAACATGGAAACACAACATGTGTGTGTGTGTGTGTGTGTGTGTGTGTGTGTGTGTGTGTCTGTGTGTCTGTGTGTCTGTGTGTCTGTGTGTCTGTGTGACTGTGTGTGTGTCCTTTGTGGCATACTGCATGGTGAAGGCCTTGTGGTTAGCCAGGATGAGTATTTTTGAGAAAGTAAAATGCAGAATGTTTCCTGTGATGCGTAGAGTGTGTGTGTGTGTGTGTGTGTGTGTGTGTGTGTGTGTGTGTGTGTGTGTGTGTGTGTGTGTGTGTGTGTGTGTGTGTGTGTGTGTGTGTGTGTGTGTGTGTGTGTAAGAGAGAGAGAGAGAGAGACAGAGAATGTTAGGCGAATGTGCTTTGATGTATCTGTCTGATCGTATTTGCTGTAGATGGATGGTTAAATATTTTCACGTGATCGGTCGATTGCGTGCCAGTCGATAGGCTATAACTGCCATTTATTCAGTTGATTGCTCTTGTAAGTGCACCAGATTGGTACAAATTATTGTCATGTCTGCATTGTAATGCACAATTTTGCCTCTCCTTGTTATAAAAAAACGTGCATCCAAACAACTTTAGCCAATGCATCCTCCTATGTCAGTAGTGTTGCTTCAATGGCTACTATAGCATATAGGATTATCAAAAATTGTTAAGTGTGTGTGTGTGTTGTCATGTAGGATATAGACTGATTGTCTTGGCTTGCGTTCTTGAAATATTGTAATGTTATAGGTGTACTGGATATTGAGAAAATTTAGATCGGTATTGTGCATCAATCGGGAGATGTGGAACCCCCCCCCACACACACACACACACACACACACACTGAGCAAGGGTGAATTAAACTGATCACAAGTGACAGTAAAAACCTCTATACTATTAAAAATGTAATTTATTTATTAAGCTTGTCAGTATTATAAACAACACCAATTGCATCCAGATGGACATTATTTTATTAATATAATTGATTGCAATTATTGCAGAAAATGCAATCGCACGTGTCTTTATCTGTAAATGTAAATGCAATTAAGAAAAAATACTATTTTAATGATCATTTTGCTTAGGGGTCTGAGATAATATTGTAATTGTTGTTTTAACGATGTGCAATCGGACATTATCGAGTAAATTCCTCACACACACACACACACACACACACACACACACACACACACACACACACACACACACACCCAGAGAGTGCACGCATACACAAAGTGATTAACAATTTCTGGTTCCCATGTTCTGTGTTTTCTGTAGTCCTGTAGATTAGTGCACGTTTTGGGCGGGTGATTTAGCAGCATGATAACAAATGTGATATTGATTTTATACAAGTTTAATAAACAAGAAGTTAATATTGAGTGACTTACATTTTAGACACCATATTGGTTGTTTTGCTCTCTTTCATCAATGAAAATAGCTCAAAACAAGGCCACAGGACTGTAATTGCGTCTGTGAGCAACACATGCAATGTTTCCTTATTGAACGAATCAGTTGAATCAATGACTGAGATAGATTAAGGCCCTGTCCCAAATGGCACACTGCTGGTGCAGAGGCCCCGCCCACACATGTTGATGGACACTGACATACTAGCACAGACCCCGCCCTCAGAGAGCTGAGCTGTTCACAGTCCGCCATGTTTATCTCCTCCAGAGCATTATCAGCTGCATTCAAGTAAGAGATGTGTTCTTATTAAAGCTACTAAAGTTCAGTCAGTCAAGAGCAGTGAGTGATATTCTGTTTATCTTCTGTTGTTTGACAGAGAACTAGTCTAGTTTAATAGACTACTCACGAATGTGCTGACATCAGCTCTGTGCTCATGCGATAGGAGCATGTGTGTGTGTTTAAGTTGAGAGCGATAAGGCCTTTAAACTCATGCAGATGATAATATTTCATGATGATGAAGAACTGCAATGTCACATGAATGTGTCTGCGATAGAGATGATCATTAAAACAAACAGATATCATGTTTCAGTTTTCATTCACGTGTTCACTGCTGTGAATGAGCTGTGAGTGAGATGTGTAGGCTCCGCCCTCTCGGGTGGGGAGCAGCAGCTCATTTGCATTAAAGGAGCCACGCACAGGACAGTTCATTTTTCTTCAACCCCAAAAGTGCCATTTTCAAAATGGTATATTAAATGATCTGTTTGGAATTTTGATCTGAAAATTCACAGGCACACTCTGAGGAAACCTGAGAATTATATTACATCTTGTAAAAAGGGGCATAAGGAAGAGTTCTCACTAGTGTCCCCTTTGTGGCTGCTATGCGCCCTAAATGTGCACTTCAGCTGAGCCTGCAAGTTCACAAGCTACGCAGAGGCCTTCTACCCAGCAGTCAAAGCGCCATTACGTCATGAAAGTGCAGACTGTCTTCCTCTGAGTCTGCACTTTCACAACGTAATGTGGCTTTGACTGCCGGGTACGGTCCTCTGTGTAGCTCGGAAAGGCCTTGTCCCAAATGACACCCTAAACCCTCATGGTCTTCCTCTGAGTCCGCATTTTCACGACGTAATGCCGCTTTTATTGCCGGGTAGAAGTCCTCTGCAGGCTCATCTGAAGTGCGCATCGAGGGCGCATAGCAGACACAGAGGGGGTGCTCACGAGCACAATTCCTTAAGCTTAAATGATGAATGGTGGACTTGTGGACTTAACGGATATGCGCACGCAGTGGCCATTGTTAGTCCACAAGACTGAAAGTGCGCATCAAGTGTGCCATTTGGGACAGGGCCAAACTTGTGGGATCAGCTGAAGTGCGTATCGAGGGCACATAACGGCCGCAAAAGGGGCGCTCTTGAGCACCCTTCTGAAACCTAAAATGATGAATGGGACACCCTACAGTCTCATGGACTTAACGGACACACATGCAGCAGCTGTTGTTAAGTCCACAAGACCGAAAGTGCATAGAAGTGTGCCATTTGGGATTCAGCCTAACACCTAAGTAAATGAGAAGCGTTAACGCAGATGCCCCGTGTGAATGCAGTGTTGATATTTGCCACGTCCATATGATCGCGACGGTGTGCGCGGCAAAAAGGACGTCATCGTGGAGTGGGCGGTAGTGCGCAAGACTCCATTACTCTTGGAGTTGTGCAGCACATTTTTGTAACTTTCCATGGCTCCGCATCCAAAGATGAACAAGTTCAAGGCGAATCTAGCCAAGCATGACGTCTCATTACACCGGCACCATACAGATTGGTAGCTTATATTTACAAAATGAGCCTATAAGCCCTTTTATCAAAATAATGTTTAATATGTTTAATCCATGTTTAATAATAAAAAATAAAAAAACTAGATGAAAATGTTTAGTGAAATATTTAAGAGATTGTTAATTACAATCTGTACATACAAAATTGTACATACATTTTGTTCTTATGTCACAAGTAACAATACTTTTTGTTACACTTTTTGGTGAAGTGTACTAAAATAAATATTGTCACCAGTGTACATTACTTCTTCTAACCGATGTGTCCAGATGGTAGCGGTGGCTCAAAAAGCACTGAAGCTTTTCAGCCAAATGCTTCACAAAAGGGTTCATTTCTCAAGGCTTCGTTTGCCATCTGTCGTTTCAACGAATCGTACAACGGCGAGCGTGTCAAGTATAAACACCTCGTCCGTTAGGGGAGGAGCGTGCGCAGTCAGGCGAAAGGATAAACAAGGCTTTATTCTTTCACTCTGGTAGTGTGTGTTGCGTGCGCTAAACCAGAAAAAAACGTAAACGTAAGCCCGTCGGCAGGCTGGTGAATTTTTAATAGTGAAATAACATTCATTTCTTGACCTTCGTTGTTCACTCTCTTGACTTGATATTTGAAAAGCGTGCACCCGCGCATCTGTGTGAGATTCATGCTTATATCCACCAATCCAAGTAAAAAAATTTAAATTATTATATAATTCCAATCAATCCCGGGTGGATGAGAGATAAATAATTGTGTTTGTTTGATCAATACGGTTTAAGAGCCCTGTCAGAGAATCATTCCGGTTGCCGATTTCAAAACAATCCCTCACGTGAACTGACAGGGGAGCTGAAGCTAATTAAATATGCAAATCTTATCCAATCCTAACTGTGGGCGTTTACTTCCAAGTCTCCAGTGCGGCACGCCCATCGAAACCCAGCGTTCAGGAGAAAGCCTCAAAACCAGAGTTGAAAATAGCCTATTACTGATTTATTATGATGTTTCTGAATGTAAAAACCACGCAAACATCATATGTTGACCTCAGACAACAGTATCAAAATAAAAAAGACATGAGTTCATGAAACCTTTAAAGTCTCTTTTCATGTTTTAAATAATTTCAAATATCAATATTCAATGTTTTATGTTTATCATCAAAAACATTATTTATGCATTTGTAACTGCAGGTTATTCATTTGACACCTCTGAGCTCATTAAACAGTCTGTGTAAACGCCACTTCAGATGCAAATGCAGTTTCCCGTCCTTTGCAAGGATTAATTTTGTTGATACTTATTTAATTTGATTGGTAACAGTCCTATTGTGTTTTTCATAATTAAATTTGATTACATTTATGAAACTGACACAAACGATTATGCATACATATAATTAGGTTTAAAATATGTATTTATAATGGTAAAAATGACCATAAAAGGTAAAAATCAGTTGAAATGTAATGGAAATCTTTTTTTTCTGGCACTGCTGTGAACTGACTACCACACAGAATATGAAGAATATCAAAAACCCGGTCCACAAACCTGCCAAGATACCAGCACAGTAACACACTCAGAGATATATCGATCGTTATCAATAAAATCCCAGAAAATATTGAGATATCATTTACTTTTTGCCAATATCACACACCCCTAATTTTGCTACAATTTTAGCTTATACATGTTACATATCTAATTATTTCTGTAATACATTTTAAATGTAATTTTGCAACTTATAAAATGTTAAAATATATGTTTAAATCATATGTTAAAACTTGTGTAAGCAGTGTTAGTATTTTACTCAAAACTTTGCATGTTTGGTATGGAAAATTTACATTTAAATAGGCTACAGAAATACACCGGCATTTTGCATACTACATTAAAATTGAATATTGCTGTCCATATGCTTTCTTACCGGAGCTTCAGTTGCTTTGACTATTCCACCATCACGCATGTTGCACTTTCTCCCATTCATACATGAGTGCACCATCTTTTTTTCTACATCTAAAGTCTTTGGCTGTAGGTTCTGTCCATGCTAATCATCCAAACATTGACATCTTGGTTTGAATGATGCAGAACAAAGTACCTTCAAATGGAAATGCAGTTTGAGGAGGACTGTCAGATTGTGAAGGGCTGGCAATAGTCTGCAAGTCATATTTCTGTATGGAAAAAAGCAGCTTATATTTTCTTTTTGTGCTCCCTGGAGTTTATAACAGCAGCAGAGTGAGTTATTTAGGCATTTGCATAAAAGTCAGAACAGCCGTTTCCTTATGATGTGTTATATTTCCATAGCACACATTACTCTGACTTCATATGAGATCATGTTTCTGTGCAGATTTCACTGTCAAGTCCATGAATAGTTGAAAGGCCACTTTCATTCAGCTGGCATCCAGGACATGTTTCAGCTCGTTCAGCTGCTTTTTTTTTAATTAGCAGTAATTAATGAAAGGCAGATATGGAGGCATCTGGCAAGGGTGACAAACCTTTTTATCGCCTCTCAGATGACAGACAGCCGTTGAGTCGAAACTCTATTGACAATGGACTGACTAAAACACAAACGGACACATGGAGGGAATTACAAGACAGAGGCTGTTTAGATGGTAGAAAATGCATAACATTTGCTTATTCTTGAAAGAGTTATCATATATATATATATATATATATATATATATATATATATATATATATATATATATATATATGTACACTGATCAGGCATTACATTATAATCCTAATATTGTGTTGACCCCCCCTTTTGGTACCAAAACAGCCCTGACCCATCGAGGCATGAACTCCACTAGACCCCTGAAGGTCTGCTGTGGTGTCTTGCTCCAAGATGTTAGCAGCAGATCTTTTAAGTCCTGTAAGTTGCAAGGTGGGACCTCCATGGATTGGACTTGTTTGTTCAGCACATCCCACAGATGCTCGATTTGATTGAGATCTGGACCGCCAGCACCACCATGGAAGTTTCATTGCCATCAAACAAATACACAGCAAGGGCTGAAACACGACGAGTCATGTAACAAAGTTGTTGTGCACTTTAGTGACTATAATAGGAGTGCTATTGATCTAGTGCGCTACCGTCGCAGCTGTGGTTGCGCTATGCGTTTTATGGTTGAAACTTAAATTTCCAACAGGCGAGATGGCACAAGGTAAAGCTGTTTGTATGTAACTTTTCAAAAATGATTGTGATTTAACTGGAACAGCCTACTGATAGCAGCTTTCTTCCTACAGATTCCCATTGGCTGCTGTTGCTGCTCCTGTCATGTCCTAAAACATGTTTTTGAGTATTTTATAATTGTAAAAGACTGACTTACCACTGAATAAGTAAATGTTGCAAATTGACTGTTCCTGTCCTATTTATAACTTAGATTTTAGAATGCAATTTTATTATTTAAAATGAAAAACCTTCAATATCAAATTAACTGAGGCAGCACTGTCCAAAAACAACCCAGCAAAAGGGTTAATGTATAAAACCCAACAAGCTGGGTCAAAATAGCCCAGCACGTGTTTTGCCAGATAACCCAGAAATGGTTGTTTTTAACCCAGCTTTTTTTAAGAGAGTGTGCTCCTCAAAACATTCCTGAAGCATTTGTGCTTTGTGGCAGGAGCATTATCCTGCTGGAAGAGCCACAGCCACCAGGGAATACCGTTTCCATGAAAGGGTGTACATGGTCTGCAACAATGCTTAGGTAGGTGGGACGTGTCAAAGTAACATCCACATGGATGGCAGGACCCAAGGTTTCCCAGCAGAACATTGCCCAAAGCATCACACTGCCTCCGCCGGCTTGCCTTCTTCCCATAGTGCATCCTGGGGCCATGTGTTCCCCAGGTAAGCCACGCACCCAGACATCCACGTGATGTAAAAGAACACGTGAATTATCAGAGCAGGCCATCTTCTTCCATTCAGGGTTCTAAATTAACTTGTTTTGATCACCAGCCAATGTGGCTTTCTAAAGTTACCAGCCAGTCAGAATTTCCACTAGCCAAATTTGTTTCCGGTGAAAATAAGAGAAATTATGAGTGCCACTGAATGCATTTGATCATTTTATTAACATTGTTGGCATGAAAGTACATTACTTCAGAGGTGCCATCAGAATCGGAGGTACCCTCTGTTCCTTTTGTTTGCACACGAAAGTCACGAAAACACATCAGCCATTTGGCATTACATTCACTTCTCTTTGTTTCTCTGTCGATATCCCCAACTCCTGCTTCGTTCCTCTTCTCGCCCCCAAAGATCTATCCCAACCACCGCCGTATTTACTTTATAATCACTTTGCTACTATTTACAGAACCTTGATGTCATTTTTCAAGGTTCTAGACACAAAACTCACAACCAATGATCAAAATGCAAATTTTTCAAAACTCTAACCCTTTTCTCAATTGCTTGGATACAATGCACATAAAACTTAGATAATTTGTTCATTCAACAAAAATACCCTTTCAATATGACACAACTTAACATCAAAGTACTACTATTCAAAAGGCGATTCACACATTACATTTCCTTACAATGATCTAACTATCAATTGATACAGCTGCTCAAAATTATACTGTACCACCTTTTCAAACTATTTACAGTATTGACAGTACTGCACTGTATAGATGCAGGCCCTTTTAATTGCTTTTCCAATTCTGCCAACTCATTACTGATGATTGAGTGCACATTGTGGAATGAGTATATAGTAAAGAGTTGATCCAATTTAATCCAACTGCAAGAGCATGGTAATACGTAACATGGAGCCAGAAGGTGATCCAGGTCACAATGGAGGTCAAGCAGTGGTGGGAGGAAGATGAGGAAGACGTGTTGGTCAAAGGAATGGCAGGGGACAGGCACCCCTTCTAAGAGGTGGTCGTGGGCCTCGTTTGAGAGGTGTGGGGGAACGTGGTAGAGGACAAGGCCACGGACCAAGACAGTAGAAGCAACAGCATAGAGTGCCCGATGAAATTCGGGCAATAGTTGTAGACCATGTCATAAATCATGGCATGACACTGACTGAGGTGGCTACAATGATACAACCAAACCTCAGAAGGTCAACCGTGGCCTCAATAATCAGAACTTTCTGCAATGAAAACCGGTAAGTTATCAGCATGCACTAAACATTATGCTAGTCTCAATTATCAAATGACTGCATACCAATGTGTATCACAGAATAGGTGATGTGACCAAGTGTCTTCTTACTGTAATGTTCCCGGTAGAATTGTGACCAGGCCAAATAGTGGATGCAGAGGCAAAATTTTAACTGACCAACAAGAGCAGGCTGTGGTCGATTTGGTTCGGGCCAGAAATGATATTCGCCTTACAGAAATTCGCCAGCATATCTTGGACAATGAAGACACGTTCAGCAATGTGGGATCCATAAGTTTTCCGACTATTTCACAAATACTGAAAAGGAAACAGGTATCTATAAAACAACTATACCATGTGCCTTTCAAAAGAAATGCAGACAGAGTGAAGCAAATGAGGACTGAGTATGTTCAGGTAAGTCTCAAAATCTACATTGTACAGTAATCTCTAAATCACTTTCCAAAATACTGGAATGCTGATGATGACCATCACAAATTCATATATTTGGATGAGGCAGGTTTTAATCTGGCCAAGACAAGGAGGAGAGGTTGGAATTTCATTGGCCACCGGGCAACCATCCAAGTACCTGGACAACGTGGGGCCAATATTACCATGTGTGCGGCTATATCAGAAGATGGTGTGGTGGGACGCAGACCTCATATTGGACCATATAATGCAGTCACCTTTCTTGATGAGCTCGATCAGGTTTGTAGAGCTGAATGTGTGACCTATGTCATTGTGTGGGACAATGTCAGGTTCCATCATGCTCAAGTGGTGCAAGCATGGTTTCAGGCCCATGCACAATTTACCACCCTGTATTTACCCCCATTGTCCCCTTCCTTAACGGAAGGAAGAGGAATTTTTGAGGAATTTTTGAGGAATTTTTCTCCGCATGGAGATGGAAGGTTCATGATAGGCACTCTTATGAACAAGTCACTCTTCTCCAGGCCATGGATTATGCCTGCAATGACATCAGAGCAGACCAGTGTCAGGCCTGGATTCGCCATGCCCGAAGGTTTTTTCCAAGATGTGTGGCTAATGAAAACATCCATTGTGATGTAGATGAGAACCTGTGGCCAAATCCACAACACAGAGTTGATGACAATGTAGAAGTACAGTAATCACTCCTGTTTTGTTTCTTACAGGAACACTGCATTTGATGTTTTACAGTACTGTCTTTTCTTTTCTATTTCATAGCTAATCATTTTTGCTTTGATTCAAATAAACCTATGTTGTGACTGTACATCAATAGTGTGTCTCCAGTGTCCCCAGTGTGTCTCAGAACGAGCCGTTTGCTGACAGACTCCGCCCTATTAGCGCAGACCCCGCTCAGTGAGCTCTACACAGTCGGCCATGTTTATCTCCTCTCCAGAGCATTGAAGTATAAATGTATCCTTATTAAAGCTGCTAAAGTTATTCAGTCGAGAGCAATGAGTGATTTTCTGCTTGTCTTTTGTTGTTTGATTCATATTAACAGCAGATACAGCAGTAGATACTGTAAATTACGCTACTGTCTCTTTAATACACAGATCTAATAAACACATGAGATTTATTTACATTCACAGACATAACCGACTGTGTTTATGTGAACTAACCTTGTGTGTGTTTGACAGTTTATGCCATAGAATGTAAAAAAATACAGCTGTAGTGTCCGTGACGTCACCCATAGGATTCTGAAGAGCAGTTCTGAAGTGTAAAGTAGGGGCGAGCTGACTGAGGTGACGCGATGACTAACAGACAGCGGATAAATGGCTACCCACCTGTCAATCAAATTGGCCACGCCCTTAATTATGCAGAACTTTAAGGCTTTATATAATGTAAACGAACGAGTTATTAAAAAAATCACCCCCTCACAGTAGTCATGAAGGGCAAAATTAGCCGTATAGACCAAAACCACAGTTTGTCCCAGGCTGTAAACATGTTTTATTCTGCTGTAAAGTTGAGCTCAATGAGATTCTGCTCCCTTCTGGAACTGGTCTCTAGTGGTCAGTCGAGGAATTGCAGTTCAAGTCACTTCCTTATCGGCTTCAAGAGAAACTGCGGGAGGTTGCTGCTTGGTTTATGCTCAATAAGACGTGAAAGAGAACTTAGTTTAATACTCACGGGATGCGCCGTCTGAAACACAGCTTTCTGTGGGCGTGCTTCGGGTGTGTGCGCTCAGAAAACCATATATCAGAAGTTTAGACTGATATGGCTTTAAAACACATATAATAAACTCTCATGATGATGAAGAACTGCAATGTCACGTGAGCGGGATAGAGATGATCATCAAAACCAAACAGATGTTTTAGTTTTTGGCAGAGCATCAGAGGCACAAGCTGTACAGGCTCCGCCCTCTTTTGGAAGAGGGGAGCAGCAGCTCATTTGCATTTAAAGATACACGCACAAAAACAGCATGTTTTTCCTTCCACAAAAAATGGGCATTTACACCATTGTATAATAAATAATGTCTGGGGTATTTTGAGATGAAACTTTAATTTAGATTTAAACTGGGTGAGTGAGTCTGAGCCCTGAACATTATCAGGAAGGCTATTCTAAAGGAGAGCGTTTTCATATTTGGCACCTAAACTATTTAGGTGCCAAATATGAAAACGCTCTCCCTCCTTTAGTGGACTTAGATATCCTAGGTACGACCAGAGTTTTGTGACCGTAAACTTCGTGATGGGTTATAAGGCGATAGAAGATCAGTTAAATACACAGGAGCTAAACCGCCTTATACGTCAGTAGCAATACTTTGTAATTGATACGGAACTAAATTAGTTACCAGTGTAGTGATGATAAAAATGTGTGTAATATGATCATATTTTTGTGACCTAGTAAGAACTCTAGCAGCTGCGTT
The DNA here is from genome assembly GCA_023029165.1 of Gobiocypris rarus. Lineage (NCBI taxonomy): Eukaryota > Metazoa > Chordata > Actinopteri > Cypriniformes > Gobionidae > Gobiocypris > Gobiocypris rarus. Next base: position 4,137,590 of record CM040916.1, read on the forward strand.
TTGGACTAACTGTAGCTTGTTTATTGAGGATGCAGGACAGCCACATAGTAATGCATTACAGTAATCTAGTCTCGAGGTCATGAATGCATGAACTAACTTTTCTGCATCAGAGACGGATAACATGTTCCGTAGCTTAGCGATGTTTCTGAGATGGAAGAAGGCTGTTTTTGTAAGTTCTCAAATAATTAGCGTTATCTTTTCATCTATTCAATCTGGCCCACCCAGATTGACAGCTTGCCCATCCAGTCAGATCCAGGGAAATATGTATATATATAATACTATTTACTAACGTTTAACAATTCTTCAATAAAATATTTTAGAAGTGATTTATTTTGTCATGAATTAGAACTCTATTCTAATTTTAATAAAAAAATATGTTCGCATCTTCAGTAACAGGACACCATAACACTTTTGTCGTTTGAAAGTGAACTAACAGAATATGGTGATATTATCAACATCTTCAATTTAAAACCCAGCCATCAGCCATACACGGGAAGCTATGGGTGGGTTTTTTAGTCTGCCTGCCGTGGCGTGGCATTTGCATGTAAATAATATTTGTGAGCAAGTGGTTTTCTTTAATGTACGTGCACATGTACTGTATTAGCAATGGCAGGTTGTCGATACAGGACTCAGGCATTGTGATTTCTCTTTGTGATATAGTTATTAGGACTCGGGTTAGATTTCTCCCATTTTGTTTTTATTTTTAAAAAAATTCACGTTGCAGCCGCTCACACTTGATCGCACGGAGCTTAGTGCTTACAGTATTTCGTTTCTGCGACAGTAGTAGCGCTACCGGAATTTAAAAAATAAAGCAACCTTGCAACCGGTCCTTCCACACGCTGCGCTCAAACATCACAAACACAGCTCGTACTTGAGAAGGCATCAACATGTAGAAGTAGACTAAATTAAAAGACAATAGAGAATAAAAGGTCCAACATATAAGGAATAGGGATAGCCTACTTTTAGATGATTTGCTATGTTTCAATAGGATTTGGGGATTTTTTTTTCAAATTAAGGGATAAAGCGAATTATCCCGGCGGCCTACCCACACTATTAGAGGCCCACCCATCATCCACTTTCTGCCTACGCCACTGCATATCGTTCATGGAATGTATTTATTTATTTATTTTTTCCTAAAATGTCTTAGTTGGATGTTCATCTCACATTTTTTAAATGTTACAACATGTTTCGGTATGTTCCGAAAACATTCAAAAGTAACATTCCCATGACGTTTGCAAAATTGAATGTTTCCGTAACGTTTCTAAAACTTTTTTTTTTTTTAATGGACGTTTTAAACTTTCAGAGAACGTAACGTTTTAATATCTTATGGGAACATTAGCAAAACATTCTTTGAACATATTTTTGTTCTTTGTGGAGTCGATGCACCCCACTGGTTGATCTCATATTCAATCTTTTTTTTTTAATGAATTTTATGTCTTAAGATGTCTTTAAAAAAAACTCCTGGAGTCCCCTTATGTAACCCAGGGACTCCCTGACACGTGTCAGGATCATGTGCCATTGATCTGTGAGGATTGCACTTCTATTGGCAGTGTCAGCCCTCCACACCTATTTATGTCCTAATAAGTCATATGAGTGACAATCTAATTTAACATTCAGCTCATTCGGAGACCGTCACAGACCCTTGCATTTGCTCCCATGCGAGAGTAAAGTGCCGGCGAGTATCTTTGATGTTCGGGGTGTAGATGGCCGATAGCCCCGTACCAAGGCGCCGCAGCTGCTCAAAAAGACAGGTTTTTGAAGCAGGTTCAGTCATCTCAGTATTCTCTGCCTTTCTGCCGCTGAACCTCCCTCGATGTTCACTGCGAGGAAAGATAAGACCGATTCAAAGCCTGTACCGGCCTCAGGTCTCTGTGTGTGTTCACAAGCACAAAAACACATCTGCAGGTGTGTGTACACGGGAGTTCTTGCGCATGTTTCCATGTGTTTACTTTGTTTTCTATCAAGTGTACTTTTTTTCTTCAATGCTGCATGAAATCCCTTCTGAAAAAGATGTGCACTTTAGCATACTTTTAAAAAGATTACTTTTTTTTTTAAATGTAAAGTTTAAGTAAGTTTCAGATTTTTATTTTGTACTCATACATTTTATGTGCTCTTAACTTGAAATATTTGATCAAGCTAATTCATATATTTAACTTAATTATCATTTAATCTCAACTTAAATATTTGTAGTAGGGAACATTTTAACTAGATCATTAAAAAAATGGCCCCATGCTAATAAATAACACAATGCTTTGATAGCATTAGCATAGCACTTGTTGAATGAGTACAATATACAACATTTAACACTGTATAGCCATGATGGTGATTGGTCACTCAGAGAACACGTCTCACTGCTCTAGAGTCCAGTGGTGGCGTGCTTTACCCCACTGCATCCCACACTTTGCATTGCTCTTGGTGATGTAAGGCTTGGATGAGCTGCTCGGCCATGGAAACCCATTCCATGAAGCTCTCTCCGCACTGTTCCTGAGCTCATCTGAAGGCCACAGGAGTTTGGAGGTCTGGAGCGATTGACTCTGCAGAAAGTTGGTGACTTCTGCGCACTGTGACCCTCAGCATGCGTTTCATGGTCCCACGCTTGAGTTCACTGAGCTCCTGAGAGAGAGCCATTCTCTCACAAATGTGTGTAGAAGCGTCTGCATGCCTAGTGCTTGATTTATACACCTGTGGCCATGAAGGGATTGAACACCTGAACTCTGGGATTTGGAGGGGCGTCCCAATACTTTTGGCAATATAGTGTAACAGAAACTCTTCTAAACTAGTAAAACATTAGACTACTAAATCTCCACCTCAACATTAATCTTGCACAAAAAAACAAACAAACATATATAACACTTAATTTTAGCATTCACTCTCCCTTTTGAGTGTCATGTCAAAGTATGCTGGAAATCCCAGCCCAGTGTCAGTTAAATTTCAGTTTGTCTAAATAAAAAAAATAAAAAAAGTTCATAAAACTCAAAACAATGAAACAGTTCAGATGACTGAAAATTTTATTTGGCTCTACTCAAACCAAGTCATTAATTTAGCGTTAGGGTTTACAGTTGATGTGTATTTTGATATTTCATTATTTACATTTAAGTGAAAAAATATAAAACATTTCAATACAATCAGATGAACTTGTGGTTTATTGACCCACTTAAGCAGGATTTAAAAATCTCTTTATGTCATAATTACTTCCTTCACATGTAATGTGTTTAAAACATTTGTAATCATGAAGTTATAATATATTAAATAGAACAGTTAAAATGATAACTAAAGTATCAAGTACTTTTAGTATGTCGGTCATCACATCAAAATTAGTGTACATTATTAAAATTAAATGATTTAAAAATACATTATGAAGTGCACTTTTTAAATGTCACTTAAGTGGCCTTCAATGAATATTAATATAATGTATATCAAGTTTATTTTATATCCTATTAAGATTTAACTACACTACAAGTGAACATTGAACACACACACACACACACACGCACACACACACACACACACACACACACACACACACACACACACACACACACACACACACACACACACACACACACACACACACACACACACACACCCTATGGGTCTTCATTTAGTATTTTATTAAATTAGACTCTAACATAAATATTTTTAGTGAAAGTATGAACTTTAAAATGTTGTTTTCATTTATTAAAGGGAAACTTCAATCCTAGGAAAAAAACTTTCAATAAAACGTTTTTGCCTAAGCAGAGAAAAAGAACAACAACACAAAGGCCTTTTTTGCCACCTAACACCCATAATGCACTGGGCATGTTGTTGCCTGAAGCCACTCCCACCAGTCTATGATACCAGAGTCAAATACCACCTTGCTTTTCTAGGACATACTTTTTCATACTTTTTTTTGTCCAATGGTGTAGACTTGTATTGTTTCCGGGTGCAAGAATTCAAAGAGTAAACGTTTAGCGGGATTGAGTTAGTTTGGTAACTCCTGCGTGTTGAAGGTAGCAAAGAATCATAGGGAGAGAGCGCTGGCCAAGATCCTGAACTCACATAGTTCCCTACTATACAGAAGGCGAAAAACAGTATGTGACAAAGGAATCGCTATTGACTGAGAGACCCTTTACTATCCCATAAGGTGACGGGAGAGTATTTGTAATCTATATCTTATATCTGAGTATATATTTAGAAGAGGTATAGGAGAGAAGTGATTCAAAGTTGCCTGCATGGAAGCACAACTGCACAACATATTCGTTGCACCTAATTAAAGCCACACGTCCCATTGGTGGTTCTGGCTTCTGTTACTTCTGAAGATGTTACTCTTTTAATGTATGCATTGAATCAAACGAGTACACGTCCCCAAAAAACGTCTTCATGTTTGTGTTACTGTTGTTTAGACACAGACCGACTCCAGCACAGGTCATTATTTGGATCCTGCTCATGAATTCTTCATACAGAGCAATACTCCAGTACTGCAGATGAAATATGGATGAACACTAGCCTGGCATGGCCATACTCAATTCTAGTCAGAATATGAGTCTGGTACCGCTCCATTGGGCTGTGATTATGGGGTGTGTTTCAACCGAGCCAGGAAAGACCTCAATTGGATAGACCTACAACCAATCAGAGCAACGGAGCGACACGTAACGTTAGTTATCAAATGTCAGCAGAACTCGACTGCACTGTGTTGCCAAGTCCGTGTTTTTCTCCATGTCCACGGCTTGAAGTGACCCCAATTATGTGATTATATAAACCCATTAATGCAAATTTTAGCAGGCAACCTTGCCAAAATAACATATTTTGCCAACCAAACGCCATTTTTCCGGAGAACCCCCCGGAAAGTGATTGTTTTGGGCTATAGTTTTGAGTAGCAATTGTGCGCGACATTGCAAAAAAACGTGGCAACCCTGTCTGCACGCGCGCTGGATTAAGTAACGTTAGAAGAAAAAGATGAGTGTAAACGATCTTTGCCAGTGTTGTAATAAAATAAGTTAAGGATACACAGAGTACTTACCAACATGATCATCATTTCTGAGAGAAATAGTGAAGGTGAATGCATATACGAACAAGTTCTCAGTTTAGGATAAGAGCAAATTCAACCCAAGCGCCTTTGGTGACGTGGATGATTACGTTACTGTTGATCATCTGTCCATCATCGTCTAAAGCCCGCCCTGATGATTTCATTGGTCCGAACAGTTTCTGTTCCGGCATAATAACTCCTCTATGGAGCGAGTCCAGACCGAATTGCCCGAGCAAAAAATTTTGTGGGCGGGGCTAAATTCGGCTGGCATCCAGATGAACACGGACTAATGGTAGAAATGTAAGGAGGAAAAAATATACTTTAACTGTTGTTCCTCAACTCCTCCATTGGAATCTGGGTTGCATTATTAAATATTGTTTTCTCACTTAGATTCATTGGTTGTGCTTATAATATTCTCATTTGTTAGTCTCTTTGGATAGCGGCATCTGCTAAATGAATGAGTGCAAAATGTAAATGTCTTTTAATCTTCACCGCGCAGCTCGTGATGAACCTCAAACTGTCACTCGCGCGCAACATCCCAACTCTCTGAGCTTTATTAGGAGAAAATGTGCAACGCAATTGGTAATGTCAAAGAAATGTTGTCATATAATCTGAGTGTTTAAAGAACAATGTAAAATTACTCTTGAGCCGTTTGTATGTGAGCACTGTGGATGCACTGGGAATGAGATGTGGCTGATGTCAGCAGACCAGAATCACTAAAGCTATGAGAGCACAACCCATGCACAGCAAGCAAAATCACAGCCATTGGCTCATGTATGCTGTGATCAGATTTACCAGAATCAAAACAGGAGTTTATTAAGGGTACCAACATGTCTTATCATTTAAAAAATGTGTAGTAGTGTAAAAATAGTCAAAATTTGATACTAGTATAAAAACTTAAGTACCCTTGGTCTATGATAAACTGTAATACATAGATACGATTGGACATTTCATGTAATTGTACAGTAAAGCCCGTCCAGGAAATATTGCAAACCTGCTTCATCTCGCCCATCTCAGATAGGCGTTCCCCGAATTTAGAGAATCAGGCAGATATATAATAATTTACAACTGTATATTTCTATTTCTTATGCATCTGCTGATTATTGTTTTTGGTTAGGGCCATCTAACTGGAAGAGACTGGAAAAGGAGAGCAGTGTTCTTCGCTTCATTCCGCTTGTGAAGAGGCATAATTATACTACGGGTCAATGGCATAAGAAGTCGCTGATAATGTTGTTACGTGCTAAAGGCATTGGTAAAACTGTAGCAGACAGTGCAAAGAAGCGGACTCAAGAAAGGGGAGGCCCTGCGGGGCATTGGTAAAGTCCCCTACAGGAGCCCGTCCTGGATTTTTTTTGGTCCAATGGTGTCGACTTGTACTGTTTCCGGGTGCAAAAATTCAAAGAGTAAACGTTTAGCGGGATTGAGTTGGTTTGGTAACTCCTGCGTGTTGAAGGTAGCAAAGAATCATAGGGACAGAACGCTGGCCAAGATCCTGAACTCACATACTTCCCTACTATACAGAAGGCGAAAAACAGTATGTGACAAAGGAATCGCTATTGACTTTAAAATATTGACTTGTAAGGTCCAGAGCCCTCATTTATCAACAGTGCGTAGAAAAGGTTCTGTATTTCGTCCTATATTTCGTTGGTGCGCACCCGGGTTCCATTGACATCAGAGTTCGGTTCGTTTGGATGATGTGAACGCTGTCTTCATGAACTCGGGTGCGCACCCGCGAACCGTACTCGAGTCCGCTTAAAATGAGGTTAGGTTCATGTGAACTCCGGTACGGTTCGCTGCTGATGTGAACGCAATCGTACTAAATCGCGAAAGTAAACCGCTATTAATGATTTGATAAAAAATTGTGTTTTGTGTGTGTTTCACTAATTTTCCTGACGAGCGTGACTGACATACTGCAAGAAGAGAGCTGTAGATCTCATTTCTGCTCGTCTTTAGTTCTTAGAGTTCTTTAGAGCATTTGCTGTACATCCGCGGCAGATAAGACAAGTGTCATTACCTACTAAAGCTTTGGTAACAAAATCAGTTGCTCAAAAACAAAAATATAAAAGTGAGGTGTGCAAGGCTATTCATTTTGCCACCTTCTCGCTCGCTGTCGTTACCAAGTAACGTGGTGAACAGCTGCTGCTTTGATGACGCAAACACACCCTGGTTCAGACCCAAATAATATCATATGAACACAGTCAAACTCGGGTCCGGTCCAGACAATCGAACCAAGTGTGAAAGTACAAGAAAATCCATATTTATCAAACATGCACACGCAGTTCTTACACACATGAGTAAGCAATCATTTGTTGATAAATCCCACATGTGTGTAAGTACCATGCTCGTTCATGTCCATGTTTCAATGAACCATATATGGTGACAATGCATCCCTTTAAAAATCACATGATTGTGTTTTTGCCTCTCCACAATTATGGCAAAAAAGAGGAACTTCACACAGAATGAGGCGCATAACTGTCTCCAGTTATGTTTGGGAATCTGGCGATAGCAAAGCCCCATTTTATTTCGGCTTGTTGAGGATTTCGGAAAGGGAACTGAATGTAGGTTGGTCCAAGGAAATAATTGCATCCTACATTTGAACATTTGTTACAGCTGTCTTTTATAGGGTTTGACAGCAATTACGCATTGTGTTCAAAATGACTACAGTATATATATATATATATATATATATATATATATATATATATATATATATATATATATATATATATATATATATATTGAGTGTTTTATAATTAAAGGAAATACAGGACATATGTAGATTACTTAATGCATACTGTGACCCTCTTAAATGCTTTTATGTGTAGTATCGCTATACTAGATTCTCTGCGTGAGCATGCTCAGAGGTGTGCTTATATTTACACACATTTCTACGTATAAGTGCAAGTTGGTAAATCCCACACTTTGTGTGAAACTGTTCTTACACACTTACTATGCACAGATCTATGTGTAAGCACTGTTGATAAATGAGGGCCCAGGAGACATTGCAAACCTGCTCCATCTCTTCCATCTCAGATAGGGGTACCCCAAATTTAGAGAATCAGGCAGATAGGGATCTATTTATCATAATTTTATTCTTATTTTTATATTTCTCTTTATAACTGTTTTAATTATCCTTGTTTTTATTTTTAATTCTTACACATGCTTCATTTTTCTCCACATAATGGACTTCAAGAGGACCAACGGTTGAAGGTCCAAACCAATGCAGTTTCAGAGGAAGGGCTTCAGAGGCTCTGCACGATCCCAGAGGAATAGGGTCTGATCTAGACAAACCATCGGACATTTTCAAGAAAAAATAAACATTTAGAATCTTTTAACCTCAAATGCACGACTTCGGTGTTGTTCTTCTTCACGGCGTATGACGTCATCACGTTGGAAAGGTCACACGAGGTAGGTGGAGGTACCGACCCAGTACCGAAAAACTCCATCTCATGTTCTCCTCCAACTTCAAAATTGTCCAACATCATTGTTTTACCGTTATTTTACATAAAGGGCATTTGAATTAGTCTTTGCATTTTAATTTTAACAGTAGGTACTCTGGAGAAATATGTATTTTTTTAAGAAAATGACTAGATAAGACCCTATTCCTCGGCAGGGATCGTGCAGAGCCCTTCGAAGTCCTTCAAAGCTCTTTCAAACGGCAATGAATTGGACCTTCAAACCGTTGAAATACATTATATTTGGGCAGTCATATATATGGGGGCAGTCATAGTCTAATGGTTAGAAAGTCGGACTTTTGGTCTCGGGTCCGGCAGGAATTGTCGGGTGGGAGTGAATAACCAGCGCTCTCTTCCACCCTCATAACCACGACTGAGGTGAGACCCCTGAATACGGCACTGTATTAATGAAACAAAACCACATAATTGTACCAGAAAAGTGTGAAATTAATGTGGAAAAAATAAATGCTCTTAACCCCAAGTGGATTTACACAAACAGAGACAGTCAAAAAGCGTTAGGTTGTACCCGCTCTCCATTATAAGCTTCTAGCAATACTTTGCAATGAATTACTAAAAATGGACAGAAATTTTTGCTGTTATACACAAAAAATCTTCCCCTCCGCCGGAGCGATCAAATCTCATTTGTGCAAGATTATCAGCGAATACTGATTTAAATCTCATCTGTTCCTCACACAAATCCACAAGAGCAGCTTGAGTGGATTAGATTCTCCAAAACCCATTAAACCGATGCATTCTGATGATCCCATTCAGTCCTGATTAAAACTGTAATTTTACAGGTTCTTATTAACATTGACACACATTCGCTCATATAGAAAACCGTGACGTTAACAGTCCGTCCATGCAGTCGGAAGACTTTCATTGTAATTCACAACATCCAAAAGCTTGTTAGGGCTAATGAAAAGATTGTGGTTGTGTCTTATTGACGGATGACTTTTGAGTAATCGCCCAGATGCTGTCTGTGAAAGAAGAATCGCAAATTAGCCGATGTAACCACACAAATCTTTCTGTGCTCATAAAAGTGATAAATATTAATACCCGTATCCCCAGCTCCTCGGATCTTAAAACCAGAACAATTAGCTAAGTGAAGCAACTGTCTGATCGTTTAAGGGAAATTAAGTGTATTTTGTACCTGGTAAAGCAGCTCAATCTTTCCAAGTTTAACAGAAGTTGCCATATGTCTCACATTATGTTCGACCAATGAGCTTCCTCCTTTCAAATGACAGAATCCATCAGTGCTGACAAACAGAAACATCTGTGTATTAATAAGCTTGTGATGTGTGTTATGCTCAACTCACTCTTGATTCAAGGTCAACCTGAATTTGACTGAATGTCGAGACAGCAGCTAAAAGATATAGATCAACTAGAATAGAGGTCAACCATTAGCAGGCCGCAGTCCAGATCCATACAAACCTATTTCCATAAATTAGTATTATAAATACAGATTTTCTCCAGTTGTAGCATACTATGTGCACAGTCCATAGGCTATATGTAATTTCTGAATCAACTTGAGCCAGAAACAATTACAAAGGAAACGCATCCATTATCAGGAGAGAAAGGAAAGTGCATGAAGTTTGAATCCACCTTTTTTCTATCACTTTCTTTGCCCTTTTCCCGTTGCATTTGCTATAGACGGTTTCATCGGACGCTTGTGCGTTGCCACGTTACTCACCTGGCCCAAAGTTAGCTTCCAGTCTGTGTTTGTTTATCGCTCAGGCTAGTGGATAGTATGGCGCACTACTCAGTAGAAACATATTTTTTACATACTATTCTTGGATAATATGATATAAATATTAACAAACAAGCAGAGAGCACATGACACCAGCGCAAAAACACTTAACAAAAAGCCTTGAATGCTTCATAAATATCCAGACTGACTGCATACGAGAGCAGTGTCTAATGTAATTTACTTACTTATTTTGCTTGTTATCAGAAATAATCTACTCTAGAGAGAACTTACTCTGGCTGCGCTTGGCATGAACATGCAATCACGGTGTTGATCAAGTGGTCTCTCTATATCTGATAACTGATCGGATTTCTGTTTCCCGCAAACTTTTTCATTGTGTTGTGGCCAAGCGGCAACCTCCGGCAGTCTCTCTTGAAGCCAATACGTAAGTGAATTAAACTGCAGTTCATCCACTGGCCACTAGAGACCGGCTCCAGAAGGGAGCAGAATCTCATTGAGCTCAAGTTAAAATGCCCAACTTTACAGCAGAATAAAACATGTTTACAGCCTGGGAAATTGTGGTTATGGTCTAAACGGCTAATTTTGCCCTCCATGACGACTGTGAGGGTGATTTTTTTATTTATTTTTATAACTCATTCGTTTACATTATATAAAGCCTTAAAGTTCTGCATAATTAAGGAGTGGTCACTTTGGGTGGCAGGTGGGTAGCCATTTGTCTGCTGCCTGTTAGTCGTCACCTCAGCTCCGCCCATGTCCCGCCTCCTTGCCCATTTTCTGTTGTCCGGGAGTGACACAAGATGACACGCTGCTCAGATGGCAACGGCCAGCTCGACTCTACTTTAGACTTCAGAATCCTATGGGTGACCTCACGGACACTACGTCCATATTTTTTACAGTCTATAGTTGTGGCTTGATTTTGTTGTGTTGTGGCTTGTTTCCGTTGTGTTGTGGCTTGATTTCATTGTGATTGTGGCTTGATTTTGTTGTGTTGTGGCTTGATTTCGTTGTGTTGTGGCTTGATTTTGTTGTGTTGTGGCTTGATTTCATTGTGATTGTGGCTTGATTTCATTGTGTTGTGGCTTGATTTCGTTGTGTTGTGGCTTGATTTCGTTGTGTTGTGGCTTGATTTTGTTGTGTTGTGGCTTGATTTTGTTGTGTTGTGGCTTAATTTTGTTGTGTTGTGGCTTGATTTAGTTGTGTTGTGGCTTGATTTTGATGTGTTGTGGCATGATTTCGTTGTGTTTTGGCTTGATTTTGTTGTGTTGTGACTTAATTCCGTTGTGTTGTGGCTTGATTTCGTTGTGTTTTCGCTTGATTTCGCCGTGTTGTGGCTTGATTTCGTTGTGTTTCCGCTTGATTTCGTTGTGTTGTGGCTTGATTTTGTTGTGTTGTGGCTTGATTTCCGTTGTGTTGTGGCTTGATTTTGTTGTGTTTTCGCTTGATTTCGTTGTGTTGTGGCTTGATTTTGTTGTGTTGTGGCTTGATTTGATGTGTTGTGGCTTGATTTCCGTTGTGTTGTGGCTTGATTTGATGTGTCGTGGCTTGATTTTGTTGTGTTGTGGCTTGATTTCGATGTGTTGTGGCTTGATTTCGTTGTGTTGTGGCTTGATTTTGTTGTGTTGTGGCTTGATTTCCGTTGTGTTGTGGCTTGATTTTGTTGTGTTGTGGCTTGATTTGATGTGTTGTGGCTTGATTTCGATGTGTTGTGGCTTGATTTCGTTGTGTTGTGGCTTGATTTTGTTGTGTTGTGGCTTGATTTCCGTTGTGTTGTGGCTTGATTTTGTTGTGTTGTGGCTTGGTTTCGATGTGTTGTGGCTTGATTTCGATGTGTTGTGGCTTGATTTCGATGTGTTGTGGCTTGATTTTGTTGTGTTGTGGCTTGATTTCGTTGTGTTGTGGCTTGATTTCGTTGTGTTGTGGGAAATTTTTGCACGGATCTAAACTTAGGAATTCTACTGGAAATAGTAGACCATCTTTTCAAAATACTATGCTTTGGTTCTAATCTCACATACTATTTAGGATGGAGAGCATGGACATTGGGAAGCAGGGTAAACTGGTTATTTCATCCCAGCTGTGAATGCAGCTCGTCTGGATCAGTGCATGACTGAGTGGAACAGCAGCCGCTGTCAGTGAGAATAAAATCTATGTGATGTTAAAGTTTATCAGCAGCTCAGTCCAGACACACTGATAACTCCACTGACATTAGTTTACCTCCTTCACTGGCATATGAAACTCACAGCTGCTCTTCTAGCATGTCCATAAATTACATCTGAGCACTCCCAGTCTTTATCCAATCAGGACCAGTAACAGGATAGAGAGTTTTAACCCTTCAAGTTTATCGCCAATGACAAACTGGGCACACTTTCACACTTGGACTTGGCAGCCTTGTTCAATGTTTCACAAGGTTCATACTGTGGTTAGTAATTAAGCCGAAGTTATACAAATTTTACACATTTGTGAAAACTCTTGGCATTTTAATTTGCATATTTATTAGGTTAATATCAATACTTGAACAAGCACAGTTACAAACATGCAATGCGTGCGATATGTAACAGTAATATTCAAAAGGATAATGTATTCACAATTTTACTGTGTAATTGTTGCAAACTATAGGTGATTTAATTACTCTAAACTGCATTGTGATAATAGTGCAAACAGTTCATTGTTTTGAATTATTAGTAATTGTCTTCTGATAGTGTCAACACACAATTGGATGCATGGATAAGTCTCTTAAGTCTGATCATAACTCTGATGAATATGTATAAGGGCATTTGCAAAATCTATTGTGGTTAGTAGGGTGACTTTTAGCATTAGTTAATATTAAGTAATAAAAGACAAGCAGGGATATCAGATACATAAATCATCTGAAACTACAGCAACTAGTAGACAACACATTTTATTGTGAAATTAGTTATAGTCTTTACTAGCTTTACTAGTCTATATATACTAGTCTAGCCAGAAGCCCCATCACCCTGTAGCTCAAGACTGGTTTCCCACTGAAGTTAATCCGGGCTGAGCCTGGTCAGTACCTGGATGGGAGACCTCCTGGGAAAACTAGGTGTCTGCTGGAAGAGGTGTTAGTGAGGCCAGCAGGGGGCGCTCACCCTATGGTCTGTGTGGGTCCTAGTGTTGGGTAAGCACCATCCTTCAGATGAGATGTTAAACTGAGGTCCTGACTCTCTGTGGTCATTAAAAATCCCAGGTTGTCCTTCGGAAAAAGAGTCGGGGTGTAATTTACCCATTGGCCCCTGTCCATCATGGCCTCCTAATCATCCCCATATCCTGATTGGCTTCATCACTCCGTCTCCTCTCCACCATAAGCTGGTGTGTGGTGGGCGTTCTGGTTCAATATGGCTGCCGTCGCATTATCAGGTGGTGCTGCACATCAGTGGTGGTTGAGGAGATCCCCCCCCCCTTCCATGTAAAGCGCTTTGAGTGCCCAGAAAAGCGATATATAAATGTAACAAACTATTATTTACTATGCACATGAAAAAAATTACTGCGATTTTAAACGGTAAAAGACTGTAAAAATGCTACGGTTAACTGGTTAACAGAAAGTTTCCATATTATATATGGTGAATAACTGTAATAGATCTAACCTTACATTTAGTGTAATCTGCCAGTAAAATAGCCCTAAATTACAGTTTTGGAAGTGAAAATGAACAAATCGTTGTGTAATTTACGGTGAAAAACTGTAAATTGACATTCCCAGAATTCCCTGCGTGACACCTCACATTTGATGTATTTTTGTTTAATTAACTGCTGCTTCTTAGTTTTTTTTCTGATCAGTTATGTACATCAGGGTTTATATTATATCTAATGTTGTTAAATTAATGTTTATTAAAATTTTTAAATGTCATGTTATCATGATGGTGTTTAGTGTTTGTGTGAATGACACTGTGCACCTTCTATAAGAGTATTGAACTTTGATTCATCATGTGACTCTCATCTCCACTGTGATTGGTGGTTGTCAGTATATATCAAAGGTACGTAACAAATATTAATATTTTAATAGGTTGGTAATTTAACATCATTCCAGTTAATGAAATATGGTTATTTACTGTAAATTTAACTTAAGTCTGTAAAACCTAAAATGTTGCTAGCGTATTTTTTACAGTAAAGTTCTGACAACCACAGCTGCTGTTTTTTTTTTTACTGTAAATTTTACGGTCATTATTATTATTATTATTTTTTACTGTAGTTCTAAAATTTTGTCAGGTTACATTTTCGTAACCTGAAATTCTAACTAAGTAACTTTGCAACTACATCCTACGTAGGAAGAGATGTTTTCACGACCTTGTTCCTAAAACATCCTATTTTGGTTATGAAAGTGTTGCAGATCAAGGTTCCTTATATGACTTTAGGAGGATGTTCCATTTCGGTTGATCTGTGTTCATATACAACATTACAAAGAGGACATCTGGGACGTAAACTGAACATTTCCATCCGGTTCCGTTAATCAAATGGAGGCGTTCCATTCGGGAATTCGCTGCAACATATCATCCTGACCCATTTGGAGACGTCGATTAACTCTTAAGTCTTTCTCCACGCACCAAACCCTGAATTTTCTCTGTTATACAGTAGGGGGCGCTATTAGCCATCTTCTGAAGGAATACTGAATCTCCTGATCAAATCACAGGTGAAGAAGAAGCAGAAACAAACCATGGGTGCGTCTCAATCAGCTCCCTAATTCAGTATTAAGGACACTGATCAGGAGTCAGCCCATTGGCTTATGTCCTGATCAGTGCCCTGACTACTGAACCAGGGAGCTGATTGAGACGCACCCCATATCATATGTAAGCATATCCGATCATCAACATTAAACAGCATATAAATCAAACCTGGGGCGAGGATTGATGGACTCTTCAACAAAAACACTATTTTCTCAGCCTTTTTTTCACAATGTTGCTTTTTTTATGAAACTTGCCCACGTTAGTGTTGAAAAAAAAGAATGCATGAAGCTAGAATAAAAATAAGTAGAGGGTCTGTATTTTGATATATTGCATGTTTAGATATTCATACAAGAAAATATTCTGGGATGCTGGTGGTGACTGACAACTAAAAAAAAAAAACTGGCAAGAAAAGAGTTAGGAATAAAAACAACACCGTTTCTCTCTCTCTCTCTCTCTCTCTCTCTCTCTCTCTCTCTCTCTCTCTCACACACACACACACACAAACACACACACACACCTACACACACTCTCTCTCTCTCACACACACACACACACACACACACACACACACACACACACACACACTACCCATCACAGGAGACTGCACAGTTTACTTTCTGTGATAAAAACCTCATCCTGTGTGATTTATAAGCATTTTGAAAAGTGAGGACATGGGAAACGTCCTCATATTTCACCCTCTTTTTGTAATACCTATGTCATACCCATGTCATTATACACATTTGTGTCCTGATATTTCACAAAAACATGTACACACACACACTCTCTCTCTCTCCCTCAGCCTTCTAATGCATGACCACATATATTATTCATTTATAATCTGATTTTGTTCACAATATAAATGAATGACAGATTCCTGCTTTGTTTTTTCTTTGAATGTTTAAAGGGGTCATGAGGCTTTTTTAATAATTTTACACTGTTGTCAGAGGTCAACTTATGACGTTTGCGTGGTTTTTACATTCAACAACATCATAATGAATCAGTAATAGGTTGTTTTCTATCCTGGTTTTGAGGCTCCCTCCTGCAACGCTCAGATTTTATGGGCGTGTCGCACTGAAGACTTGGAAGTAAACGCCCACGGCTACGATTGGATAAGCATATTTAATGAGCCCCAGCTCCCCTGTCAGTACACAAGGCATTTTTTTGAAAGTGTGTGGAAAAACGCTTTTTAAAAAAAACAGTGGTGAGTGATGAAGCCAATCACAGATATAGTCATTGATCTCTTGAACGCGATCAGAATCTCACCGCTCAAAACGCCAGAGTTTTTATTATTCAGTGCTGAGTTAATGCAGGCGAAACTCAAGGCTATACAGTCTATAAAATGCATTGAATAAAACTATTGATTTTCATGCTGCTAAGAGGACCGACTGCCAACTGCATGCTGCAAAGTTTGGGAAGTGACATCTAAATATAAATACTGGATTCACTCTGAACGAGACATACATATCCTCCTGAGACCCAGAACAGAGGTTTTGCCTCTGTAGAGGACATTTCTCTGACAACATACACTGGCTTAAGTCTGGATGTTCTTATGAAATATGAGATTCTTATGAAAATATTCCTTTTGTTACTCCCATTATTACACGACTTTTTACCCAAAAACACATTACTATGCAAATCAGATATAGTGTAGGCCTATTGCATAGAATGTTTATCATGAATTATTCTGTTAGGCCTCTATATTTCATAATAAAGTTGAGAATCATCGCAGTAATTTCAGAAGCACCCTCAGTGATTTAATTTATACCAAACACAAATGTTGCTGGTTGCAGCACTACTATTATTATTTTTTATATAGTTTATATTTTTTATATTTTTCAGTTTAATTTGTTTTTTATTTATAAAGTTGTATTTATTTTATTTAAATGTATATTTATGTACTTATGTGCTTGATAAATGCTCTAAAACACTTATGTCAATGATTGACAGATTTTTTTTATATATATATTTAATACTTGGTCAGTTTATTGATTTGTTTGGTTAACTTTGGATAAATATTTTATTTTAATACCGTGCAGTTCACAAAATTAAGATTCGAGAGATGGCTCAAATCAGTGTTCAATAAATGATGTTACGTTTAGAAATGTTGTGCATCCACTTATTATTAGTGTGACATTTTAGCATGCAAATGAAGGGGAAAACTTCAAGATATCAGCAGCACATATCGTCCATCGGCTGACCCTGACCTCTAAACATCGGCATCGGTTATAGAAAAACCCATATCAGTCAATCTCTTCTCAACCAAGGGCCGGTGCCCACTAAAAGGACTCCAGACTCCTCAAATCCTGGCAATATTTTAGTGCACATTTTTAAAACGTGCTTTAGCATCAAGATGTGTGATTATGCAGTCAGTAAACAGAGACAGATTCAAATGCAAGTGAAAATAAAGGAAAGTTTATTCCAAACTCAGCAAGCAGTGATAACAATAGTCGATGGCAGGCGGAACAATCTCCAGGTAGCGCAGGGATGCAATGGGCAACCAATCCGTAGAGGAACGGGCGAAGAGAATCCACAGGAGCAGACGGGAACAACGAATCTCCAGAGCGCACGCACAGAGGACAGGACCACGGGACACAATCAAACGATCTGACCAACACAGAGTGGTTAAATAGGCAGGTTGATCAACCGCAGCAGGTCAGACGCCTCCAACACTCACACACAGAGAGAATGAGTCAGTGAATTCATGAACTGTGACATGTGCCATTACTGTGGTGTCCCAAAATAAATACATGTCATTTTTCACAGAAGCTGAATATTAAGTTTTTGTGACTAATATGAACGGAAATATCTAACGAGACAAGCTCATTTACAAGCATACCACTCTATCTGAAGGGGTAACCCTGTCTTTAAAACTGACTTAAATGTGACTTTGACCTCATGTTGAACATATTAAACCAGGTATTGTGAAATAAACATCAAATGTACAATTACAGTTATTGTTAGAGATCAGAAACTCCCAGAGGCCTACGAATGTAACATGTGGTAAACTTAGACAGACTTCACAATCCAGATGAATCCTCTATCAACAGAAAAAAAGAGCTTCTTAAGGTGTAATTGGACGCCTGGAGGAAGCGCAGCTTTTGGTATAAAGCACATAAGAGGGTTTGCTGCCTTCACATAAATAAACAAAGCCAGTCTCCTGTGTCTGCCATGGCTCAGGTATTCAAGCACAGCGAACTGTGATCAATAACCAGAGGCCGCTCTCCATATGAACTAGATAAAAAGCCTCTTGCTACTGGAGTAATGAGGCCTCGGCTCCCCGTGCAGCTCTCCGTAACCTGTTCCTGATACTCGCGCTGAGGAGGAGCACCAGAGGATGGAGAAATTTGCTGGTGTTTTTAGGAAACATCACTGCCTGTGTTCTGCTGGAGGCCAATGGTGCATATACTTTGAGCTGTTTTATTGTGGCACACGGGATATAAGCTGTCCTGTGAGTCTGAATGTGTACAAGAGACACTTAAGGACTAAATGACAAAAACTTGTATCTAAGTAAAAAAAAAATCCTTTATTTAGGATGTCACAAAGGTAAAAATCCACTAGAACAAAAATACACGCATTGCCTTCATATGTTTGTGACAGGAGTAGTTTCATTAAAGGCACAGTTCACCCAAAAATGAAAATATGATGTGTATCTGCTGACCCCCAGGGCATCCCAGATATAGGTGTGTTTGTTTCTTCAGTCAAACACAAATGAAGATGTTTAACTCAACCGTTGAAGTCTGTCAGTCGTATAATGCATGTCAATGGGAACACATGAGAACTATGAGATTAAAAACACATAGACATACGAATCCATATTAAACCCTGCGGCTCATGACGACACACTGATGTCTTAAGACACGAAACTATTGGTTTCTGCAAGAAACCGAACAGTATGTTATTTTTACCTCATGCGAATCTCATCTGATACCTCAACAGCGCCATTACGTTCAGGGAAAACATTAAAAATACAGGCGTGATCATAGATATATACATAGATTCCTCATTAGTGCCTGTGCAGATCGGTCTAATGAGGCATCTACGCTAATATGTCGATGATTGCGCCAGTATTTTTACCTTATTCATTATAAGTAATGACGCTGAGGAATACCAGATGAGATTCTATTCTCTATCAATACATTGCATAGTCGAGATAAATGTAATGCTCTATTAATGTGAGATCATTCATGTAATCCTCTACCTCCTCTAAAATAACAGTATCAGTAATGATCAAAATAGATATTGAAAGGCTGTTTTGATTATTTATTTATTTTTAATGTTAGGTTTGTAATTTTATTTATAATAAATTAAATCAAACATCAATTTACACCAGGGTGCGAACTATAAATGAAAAGTGATTTTGTGAAATTACTCAAAAAGATTTGACAATGTGTTATTTTGACGTGTAATTTCAGTTTTGAGTAATATGATCGTCTTGGACTATTATGTGTAAAATTGCAAAAATATTATTCATGAATGCATGACGGCGATTTTAACCAAATTCACTTCAATAACGATAACTATACATGCAATTCTTGTCATGAGCATCAAGGTGTGGTGGCGCTGCGGTGCAAATTCCACTCATCTACAATAGATTCGTGGAAAAAATTTAAGGTTTGTGTCCTAAAAGTAGACGGGGGGTCTTATATTCGCGATATAGACCAAATCACGGGGGGAAAGGGAGAAAGCAGAGGGAAACAGCAGAGGTGGACAAAGTACACAGCTCTATTACTTGAGTAAAAGTAAAAGTACTACTGGTCAAATAGTACCCCGTTACAAGTGAAAGTTCTTAAAACAGATTTTTACTTAAGTAAAAGTACAGAAGTATTTGTTTTTAAAAGTACTTAAGTATCAAAAGTATTTTTTTTTCATGTCAATGCATTATTTTATTATTGTTGAATAAATGCTCATGGTGGTTTAAACCAGTCAGTGATGCACCATCCGACATGCTAGCATGCGACTACCTTAAACTCATTTCAATACTTTTATAAAAATAACAAAGCTCTTTACAAAGCTGCTGTCACTTTAAGGCCGAATGCACAGACCCTATACACTGATACACATCCCATATTCTCCCAACTGTTTACTCGTCTCTTTCTCCCAGATATTTACATTTTTGGAAATTTTATGAGACATGCATCAAGTGTATTCCAACTAAACTAATATTTAATCTTTTCAGAAAACTGAAACATACTTTCTAAGTATGGCCATGTGTGCACTGCGCCAATGAACTTCCATTTTGCTATAAACTGATCAGTGTTCAAAAAATGCTGGCAAACTTCACATGATCCTACAAGAGTGATTACTAAAAGGCTGTCAAAAAAAAAAGTTTTAAAGAAGAAAAAATCATCCACTGACTTTCAACGCTGCTACAGAAACGACTTTCGACTTCGAGGACCTTGATAGAAATGTAGTGGAGTAAAAACTACGATATTTGTCTTTCAAATGTATTGAAGTTAAAGTCAAAGTTTCCCAAAAACATAATACTCCAGTAAAGTACAGATACTCAAAAAGTGTACTTAAGTACAGTACTCAAGTAAATGTACTTAGTTACTGTCCACATTTGGGAAACAGTAGAGGGCGCCAACACGATAGGCTATGTAATGAGTGACAGTTTACATGCACAGCACGCTGACAACGCAAGTAAACCGCGTTTACATGACTGTATAGTGATTTATCCTATATACGGCTTGCATAAAGCAGTAGTGCATACACTTTTGCCTCGGTCCCTCATTAGACCTGGGAAGGGAGTTAGTGTGTGCTAGTTGTGCAAGAGAGAATCTGTTATGGGAGTTTCATCCCACATAATGGTAATTTATTTAAAGTCTCTGGGATTTGTTTGCCAGTCAACATAACTGTTCTTGAAATCTTTCAGAACACTAAATGTCTCTTATTCACTCGTGGTCCTCTTTGGGGCCATTTGTACTCACTCTGCTGTCTGTGCACTTGACACGGCACTACAGTACTTGACACAAGGGACCGTGCAGTATATTGGACCATGTAAGATGATAATCAAAAAATAATGTTGAAAGTAATTACCAACACAGTAGCTCTAAATGCAGAGCCGATCCTCCCTATATGCAAACTACATATATAGTTGCGAACCACCAGGGCTCATCACTATATAAAATAAACATGACGGTAATTTACCATAAAGTAAATGTTTATTTAAAACATGCAAATATACCCAGATCAGGCATGTGTAACAGACAGTGATGGGAATAACGGCATTACTAACGGAATTATTTTTTTCAGTAACGAGTGATCAAACGAATTACTGTTTCTTCCGTTACAACGCCGTTAGCGTTACTGAGGAAAAAAAATGCGGCGTTACTATAATTGAGCTCACTGAAGTGGTTTGCATCTGAACAGGTTCTGTCAGTCGGACCTGCAATGTTTTTCTTTCTCTGGTCGGTTTGTGTGTCGTTGAGGTGAAAGGTGTTTATGTAACGTGCAACATATGCCCAGAGTCTCTCCACGTCGGTGGAAAGTAATTCTAATCTAACGAAGCACCTCACTTCATCACATGCCACCACAAAATGAGTGGCTAAAAACCCAGTTGATAACGCTCCACTAATAAAAGGAATAGTACAGTACTGATAATATTTACACTATAGGCCTACTGATAATATTTACACTATAGTAGGCCTACTGATAATATTTACACTATAGTAGGCCTACTGATAATATTTACACTATAGTAGGCCTACTGATAATATTTACACTATAGTAGGCCTACTGATAATATTTACACTATAGTAGGCCTACTGATAATATTTACACTATAGAAGGCCTACTGATAATATTTACACTATAGAAGGCCTACTGATAATATTTACACTATAGTAGGCCTACTGATAATATTTACACTATAGGCCTACTGATAATATTTACACTATAGTAGGCCTACTGATAATATTTACACTATAGTAGGCCTACTGATAATATTTACACTATAGTAGGCCTACTGATAATATTTACACTATAGACCTACTGATAATATTTACACTATAGACCTACTGATAATATGTACACTATAGACCTACTACTATATTTACACTATAGGCCTACTGGTAATATTTACACTATAGACCTACTGATAATATTTACACTATAGACCTACTGATAATATTTACACTATAGGCCTACTGATAATATTTACACTATAGAGCTACTGATAATATTTACACTATAGTAGGGTTACTGATAATATTTACACTATAGTAGGCCTACTGATAATATTTACACTATAGGCCTACTGATAATATTTACACTATAGACCTACTGATAATATTTACACTATAGTAGGCCTACTGATAATATTTACACTATAGGCCTACTGATAATATTTACACTATAGACCTACTGATAATATTTACACTATAGTAGGGTTACTGATAATATTTACACTATAGTAGGCCTACTGATAATATTTACACTATAGGCCTACTGATAATATTTACACTATAGACCTACTGATAATATTTACACTATAGTAGGCCTACTGATAATATTTACACTATAGTAGGCCTACTGATAATATTTACACTATAGTAGGCCTACTGATAATATTTACACTATAGACCTACTGATAATATTTACACTATAGACCTACTGATAATATGTACACTATAGACCTACTACTATATTTACACTATAGGCCTACTGGTAATATTTACACTATAGACCTACTGATAATTTTTACACTATAGACCTACTGATAATATTTACACTATAGGCCTACTGATAATATTTACACTATAGACCTACTGATAATATTTACACTATAGTAGGGTTACTGATAATATTTACACTATAGTAGGCCTACTGATAATATTTACACTATAGGCCTACTGATAATATTTACACTATAGACCTACTGATAATATTTACACTATAGTAGGCCTACTGATAATATTTACACTATAGGCCTACTGATAATATTTACACTATAGACCTACTGATAATATTTACACTATAGTAGGGTTACTGATAATATTTACACTATAGTAGGCCTACTGATAATATTTACACTATAGACCTACTACTATATTTACACTATAGGCCTACTGGTAATATTTACACTATAGTAGGCCTACTGATAATATTTACACTATAGTAGGCCTACTGATAATATTTACACTATAGACCTAATGATAATATTTACACTATAGGCCTACTGATAATATTTACACTATAGACCTAATGATAATATTTACACTATAGGCCTACTGATAATATTTACACTATAGACCTACTGATAATATTTACACTATAGGCCTACTGATAATATTTACACTATAGTAGGCCTACTGATAATATTTACACTATAGTAGGCCTACTGATAATATTTACACTATAGTAGGCCTACTGATAATATTTACACTATAGTAGGCCTACTGATAATATTTACACTATAGACCTACTGATAATATTTACACTATAGACCTACTGATAATATTTACACTATAGGCCTACTGATAATATTTACACTATAGACTATAATATTTACACTATAGTAGGCCTACTGATAATATTTACACTATAGGCCTACTGATAATATTTACACTATAGTAGGCCTACTGATAATATTAACACTATAGACCTACTGATAATATTTACACTATAGACCTACTGATAATATTTACACTATAGACCTACTATAGACTATAATATTTACACTATAGTAGGCCTACTGATAATATTTACACTATAGGCCTACTGATAATATTTACACTATAGTAGGCCTACTGATAATATTTACACTATAGTAGGCCTACTGATAATATTTACACTATAGTAGGCCTACTGATAATATTTACACTATAGGCCTACTGATAATATTTACACTATAGTAGGCCTACTGATAATATTTACACTATAGACCTACTGATAATATTTACACTATAGACCTACTGATAATATTACACTATAGGCCTACTGATAATATTTACACTATAGTAGGCCTACTGATAATATTTACACTATAGACCTACTGATAATATTACACTATAGGCCTACTGATAATATTTACACTATAGTAGGCCTACTGATAATATTTACACTATAGACCTACTGATAATATTACACTATAGTAGGCCTACTGATAATATTTACACTATAGTAGGCCTACTGATAATATTTACACTATAGACCTACTGATAATATTACACTATAGGCCTACTGATAATATTTACACTATAGTAGGCCTACTGATAATATTTACACTATAGACCTACTGATAATATTACACTATAGGCCTACTGATAATATTTACACTATAGACCTACTGATAATATTTACACTATAGTAGGCCTACTGATAATATTTACACTATAGGCCTACTGGTTAATCATTTTATGATTGGGAACTAAAAGAGTGAAAAGGAACTAAAACCCAACTATACTACACATACAGGTCCTTCTCAAAAAATGAGCATATTGTGATAAAAGTTCATTATTTTCCATAATAAAATGATAAAATTAAAATGTCATATATTTTAGATTCATTGCACACCAACTGAAATATTTCAGGTCTTTTATTGTTTCAATACTGATGATTTTGGCATACAGCTCATGAAAACCCAAAATTCCTATCTCTAAAAATTTGCATATTTCATTGACCAATAAAATTTGAAAAATCCGAAAAAAGTGTTTTTAATACAAAAAAAGTCAACCTTCAAATAATTATGTTCAGTTATGCACTCAATACTTGGTGGGGAATCCTTTTGCAGAAATGACTGCTTCAATGCGGCGTGGCATGGAGGCGATCAGCCTGTGGCACTGCTGAGGTGTTATGGAGGCCCAGGATGCTTCGATAGTGGCCTTAAGCTCATCCAGAGTGTTGGGTCTTGCGTCTCTCAACTTTCTCTTCACAATATCCCACAGATTCTCTATGGGGTTCAGGTCAGGAGAGTTGGCAGGCCAATTGAGTGGTTTTGGCACTGTGAGCAGGTGCCAGGTCGTGCTGAAAAACGAAATCTTCATCTCCATAAAGCTTTTCAGCAGATGGAAGCATGAAGTGCTCCAAAATCTCCTGATAGCTAGCTGCATTGACCCTGCCCTTGATAAAACACAGTGGACCAACACCAGCAGCTGACATGGCACCCCAGACCATCACTGACTGTGGGTACTTGACACTGGACTTCAGGCATTTTGGCATTTCCTTCTCCCAGTCTTCCTCCAGACTCTGGCACCTTGATTTCCGAATGACATGCAAAATTTGAGCGACAGTCCAGTGCTGCTTCTCCGTAGCCCAGGTCAGGCGCTTCTGCCGCTGTTTCTGGTTCAAAGTGGCTTGACCTGGGGAATGGCACCTGTAGCCCATTTCCTGCACACGCCTGTGCACGGTGGCTCTGGATGTTTCTACTCCAGACTCAGTCCACTGCTTCCGCAGGTCCCCCAAGGTCTGGAATCGGTCCTTCTCCACAATCTTCCTCAGGGTCCGGCCACCTCTTCTCATTGTGCAGCGTTTTTTGCCACACTTTTTCCTTCCCACAGACTTCCCGCTGAGGTGCCTTGATACAGCACTCTGGGAACAGCCTATTGGTTCAGAAATGTCTTTCTGTGTCTTACCCTCTCGCTTGAGGGTGTCAATGATGGCCTTCTGGACAGCAGTCAGGT
Source organism: Gobiocypris rarus (assembly GCA_023029165.1). Classification (NCBI taxonomy): domain Eukaryota; kingdom Metazoa; phylum Chordata; class Actinopteri; order Cypriniformes; family Gobionidae; genus Gobiocypris; species Gobiocypris rarus. The sequence goes on from CM040916.1 coordinate 4,163,047, forward strand.
CGGCAGTCTTACCCATGATTGCGGTTTTGATTAATGAACCAGGCTGGGAGTTTTTAAAAGCCTCAGGAATCTTTTGCAGGTGTTTAGAGTTAATTAGTTGATTCAGATGATTAGGTTAATAGATCGTTTAGAGAACCTTTTCATGATATGCTAATTTTTTGAGATAGGAATTTTGGGTTTTCATGAGCTGTATGCCAAAATCATCAGTATTAAAACAATAAAAGACCAGAAATATTTCAGTTGGTGTATATATATATATATATATATATATATATATATATATATATATATATATATATATATATATATATATATATATATATATAATTTAAATTCAGTACTGTGCAAAAGTCTTAGGCACGTTTGTATTTTCACATGAAAAATGTTTTTAAGCCAGTTATTTACATCTTTTGCTGTAGTGTGTCAGTCGGAAATATCAGTTTACATTTCCAAACATTCATTTTGCAATGTGTAATAATCCAGTGAGATTTTAATTTTTTTTTATGCACAGAAGGCTGACAGCAGCCGGTCTGATCTCAGCATCATCGAGTCCGTCTGTGATTACATGAAGAAACAGAACAAACTGAGACAGACTAAATCCAGAAGAACTGAGGCGTCGTCTCCCAGACACTTGAGGAAACCTTCCTGCAGAACTACAGCACTGGGAAAAGTTTAGGCACTTCAGAATGCTTTAAAGTGAGAATGCTGTCAGAAATAATCACATAAATAGCTTTTATTATAAATGAACCTCTATGAACTAAATCAAATGGATAATTGGGGTGAGCACCCTTTGTGTTTCAAACGGCGTTCCTGCATCTCTTCCTACACCTGTTCCTGTAGTTCTGCAGGAAGGGTTCCTCAAGTGTCTGGGAGACGTTCCTCAGTTCTTCTGAATTTAGTCCGTCTCAGTTTCTTCATGTAATCACAGACAGACTCGATGAAGATGAGATCAGATCTCCATGTGGAGCAGAGAGACTATTGTCAGACTCTTTATGCACACACAAATCTCACTGGATTATTAAATTAATGGCAATTCATTTATAAATGTAAACTGATATTTCCTACTGACACACTACAGCAAAATATATAAATAACTGGCTTAAACACACTTTGTGTGTACAAATACTAGCGAGCCTAAGACTTTTGCACAGTACTGTATATATATATATATATATATATATATATATATATATATATATATATATATATATATACATTTATTGCCTGAGTCTTGAGTGCCTTAATTCTTACCCTCCTGTAACCGAACCTAGACACTGGTCCAATATCAGGTGCTTAAAGTGACCTGTCACTGTAGCATAGCCACCCACTAATTGTTACACATAACATTATGACATTATAAATTTTGTGTTGGTCTCACTTTTGCTGTCAAAACAACCCTGACACGTCAATGCATGGACTCCACTAGACCCCTAAAGGTGTGCTGTGGTATCTGGCACCAAGATGTTAGCAGCAGATCCTTTAAATCCTGTAAGTTGCGAGGTGGGACCTCCATGGATCGGACTTGTTTGTTCAGCACATCCCACAGATGCTCGATTGGATTGAGATCTGGGGAATTTGGAGGCCAAGTCAACACCTCAAACTCGTTGTGCTCCCCAAACCATTCCTGAATTGTTTTGTTTTGTGGCTGCAATGCACTGTGTATTCTGACACCTTTCTATCAGAACCAGCATTAACTTCTTGAGCAGTTTGAGCTCCAGTAGCTCGTCTGTTTGATCGGACCACACGGGCCAGCCTTCGCTCCACACGTGCATCAATGAGCCTGGGCCGCCCATGACCCTGTGGCCGGTTCTCCACTGTTCCTTCCCTGGAGCACTTTTGATAGATCCTGACCACTGCAGACCGGGAACACCCCACAAGAGCTGCAGTTTTGGAGATGCTCTGACCCAGTCGTCTAGCCATCACAATCTGGCCCTTGTCAAACTCGCTCAAATCCTTACGCTTGCCCATTTTTCCTGCTTCTAGTTTCCCTTTACATATTTATACCTTTTCATAATTTGCACTTTGTATACTTGTTGCTTTAATTCCATTATAGAAAACTGGCAGTGCACCTTGCATACTGAAAACCATTGTAATTATTACTCAAGATTACAAAAATGCTGCTTAAGCACAGTATTAAAACAAAAGGAAAGGAGGGACGCCTCCCGCCATTCAACCTATACCCAAAAATAAAATAGCTATTTTCCTCTTGTATTTCCACTGATTTAAAGCTGCTTATAATCAGGAGATTATCTACTGCATCATTCTGTCTTCCAGGATGTTTGTTTTTCCTCTGGTCTCCTTTTGGGATACATTTCCTTTTGTGCAATGTGTCTTGTTTGGTTCTCGGAGCATCTGTCAAATCTCACCCGGGATTAGAAGCGTTGTATATGTACACACACAGCATGCTCGGAGATTTCTTCAGGCTTTTTCTTCTTCAATTATTTATTATTTTCCTCCACTTCAGGCTGTTGTAGATGATGGCCAGTGTTTGAGAAGCAGCTGGAGAACATTACCATCGTCTATGGATCACAGGAACAGACCACATGGAAAATGACCGTGTGGTGTTAAAGCGTGATGATGTCTTAATATTGCAAGAATGGGTGCGAAGGGTTGAAACGCTAGCGTTGACCTTGAGGACGGATTGGTTTGGTTCGGCAGATCTTTCCACTGATTTGTGATAATGTTGAACAGTTTGTATACTGTTTCCACTTGCTTTATAAATATGCATAGTTGTCTTGAATTGTATTTTCTTAACTTGCATTTTGGCTCTTTACAGATGGTTTCATCAGTCTTGCCAGATGATACATCAGCTCTAATGGTGGCAATTATAAAACAATACAGAAAGAAAATGATAGTTTTGACTGAAGCATCACTTTATTTCACAGCAGTGCTGGCACATGGATTTCAGTTAACACAGCGAGAACAGATAAACACATTTTCCTATTAGAATACACAGATTGTCCCGAAAATGTCACTCCAATCATTTCTTTCTTTTGTGGAGCACAAAAGTGTGTTTATTTGAATGGTCATGCTGTTCTTTTTTATTGAAAGAAATGGTCACTAGATGCTGTCAAGCTCCAAAAATGAACATATGAATCAAACACATATGAAGTTCACATCATGATCGTGGTTGTGATATTGGTACGTAAGGGCTCATTTAGTGCTGGGCGGTTTACCGGTTCATACCGAATACCGGTATTTATTTTTCTTATGATATGAATTTTGACTATACCGCAATATGACACTTAAACAACGTTCGGAAAGCGGCGCAGTGCGATATATTTTGAAGGGTCCCTTTTCACTGTTGTGAGAGCACACTCGCATTACAGCATATGGCTGAAACCGAAATCACCCCCTAAGGCCTCATTCACTATTCCCTAAGTTATCCATATAACGTTAGTTCACTTGAATGAGTGAAATGAAACGAGTGAGTGAATTCGGACAGCCGTTGTGTGTAGACTACATCGGCTACATTCGTTATTGCGATGCAATGTGAGACTGAATGAGTGGACTCAATAAAGTCCACTATGGTTTCGGACACCACTACAAATAGCTGTCCCCTCAAATAATGCCTTATTAGAGGTTATAGGGGACAATTTCACATTCAGCCCTTGATTACAGCGGAGAATTCAAACTACACGAGGAGCGCGAGAGAGCGGTTTCTGCGCGAGGGCTGCGATGAGATAAACAACGTTCTCCACATGGATCATATAGGCTAGCACATATAGACCGGAGCTAGCACGTTTAAGTTCCCTTCGAGGAACTCACACTGCGCCGAACGACGATTTGGGGATGCTCCTAAGCATCAGCGAATCTGAAGTCTGAATGAACACTAGTCCAATCCGATTGGTCGGGCGTGATGACGCCATCGTGACGGCATACCCGGAGTATAAAAGGGGAGCCGCGCGTAATGGCGGCAGTTATTGCTCTTCAGCATAGCGCTCTCTGTGATTGTCTGTCTATTTACTGTTGTTTGTCCTGTTGTGCAAGTGTGTGAAAGAAGTAGGCGAGAAAGCAAGAGAGTTTAAGCAGTGTGTGCATCCGTGTCCCGCTACATTTAGGGCTCGGATGCACACCTGCTTTGTGTGCAATGCCTGGGTGTTCAGCATGCTCGGGCGGCTCTCGAGGAGCCGCCAGAGCGTTGTGAGAGCTGACACTCAGGCTGCTCCGCTCTCGGCTGGCCGTGTTCGATGAGGTCGGCCAGCCTCGTGAGCCCCGTGGATCGGTCCCACATTCGCCGAGGCGGTGCGGCGCGAGACCGGTCATGGGGCTCACGGATGGACATGTCAGCGAGACTTGGGACTGCTGAGGCATCTTCCCAGTCTTTGTCTGTCAGTTCAGATGTTCTCCTTCCCGTGTGGAAGCTCGCGATGCGGCTTCTTCCCCGGGCGGAGGACCCGATGCTTGAACGGTCTGATTCTGGGAATTAGACGTGCTCAGCATCGGGCAGTCGGGTTATAACGAGCTCGCCACTTCTTATATGCAAGACTCAATCTCACGATTGCCGAGGCAGCGTGCAGGTATGGGTCTGCTATTAAGGTGAACACACGCGATCGGTGTGCATGGAATACTGGTTGACGATAAAACAGTATTGCCTGATGATTAGGGCTGCATTTAAGTCTGAGGATTTAAATGAAATATTATTCGACTCTAAGGAGTTAGATATTCAGCCTGTCATTCAGACCATGTTTCACCGTGATACTGTTTGGCTTTTTCTCGAGCGATGAAAGCCAATTGTACTATGACGGAGTTGAACCACGTTGCTGAGGCAACGTGTGGTTTATGAGTCCGTATAAATACAATAAAACAGTGTCGCCTGAGGATTATGGCTACATTTAATTCTGAGGAATTAAATAAAATATGATCTGACTTTGAGGAGTTAGATATTCAGCCTATCATTCAGACCATGTTTCACCTTATTGTGGCTGTATTTAATTCCAAGGAATTAAATTAAAATATTATCTGACTTTGAGGAGTTAAATGTATTTTTATTCAGCCTATCATTCAGACCAGGTGACTTGTCTGGATATTCATCTAGGTGGAGCCCTCCTGAAGTTGATGTCGTTCTCGCCGCCTTGTGGCCTGCGGGACACATCAGTTTCAGGCAATTGCTATTCCCAGTGTCCGCCTAGCGTGCGGCCCTGTAGAGCTGCTCCTTAGATGAGGCTCCGCGAAGGGGCAACTGAGGTTGCTTCTTCCGCGGCGCTCTGGGGAAATCGATGTGGTAATCCCGCCGTCTATGACGCCGGTCCACATTGATTTCCGAACGCACGCTGCTCCAGCCGCCTCTGAAAAGACCTGCGGCTGGGCAGCTCACGCGTCCGCACACAGAGGCTCGTTCCCAACTACTCCCTGCCGGTCAGCCGCTTCAGGGGGTTGGGGACGAGGCTCGTAACACCCGACGCCCCTCTCCCGGTCGGAGCGATCGAGTCGCCTCCTGTGGAGTTTTCGAATCGATGCTGTGCTCCCGCCATCTAGTATGCTTCGGGCCACATCGCTTCCCTACGCGCACGCGTGCTGCACCAGCCGCCTCTAGCAAGACTTGCGGCGGTCCAGCGAACGCCAGACGCACACCAAAATCTTCCTCGATTTCGCCCTGCCGGTTAGCCGCTTCAGGGGTCGGGAGGAGGCTCGGTTGACACCCGAGGCCGCCTCGAGAGGCTGGTTCCCTTAGCAGATTATCTTGGCGCAGGGTTATGCCTCCGGATATATCTGCAGGTTCGGGTAATGGAACAGGAAGTTCACTCCCCGTTGGTAAGGAGGCCACAGAATGTGCTCCTCCGCCAGACAGGGAGTCCGGGTTTTACAGCCGGCACTTCATAGTTCCTAAGAAGGATGGCGAGTTGCGTCCAACTTTAGATCTGAGGTACTTGAATCGTTCTCTGAGGAGATTCAGATTCAAGATGCTTACAGTTCCTCCGTTGTGATTCAGATCCAGTCTGAGGACTGGTCTGTCACGACGGGTCTAAAGAGGACGCATGCTTCCCTGTATCCATCCTTCTGTGTCACAGGAAGTTCCTGAGGTTCGCTTTTGGGGCAAAGCGTGCACAATATCGGGTTCTTCTATACGGCCTAGCCCTTCCCCTCGCAAAGTAAGTGGTAGCAGCAGTTCGGCATTGAGGTGTCGCCTTGGGTGCTCTCACTGCTTGGGGTTGAGACTCTACACGCAGTAGCGTGTTGACGCCTTCCCAGAGAACTGTGTTCCTGGGAGTTGTATGGGATTCTCTACGTTGTGGGCACAATTGTCTCCCGCACGTATCGAGTCCATACGGGCGGTGGTCTCTAAAATGAAGCTAGGCCACAGCATCACTGTGAAGCAGTTTTAAGGACTGCTGGGGCTCATTGCGGCCCAACAGAATATCTTTTGGCCTGCTGCACGAGACCCTTACAGTGGTGGCTGGAAATCAGGGGGTTTTCCTCGAGGGGAAAACCGTTCTGTATGATCAGGGTAACGCGCAGATGCCTTCGTTCCCTAGTCATATGGAAGAAACCTTGGTTTCTGTCCCAGGGGCCAGTGTTGGGAGCATCACGTTGCCGGAAGACCGTTTCAACGGATGCCTCTCTCACTGGCTGGGACGTGGTCATGGCGGCCGCTTTGCGAGAGGTCTGGGAGACCCGGCATTTCTCCTGGCACATTTACTGCCTGGAAATGCTGGCGGTCTACAAAGCTCTGAGGGCTTTTTCCCAGACCTCCGGCCACCATGTCCTGATACAGAAGTAAACCAGGTGACTTTCCTTGAGGGGAAATCCATTCTGTATGATCAGGGTAACGCGCAGTGGCCTTCGTTCCCTAGTCATATGGAAGGAACCTTGGTTTCTGTCCCAGGCCAGTGTTGGGAGCGTCCTGTTGCCGGAGATCCGCTTTCAACAGACGCCTCCTCACTGGTTGGGGCGCGGTCATGGACGGCCGCTTTGTGAGGGGCCTATAGGAGGGCCGTCCATTCCTCCTGGCATATAAATTGCCTGGAGATGCTGGCGGTCTACAAAGCTCTCAGGAGCTTTTTCCCGGACCTCCGCGGCCAACATGTCCTGGTGCGGACAGACAATACGGCTGTCGTAGCGCACTCAATCATCAGGAGGGTTCAGGTCGCGCCTCTGTGCAGACTGGCGCATCTAATCCTCCTGTGGTCCCAAGGGAAACTGTTGTCCATTAGGGCAATGTATGTCCCGGGGGTCCAAAATCAGGGAGCAGACATCCTGTCGAGGCAGGGGCTGAGGCCCGGGAGTGGCGGCTCCACCCAGAGGTGGTGGAGGCCATGGGCAAGAGGTTCGGCCCAGTGGAAGTGGACCTATTTTGCGTCTCGAGAGACGTCCCACTGTCCACTGTGGTTCTCCCTCACGCATCCAGCCCCGCTGGGGTTGGATGCCATGGTTCAGACGTGGCCGAGGCTGCGTCTGTACGCATTTCCCCTGATTGCTCTGCTCCCGGGAGTCCTGGAGAGGGTCCGTCGACAAGGGGTCAGCCTACTTCTGGTAGCACCCTGTTGGCCGACTCGAGTATGGTTCTCGGATATCATAGCTCTGCTGGCAGGTCATCCGTGGCAGATTCCTCTGAGGAGGGATCTCCTGTCTCGGGCGGCGGGCGCAATATTTCACCCCCGGCCCGAGATTTGGAACCTTTGGGTCTGGTACCTAGAGGCTGGCCTGTCGGCAGAGGTGGTAGAGACGTTACTCAGTTCCAGGGCTCCGTCTACAAGGAGACTGTACAGCCTCAAGTGGAATGTATTTTCCACTTGGTGCAGGGAGCGTGAGGTGGACCCAGTTAACTGCCCGGTGGCTTCAGTGCTGGAGTTCCTCCAAGATCGCTTCTGCGGGTCTAACCCCGCCCACACTCAAGGTGTACGTGGCTGCCATTACGGCTTTCCACACTCCTACGGGTGATGGGCCTTTGGGTAGGCACCGGCTGGTTGTACAGTTCCTCCGTGGGGTTCGGAGGATGAGGCCTGTGGCTCAATCCAGAGTTCCAACATGGGATCTGGCAGTGGTTCTCGGAGGGCTGGCTGAGGCCCCTTCGAGCCATTGAGTCGGCTGAACCAAAGAACCTGACCCTTAAGGTGGCTTTTCTCCTCGCCATTACCTCTCTGAGGAGAGGTGATCTCCAGGCCTTGGCGGTAACGCCGACTTGCCTGGAGTTTGCCCCGGGTGGAGTAAAAGCCATCTTACACCCTAGGCCAGGCTACGTGCCTAAGGTCCCATCAAGGGTGGTCAGGTCTTTGGTTCTGCAGGCATTTCATCCTCCGCCTCACGTGACGGCGGAAGAAGGGAGACTTCACCTGCTCTGCCCGGTTAGGGCGCTTAGAGTGTATTTGGCGAAGTCGGCACAGTGGAGGAGATCTCAACAACTGTTGGTGTGTTTCGCTCACCCAAGAAAGGGTTGCCTGCGCCTACTCAGACAATCAGTAGCTGGATTGTCCAGGCGATAACCATGGCCTATCAGGTGCGCAGTTTTCACCTATGGCCGTGAGGGCACATTCCACCAGAGGCATGGCCTCTTCGGTGGCCCTCCTTTCTGGGGTCCCCTTGCAGGATATCTGCGAGGCGGCTGGGTGGGCTACCCCACACACCTTCATCAGGTTTTATAGCCTGCATCTCCCACGACGCCTGGCGCTAGGGTGCTCCAGTCCTAGTTGTGCCCGGTCCCGCTTCACACTAGGGCAGGCGCTACCCTCGGTGTGGCCTAGTGGGTACTCGTTCCCCAAATCGTCGTTCCGACGCAGTGTGAGTTCCTCGGGAACGGCTCGGGTTATGTATATAACCCTTGTTCCCTGAGAAAGGAACGAGCACTGCGCCGCGTCGCCACACCTCGCACGCCTGGAGCGCATGCTTCAGAGCAATAGCTGCCGCCATTACGCCGGCTCCTTTTATACTTCCGGTATGCCGCCACGATGACGTCATCACGCACGACCAATCGGATTGGACTAGTGTTCATTCAGACTTCAGATTCGCTGATGCTTAGGGAGCATCCCCAAATCGTCGTTCGACGCAGTGCTCGCTTCCTTTCTCAGGGAACAAGGGTTATATACATAACCCGAGCCGTTTTATGAACCTATTTCATATGCTCTAGTGCTCTAAACATGAACCAGCAGCATGTATGCGCAAATATTTCATAATGTATGCAAAGGACACTGATACATCACAGCACGGCACCATAGATTATTCTGCTACATGGAAGACAATGATGTAATTTAATAAATAGACTGACAATTCAAAGAATGGGCAAAATGTAATTGCTTTATTCTGTGTGTGCAACTTCATAGTATCATTCCTGGTGTTCTTAAATATATTGAAAAAAAACCTTAGTTCTTTCGCGATTTAACAGTTTGTTGTTATATAGGGTTAGATTTTGTAAATGCTTAAGGTGTCCCTAACTCAGTTTTTTTCTCTCAGTGGTTGTAATATTCATGTGTCTGTAATGAGTGTGCAGGTCTGTGTTTTATTGGTTGTTGTCTCCCCACAGCATCATTTTCTGGGACTTTGCAAACCTGAATTTAGAGTTAATTCAGGTTTGCAAAGTCCCAGAAAATGGGATTTTTTCTCAAATATTTACTCATAATGATAGTAAAATAGTTCTAGTCAATCTACTACAGTATTTCCTCTCTCAATCAGCAGAAAGTTTGGTTAACACCTGGTCATGCATATGGCAAAAAATACTGTCATATACCGCTAAACCGATATAATTTAGAAAAATACTGTGATATAAATTTTGGTCATATCGCCCAGCATGGGGCTCATTAACTGAGAAATCCGTTTTTTCCATTCGCTTTTGACATATAAGAGGTCATACTATAATATCCTTTTTTTTCAGTCTAAAAACAGATTTTATTGTAAGCCCAGAGCACGACTCATTTGCGAAAGACTGCGAAAGTTCATCATCACATCGTTGGCCCCGCCCACTGGCGTGTTAGTGAGATGATGAGGAGAGACGAGCAATACAGGATGACTGGACTACAAATACAGGGGTGGCAAAAGTACTCCAAAGGTTATACTCAAGTATATAAATACCTTAATAAAAAATGACTCCAGTAGAAGTATAAAGTCCTCCATTCAAACATCACTTGAGTAAAACTACAAAAGTATCCGATTTAAAACGTTCTCAAGTACCGAAAGTAAACGTTCAAATGAACTGTAAATATCAACAATTAAGCGGATCAATTGTTTTGGGAGTGATATGCAATGCTTTAACTGAACAAATGATAAGATTATATACTGGAATTAAGATTTTTTTAGATTTGCAATCATACGAGACAATGAAGCACCTTAACGCAGTATAGAGGTTGAACTTGCAATAGACATGTACCATAACATTAGCTGCATCAAACAGAAGACGTGCAATATACTTAATTAATGCAAAAGCCATAACCACAATGACATATTACTTAACAATTAGTTAATGTGCCTCAACAAGTAAAGTCATAACATAATGATACCTTTGCAAATTGTTATCTAATGATTAATTAAAGCAGGCAACTGGGAGTTGAAATGCATGGCTTTGACCCGTTGTGAAAATTAATACATTCATTTACATGATTATTTAATATAATATGTTATTAGGGAACTAATGATGTCATATTTAATTAATAGCAATTCATATAATATTTAATCTATTAATCATATATAATCTTCATTATCTGCTGATGCAGTAATCATTAATAAATGGTTTAGTTCTTCATGAGTCATACATTAACTCATGATCATCTGTGCATTAGTTAGACAAGAATTAATGCACATTAGTGCACCCGTATTGTAAAGTGTTACTGATGTTTTCATAGTAAATAGTGTGCCGCGAAATAATAAAGTTTGGGAAACTGAGCTGAGTTAGTGTGGCAAACCTGACTAGTCAGCTTTTCCAAGTCTAGCCCCGACTGGATCATCCATGACCGATCGACAGCATGCAGGGAGAAGCAGCTTACTAGCTGGTCACACCGTTAGCTATCAATATGCGTTAGCTAACTTGACTAACATTAGCTATCTGTTTACAAGGCATGTTTCAATATTAAACCACTTGGCTAACAATAGTAACAACATTGACGTCAACTCCCAATGTTTTCTCAGATTTGTGGAAGTTTTGAATGCCGAAATTCCTTTCACCTGTGGCAGGCAAAGACGACATATCAGCCGATAGAATCTCCCTTGACTTCAGTGAATTCGAACATATCCTTGAGATATGGCCATGGGTTATCCCTGTCGGGAATCTCGGAATCATTGCCGGCAGCGAGAGCTGCCCCTTCACCTGTTTATGCGGTCATCTTCCACTTTCCATTGGCGAACTGACTGCTATGTGAGCGTTTGCTGCCAGAGAGCTTACATGTTCATTTTTCATTGGTTTGGAAAGCAAGTGTAAAAAATACTTGGCGCAGGCATGGGGAGTAAAAAAGTAAAATTTGTCTTTAACATTGTTGTGGAGTAAGAGTGAAAGTAGATGCAAATAAAACATACTCAAGTACAGATCCCCCCCCAAAAAAATATTTAAGTAAACTAACAAAGTATTTTAACTTCGTTACTTACCGCCCCAGGCACTTATGCCTTTACTTTTAAATATAATTTCTCTAATAAGTGTACTCGAGTGTTCTTCTTTTTCACAAGGGTTAGAGTAGAACAGAACTGTTAGATTCCCAGTCAAAATTGTCATGCTAGTGTTTGTGGTATTGTCCCCACACTTGCTAAAACCATCATCTTCATACTCATCCCTATCTCATCCAGGTCAGCCGGGGACTCTAACAGGGAACCAATGGAAAAGCTTCTGTCCTTGCCTCTCTCTGCAGAATCTCCAAGCATCACTTTAACACACTGGATCAAAGGTCAAATTACTCTAATAGCATTTTAAAGATACTCACCGTCTCTATCACAGACAATGATATGAGTTATGACTCATAATTTTTCCGCTGGCTACTTTATGATAGAGTTGTGGGTTTTGGGAGCGGCGCTTTACACCAGCTTTAATATTTCATTTTCAGGGAAAGACTTGCATGGCATTTTGCATCTTCGATTTACCTTTGCTAGATGTTATAGTAGAGCACAGCATAGAAATATGCATTCAAACAAGCTCACTGCGTTTTTAATACAGGCTCACACACAGGTAAAAGTGTGTTGAGCTCCTTACAGTCAATTCCGACTTTATATCTCACAATTCCGACTTTATATCTCACAATTCTGACTTTATATCTCACAATTCTGACTTTATATCTCACAATTCTGACTTTATATCTCACAATTCTGACTTTATAATACAATTCTGACTTTATATCTCACAATTCTGACTTTATATCTCACAATTCTGACTTTATATCTCACAATTCTGACTTTATATCTCACAATTTTGACTTTATATCACAATTCTGACTTTATATCTCGCAATTCTGACTTTATATCTCACAATTCTGACTTTATATCTCACAATTCCGACTTTATATCTCACAATTCTGACTTTATATCTCACAATTCTGACTTTATATCTCACAATTCTGACTTTATATCTCACAATTCCGACTTTATATCTCACAATTCTGACTTTATATCACAATTCTGACTTTATATCTCACAATTCTGACTTTATATCACAATTCTGACTTTATATCTCACAATTCTGACTTTATATCACAATTCTGACTTTATATCTCACAATTCGACTTTATATCTCGCAATTCCGACTTTATATCTCTCAATTCCGACTTTATATCTCACAATTCTGACTTTATATCACAATTCTGACTTTATATCTCACAATTCGACTTTATATCTCACAATTCTGACTTTATATCTCACAATTCTGACTTTATATCTCACAATTCTGACTTTATATCTCACAATTCTGACTTTATATCTCACAATTCTGACTTTATATCTCAATTCTGACTTTATATCACAATTCTGACTTTATATCTCACAATTCTGACTTTATATCTCACAATTCTGACTTTATATCTCACAATTCTGACTTTATAATACAATTCTGACTTTATATCTCACAATTCCGACTTTATATCTCACAATTCTGACTTTATATCTCACAATTCTGACTTTATATCACAATTCTGACTTTATATCTGTAATTCTGACTTTATATCTATAATTCTGACTTTATATCTCACAATTCTGACTTTATATCTCAGAATTCCGACTTTATATCTCACAATTATGATATAAAGTCAGAATTGTGAGATATAAAGTCAGAATTGTGAGATATAAAGTCAGAATTGAGAGATATAAAGTCAGAATTGTGAGATATATAAAGTTGCAGTTACCTTTTTTAGCTTTTATTCTGTGGTGGAATCAAACTTCCATACATTGCAGTAATTGTATCATCGTTCATGAATGATTGTAGACACAGTCCTCAGCCCTAAGTGACTTGTTCCTTTTATTGTTTTGCTGTTTCTGCCATTTATAACAAATATGTTCAAAAAATAAATGTATTACTAATAATCATCATCAGAACAAACAGTTATTCTGCCAAATAATAGTTAATGTGTCTAACTGTAGACCTTTTGTGGTTGCCAAGCAACTTAGTACATTAATATAGAATTAATTTAATGTGCCACAAGTGTGTGGATAGCTGCTATATTTAAACAGCTCCTCATCCAGGCAGATTTTAGAATTGAGTGTGGAAGCACTTGTACTACAGGTAAACTGCTTTCAGACACAGTTCAGATACACACTACCCTTCAACTGTGGTAAAATTGCTGAAATGTGCAGCCTTGATTTACTTATATTCTTCATAAAATGGCGGCAATAATGCAATAATAGTTATACAGCAATCTTAAATAAATATAATTATTATTATAAGATAAAACAGTTTTGCTACAGCTTCAAACGCCCAATGGCATTTTAGATTCTGAAAAGCTGTTTATCTTTTTTTTTTTCTTTATTGATAATATAATTCATCATATACACTCATTTCATTTCATACTCACTGCAAACACATGAAGTGAACTGGGATTTAAATTGCACTGAAGGCCAGCGAAAACCTACGCATTTGTTGAATCAGTTTCCATGAAGAATCAGCTCTACTCACCACTCGCTTGCCATCTATTTTCGCCTGAAAGCCAATTCAGCTCCAGGTGTACTATATGGCTTTCAGCCGCTGTGTTATCTTTGCTGAACCAGACCCACTCCCTGCCACAATTTCCCTGTCAAATGCAAACGTCTTGATGGTTTAGACGTACCCAGGTGTGAGCTTGACACTCAATTAACCTCCAATGATAGGAATGTTTTTTTGTAAAGAACAGTATTTATTATGTGTTTAAATGTAGTGGACCGGTCAAACTAACACAATAATCACAGAGTAATAACCATGCTGAATGGTTCAATTGTCTTGAAAATGACTGCAAGTCAACCTGGTTTTAAATTTTTGGGTGTGGAGATGTTCAAGGCCCTGTTGCTGAATTTACATCAACGATTCTTTAGTTTCAATCCCTAGATGGCATGGAAATAGACAAGTTCAATCAGTCCCAAACGACCGTTTGAAAACCTTTCAATTATTCAGATTTTGATGTTTATTTCAGTTTTAGGTAGTAGTAGTAAAACAAACTATTTTTTATTTTTTATTTTATTTAAAGCAATGTTTAAAAAAAAAAAAGTTTGAAGTTTTAGTGAACTCTTACAGGTCTGCACAGTTTCGGGCTCCTTTAGAAGTTTTGTCATGCTCTGACATTAGGGCATTTTTCATTTGCTTTTAAACATATTAATAGCAAAAGTGTCATTACACTGTATTCAGCACAAACTGGACAACCATAATAAGTGAGCAACATGTATGTACAGAAGCTGAGAGGACACTGTCCTGAGCAGTGGACATAGGTCCTCAAAGCATGAATTGGATGTAACAGATGCACACTTTCTTCCGTCTTGTGCCGGAGGGCAGAAAGACTGCAAGACCACTGGCTGACCAGCCATTGAAAGAACTTTGGAACATAGTGCAGTCTGGGGTGCAGAGTAGCAAAGTCTAAACAGGAAGAGGCAACTCACATGGACTGCAAATCTCCTACTCTCTTAAGCAAAGTCAGTGTTAGTAAGAGAGCTACCTTAAGAGTCAATATTCTTTCAGAACCCGACTCCAATGGCTGAAACGGCCAGGACCAAAGCTAGGTCCCAGGAAGGAACCTGTGACCGGCAGATGTGACTCAGTTGTCTAGCATTGTGCATTAATCGAGACACCAGATGATGTTTCCCAACAGAAGCTCCATCTAAAGATATGTGATCACATAGACCTTTTCCGTAGACGGGGTCAGACCCATTGACAAGCGTTCTTGAATGAACTCTAACATTGAGACCAACCATGCAGTTGACTGGGTTCAGGTGGCGCTGCTTGTACCAAGTTACAAATAGTCACCGTTTTTGGGCTGTGGCGATGTTAAAAGATCACCGAAGAATGAGGTGGGAACTGCAGCATCTGGGGGTAAGGACACACAGGGACATACAGGGACACAAGGAGACGGAAGCATGAGGAGTGACCGAGACGAGAAAGGCGAGAGAAGAAAAAAAACATTCTTGGTCCGGTTCCCGGATGCACTGCCGCTCGATCCTCAACCAGCTGAGAGATTCTCACTCATGGTGCCATGCGATGGTACTGAAAAATCCTTTGGTGGACGGCTTGACACTCCTCCGCCTCCTGGCGGACTGCAATGACTCCTCCGGTTGAGGACAGCCGACAGTGAGTCCCCCGTTCCCTTCTCCTCCCCGGCAAATTGAGCTGACTCCTCAGCTCCCTCTTGGACGGCAGCCACTCCTCCTCGACCCAGGAGCACGGCAGTGAGCTCTCCATCTTCCATTGCTTCTTCCATTGCTTTAGCACCACTGCCTCGGGCAGCCACTGGCGGCCTATGCTCCTTCATGGTGCCCCTCTTTTTCAGCACTGCATACCCTCTTTGCAGCGAGGGCTCTCCGTCAGCATGTCCCTTCATCTTCCTGGGTTTAGGCACCAGAGAAACGGGAGGGAGATGGCTGGAACTGCTGAATGTTTAACAAACTTTAATCCAAAAATAAACAAACACATAAACAAAACATAACATAAATAGTCCAGGGGCCTATTGCACAAAACTAGGATAAGGGATTAAGCCGGGATATCTTTGTGATCTTGTCATCTGTATGCAAAATTTAGTACACGGCTGTCATGTAAACTTACACTGAAGGCATACTCACAACAAAAACGATAACGATAACGAAAGATAACTATATATTAGCGGATAAATTGAGCCAGGATCACCAAGATATCCCGGCTTAATCCCTTATCCTAGTTTTGTGCAAAAGGACCAAGGCCTTGTCCTCTCTCATCCCTCACTGCCGTTTCTACTCCATTAATGTTTCTGAAGCTCTATTGCGGCATGCAAGTGATCATCATTATCAATCACACCACCAGCCTCGCCCTGTTCTCACGGCCCTCTGCCCTGTGCTTGCCACAAGGGCATACAGGAAGGGGCAGATTAATTTAGAGACCAGAATCTATGAGCCGGTACCCCTCAGGGTCCAGACCCACAGTTTCCAGATCTCTGGCTTGGAGTGATAGATTGTCTTTTGCACTTGAGACAGAAGATCTCTCTAAACTAGAATCTCCCATGGAATGCCATCTAGGAGAGATATGTTCGAGAACCATACTCGGGCTGGCCAGAATGGTCCTGGCAAACCCTGACTAGAACCCCTTGGAGCAGAGCTATCAGAGGAAAGGTGAATAGACACCTTGGCCTTGTCTGTACCATGGCATCCTGCCCCAGAGGAGCTGGAGGTGTGAGGGCGAACCAGAGGGGATAATGGGTCATATCCTCAGAGGTGAATAAGTCCACTTCCGCTCGACTCTACCTCTGCCATATGGACTCCACCACGTGTGGATGGAATCGTCATTCCACTGAGAACCTTACCCTATTCTGAGAGGGAGGTGTCCGACAGCAACACACTTGTTCAGGAATCATGACTCTTTCCAAAGTCGTAGAGCATGAAGCCTGTGGCGCGTGAAACTTATGACCCTGGAGGGGTGATTCAGAGGATAGAATCCTCTGCCTTTGAGCCAGAACTGGAACATATCGACAAATTACTGATGAATGCTGACCTCAAAATGTGATTATGTAACTTTTTTTATTAGAGTCTTTATGTGTCTAGTTACCCTGGAGATGATGGCAATATCCCTTTCTTTCACAGTGAACCTATTCTTCTTTTAAATGACTTTTCAGACAAAGAGGTTATATTCACCCTCTTTGATGAAGAGAAAACCCAACACATTCATCACTTTAATGCCTATCTCACTTATCATGTACAATTATGCACCATAGATTTGACTTATTTGCATAGATCCCTTTCTTTCTGTTCACAAAATCAAATCCAGCTTGTTGAAGTCAGGGAAAATAAGCCAATTAGTATCACGGATCACAAAAGATGAGACATGATAGGTTCAATTTAAAAAGGGCATCATCTAACAAGCATTAATTGCGGCTCCTTTATTAACAACGCCCAGGGCAGACAACTTAAAAGCGGTTCGCAGTCCATTTTTATAACGATCAAATATAATGGGTTATTCATGAGGCCAAATGGAAATGAACATTATCTGACCAGGATGTTATTTACTAGTTTTCTTTTGGTAGCATAGTGTAGCCTTGAGGGCTGAAGAAAAGTATATGTATGCATAGAGTGTAAATGGTGGTGCTGTCATGGAATACAGTGAGAAAGACGTCAGACTCCATATTTCGTTTATTTGTTTTTAACCATACATATAGAGTAAGTAGACATATTGTATTTCCATATAAACTCTTATAGGCCTGTGTTCCAAGGTTTTTCATTGTTTTAAAAAGTCCCTATATCCATATGCTCCATGCCTCTTTGTTAATCAGATGAGTGTCTTCTTCAGAATGTATTTCGATCACATTGTGCTATGATTAAATGGCTACACCGCTGAGAATTTGCCAACCTGTTATTTTCAATATGAATATAAACTGTTGGACATATGTTTCTGGTTTATTGCCTCCAGATGGCTTGAGATTGTACATCACCGGTGTCCCACCCAACCAACGTCTGTTTTGCTTTGTGCAGGAAGAGGAACGCAGTTATGGTCGTGTCTCTAATGGACTGCTTGTCCCTAAATACTGTGAGTTCATGTATAATTGATTCACGAAGAGCGGTTTGTATGGTAACAGCTTTAGAATGAATCCAACCTGTCAATTTTTATCTCATAACCATTTACGAAAGTAAACTTCTTTCTGCAGGGCATAATAAGAGAGGAGCTGTCCATGCATGAATAATGTGACATAGATTTTAATGGGGAAAATCAACTGATTATGAGAGATCTGGGGCCATTTAAAAATACAATATAAGGCAGCTTGTTTAATGACTACAGAACGTTCTTCAATGTCAAAGCTAATTAATCTGAAAATATTGACTTTGTATTAAGTCTAGCAAGTAAAGATAAAGGAAATAAATCTGAAAAAAATATTTTCAAATAGGTTTAAATTTAGCAATTTTCACATTCATATTCTTCCAAAGCAGTTTTACAGAGAATACAACCCTCAGCTAAAGGTAGAAAGAAACACACAAAAACTGTTCTTGAATGTACATTCATCACACAGAAGGAGAGATGAACATTCAACATGTATTTAATCAACTTTAAGGTTGTTTTTTGAAAATATTTTTTTTTTTAAATGGCCGCTGGTTTGTCTGGATCAGAGCCTATTCCTCTGGGATCGTGCTGAGCCTCTGAAGCCCTTCCTTTGAAACTGCATTGATTTGGACCTTCAACTGTTGGTCCCCATTGAAGTCCATTATGTGGAGAAAAATCCTGGAGTGTTTTCCTCTGAGATTATTATTGGATGAGATGGGGGTGAGTAGAATATCATTAAAAATATAATTTTGAAGTGCACTAACCCTTTAAGATTTGAAATTGTTGATTTGCTTCCCATTTCTCAACCATCTATATCTCTTTCTCAAATAAATCTTGTGCTCATTGATCTACGAATGCAGTCTATATAGACACCTTCACTAGTAAGTTGCCACAAGGATCTATAGGCCTAATTGTTGCGTAGACATTTTGGTACATTATGAATGTTCCACAATCTTCTCTATAGTGAGCCACATCTGAAATTGGATTGCACAAAGTGATAACAATCACTCCCCGCATTCAGCTGAGCATCTCATGGATTCTGTCGAAACGCTCTAACTCTGCAAGGGTTTCTGGGTGTAAGGCACCTTACACGAGTGCAATGTTCTGCACAAACCTCATAATGACAAATGGAGGACAGAGGAAAGGTGGAAATAAAGCGACTGAACCATAAGGAGGTGACAGGGGCAGAAAGAAACGTGACAGTTGGAGAGAGATCGAACACAGAACTTTAAATTGGCTCAAGGGGAGAGGAAAGTTGTGACGGATCTGCTGGAAAGAGGGAGATAGTAGGATAAGGGCGTCTCGTCACAAGCTTCGTTTTGTTCTTCTTTTGGCGAGATCAAAACAGAGTTTATTTAGTGTGTATATATGTGTGGCGCAGAAGATGAGAAAACACGGGCGAGGGATTTACAGAAGCCTTTCTGCTGATGTGCTGATAAGAGTATTGTGTGAAGAACTGCTCAAGCATTCATACAAGCCAAACCGCAAAAGATAAGACCACAAAACTGGAGGAGGGAAAGAAAACAAACAAACCGAACAGGTAAAGGCGTTTGATACCTGCTGCAGAAACCCTATGATGTGATGGCTGCACACCCAATGCCAACGTGCAAAAAATGCTTTTCTTATTTAGTACTTTTATCTTGTTTCTAGTGTAAATATATAAACATTCTTACATCAAGATGCACTTACTGGATAATTAAAATTGCATAAGATGTTCTTTCTGGACTGGAAACAAGTAAAAAAATACTAAGTAAGAAAAGCATTTTTTTTCAGTGAAGTAACACATTTATAGTAACATTTTACAATAAGGTTCAACATCATTGCTAGTTGAGCGAGGAAAAGTTGACTTCAGGCCATTGAATTATTAAATAAAACAATTTGGTCATGATGCGAAGCAGGTGTGCATTATTTTTCTAATAATTCAATGGCTGTGAGTAAAATAAGTGTAAATAACTGATGCACTAATTCAGAGTGAAGCACAGCACTGTGTTCATTTACACACAAGTGACTCCACATGTGAAAATGCCAGGAATTTACAGGATTAAAGAATATTATTTAAAAAAAAAAGTTGTAGGCAGAAATTTACTGTGAAATCAATGCATGCTGGGTCATTTTTACTTCAATTACTGTGGATCAACAGCAGAATGATGCTAACATCACAGTAATACTGTGCATTATCATGAGAAAGTTGTCTTTAAATGGTGAGACATTTATTTTTTAGCACTGTAATTGTTTTGGAGTCACCATTATGGTATTCATGGGTTCCATTTGCTCGGGATTTTGGACCTGATTCATAGTCAAATTTCTAATCTAGCCAAACACATTTTATTTTTATTTTTTTACAAGCATTACCTAATAATGCACACATACATACAAAACACAACAATGGTGACACTAAACAAACAAAAAATAATAATTACAACGTAAACCAACATTAACTGCTAAAAGTGAGCCAAGTTCAGCAACATTAAACAACTCCACAGCATAATCTTTCCATGCTGCATTGCTTCATAGTGCATATTGTTTGTTTACAGTACTTTTTTGTGTTTTTCCAATAGTAAAACCAAACAGTACAACTGTAAAAACTTGACTAAAATTGCCAGTGAAGTGCTGTGAATATTACAAGAGATTGCACAATAATGCAGTTAGAGATAATGTCTGTGAAATTCCTGTGTGAAGTCATGCAGTTATTAACCTGAAATATACTGTGATTTCACACTAAACAATGCGCATTTGGGAACATAGTTTACCTTATTTACACATTTGCATAACTCCCAACATATATTTGGGCAGAATTTTACAGCATTTCACTAATATTCTGCCACAATAAAACACATTTGAAAGTGAAGAATTTAAAGGTGCACTATGTAAACATTTTTTCTGTAAAATATCCAAAAACCACTAGGCCAGTGTTATATACTTACACTTTCCCAAATATTTGTAAATCGTGAGAAAATTGCTATTTTAACCAATGAACCAGGACGTGTGAGGGCGTGGCCTGTCAGTGACATCATATCTGCGTTCCCCTCGGTTTCTGAAGCGCTTTACTCTCACTGCAGTGTGAACAAGTGTCATAGCAGCCACTGAGCGAACACACAGAGTAACGTCATAACATCCTTCTCAACACACTCAGATGTGTCTGATATGATAAACAGAGCTGCATTACCTCATACTCATGACCGGAAAACGGAAATGGCGCCGGCGCCTGTGGCATAATAAAAGTCCCGCTGTTTGCGAGGTGTGTGTTGCGTTCATCTCATTAACAATCGCTCCAGCGGTCTTGCTCAGCTCTTCAACACTCATGCTCTGCTTCACACGACAGTAACGTTAATAATCACAACCAGGGCCCAACTACCCAGTGCCAGAGGGGTATGCAGCAACAATTTTGGTGCCCCCCCCCAAAAAAAAATAAAGCCGGACATAATTATGTATGGGATGTAAATAATAAAGGTTTATTTTAACATATATAAGCCACTGTAGGCCAACCATAATTATACAGTATGTGCATATATACTGAAATAATATTAATATTATTTAATATTAAGAAATTAATCTGTTGGTATCAAGTGGTCCCGCTGCACTTCCACCTAATGTTAGACCTACCTGTTTCCTTCCCTGTCTTTCCTGATCCACCATCCTCACACCTGAATGAAATGAACTCACTGTTAAATATAGCAGCCTAAATTCAATTCTTAAATCAGCCTAGTGTGGCATCAGATAAGACAACTATTATGCAGTAAGGTTGTGCTGCTCTTGAAATTACATTCACATTTTGGATTTTAAAAAGTACAAATATGGCAAATATGGCAGACACACATACACACACAGACATAAATACATACATATATATACACACACACATATATATATATATTTATATATATATATATATATATATATATATATATATATATATATATATATATATATATATATATATATATATATATATATACACATATATACATATATATATATATATATATATATATATATATATATATATATATATATATATATATATAATCTATTAATGATTCAATGGTAAACCAGACATATTGCATAAGTTATGTTTTCCAGCTTCTAGTCATTTATTGTGCATGCTTCCTTATATTTACCAGTTATTATTTTGCATTAGTTGTTTTCCAAATTTATGTAATTTATTGTACATGGCCTGCTACCTTATATTTTCCAGTTTTCAGCTCAGCAACCTCGTTTTGCATATAAACTAGCCTTAATTTAATCCCCCATTTGGCTGCTACATTCCTAGTGTTAGCAAACGCTAGCTGGTCTGTTAACATGAATATGTGCAAGCCTCCGAGCACAGACGCCACACTTTAAATCCTACCTGTTGCCTTTCACTATCCACTTGTTAAGCTGCTGTCGCATCCCTTGACATGCCATCTCCTTTTCCCTCTTTCTTTTTCTATTTTTAGCCCCGACAGTTTTTTGCTTTATCCATCTTTCAACAACTTGCGTATAGTACTATGACAACTGTACTCCTGCTCGCTTAGCGCTCACGGGTGCCGCGCCCACTCGCGATATTCCATTATTATCCCAAATTATTTTATGGAATCTTATGAGGGCGCCTACTCTAGCCTGTTAGTCCTCTAAAATGTTATATAATATTGAGGAAATACAGAAATGATTTAGAAACGCACAACAGCATCTACATTTAGAGAATTAAGAATTTTTTTTTTTAATAATTATACCATCGCTTTGGCGCCCCCAAGGTGCTGCGCCCCTATGCGCCGCATATAGCGCATACCCACTTTTTGCGCCACTGATCACAACCATGAACATGATTTCTGCCCGAGGCCTATCCCGATTCTTTCCCACCGGCTGTGAGGTGAACACCACATGTCCCAGGATTCATCGCTCAAACTTGCTGTCATCAAACTACGCCTTTGTTTTGAATAGGCGATCTCTAGCAGATCAGAAAGTTACATAGTGCACCTTTAAGACATGAATATTAGTATTGAAACTTGTAGTGTAAGATTACATTATTGTTAAAATTATTTATTTTACAGTATAACAGTAATTTACAACAATACATTTCATTTAATAACAGTGAAAAAACGGTAACACTTTACTTGAAGGGGTGTGCATAAGACTGACATGACACACATCATGAATATGAAGGAGTTTTTATGCATGTTTATGACAAATGTCAATAAGTGTAATTTGCTCAATAATGTAATTTTTAATGCAAAGAGGACATTATTTGTGATGCCTTAGTTTTGACAACTTGACATTACCAAGACAACATAACCTAAACCATAAATTATTTTATAACAGCGTCACAAATATTTTTCAGTTCATAATGTTTTTTTTTTTTTTTTTTTAAGTTTCCTCGACCAGCTCCAGCAGAAGGTCAGATAATAGACCATTTCAAATGTCTTAAAATATGAATAGGTTTTCAAGAAATGAAATCAATCATCCAATAATAATAATAAATGGATAAAATTATATTTTATTGCATTTGGAGACATTCACTCAACACTAAAAGAAAACCGTACAATGGTGTGTTAAACCATGCAGCATTTGGTCCATATCACTGCAAAAACTGTTACAGCATCACACACATTTCTATTGTCTTGAAATGCTCTTTCACATCATGGATAAGTCCAGCTAAGACATCATCATAATGGCGTACACCTGACCAGTGCTGACACTCCATCATCTTGAGCTGAGTTTGCAATGACTCGATCTCCTCTATGACGCCATAGTTTATGTCAAGAAAAATATCAATGACACTGTTATAACATAATTTAAGAAGAGTATTAACACTTAATTTTGATCATATTTAATATTGTAATACGTAAGTTTGATGATTAATCTGCTATCCCATGTTTATGACAGGTTATAATGTATTGGTTTATGTCAAGTTATCATAACAAAGGCATCTCAAATAATGTCGTCTTAACATTAAAAATGACATAATTGAGCGAATGACACTTAATGACAGTCATCATGAACAGGCATAACAACTCCTTCATATTCATAATGTGTGTCATGTCAGTCTTATGCACACCCCTTCAAGTAAAGTGTTACCATTTTTATTTTACAGTGAAATTGTATTATTATAGTTATTCTTTTTTATTTAATGAAAATAATAATAATAATGATGATAACAATAAAAATGTTATTATTATTAATAATAATATTTATCTTATTATTTTATAGTCATATGAATATATACAGTAATCACATTTATTTGCCAAATTGTCTTACAAACAAGCACAGCAAACCTTGAACTCTTTTACATTATAAATTGTAATCTCAATTTGTATCAGTGAAATGTTTCCCCCATAATGTACAGCGTGATGTTAGTGTATGTTTTGAGATGCCATTGCCTTTGTAAACTTCATTCACTGTGAAACGGCATGTTTTCAGATGAGGACAGCGGGAACCATTCCCTCCCTCGTCTGAACAGAATGTTGATACGGATAAAAACTCAATCACCGCCATTTCTCCTCAAACAATCGTCGGGTTGTATTGATGAAAAGGTGCAGGGAAAGTGAAGGGGACCGACCTCGCAATTCAAGCAGAAACACAATCACAGATAAAGCAGTTTTTGAAGTTCAACATGATGTCTTAAGAGGGACGGCTCTGCTTTTGTGTAATGCGGTTGAAGATATTTGCATCTCTATAGACCTCTCCTTCAGTGGAAGATGTACTCTTTCACAAACAGCCAAAGACACAGGCATGGCCATGAGCGTCCTCTTGCTTTTACAATGAAAACTTCAACAGCGTAGCTCTCTCGTCTGCTCTTATGCATTGGTAAAACGGGAAACTATGAAAGATGTAGTTTCCAAATCTATAGTTGAAGTGAAACATATTGATCTGTTTTTAACATCCATTACCCAAAAGGCTTTTAAACTAAACTTACAGTTTTTTCCAACTCCATACACACGTTTTCAAAACCATGTCTCCTTTTTTTCAAAACTCTACACACAATTCATAAAACTGCACACACAAAATCCAAAATGCCTCACATCTCCTTTAAAATGTATCACTGTATTCAAAATGCCATAAACACAAGTCAGAATGAAGCATTTGCATCAAATGGCAAACACTTCTTTCATAATAGTAGATTTTTGGATATAGCGTGTCAACACTATTGCTCTGAATCTAAAGCTCTTTGGTCTTTCATAGGCTTATATCTACATTTCAATACAATCTCCAGTGACAGTATTCTGCTGAGAGGGGTAACAAGTGCACTGTAAATCAATGCAATGTAGAAACAGAAAATATTTATTAGGCCAAACATTACTGTTGTATACAGCAAAACCATAAACATCTGTAAACCAAAAGTATATTCTTTAGTGTTTCAACTGTTCAAAAGCTTCCAAAGACATGATCTGAAAATGCGCCAGACTGATCCCGCGCTTACCTCCGCTCATGTGATGATGTAATCCGATCCTGCTGCGTTTGTGCCGTGACACTCAGGCTCACTCGCAATATGTTGGACAGACACGTTCAGTTTTTACTTGTAGTGTCTCTAACTGAACTGATTTTATGAAAATGAACGCGTGCGGGCAAGTGATCCAGTAGTAGCCGTAGGACAGCGAAGCAGTGCATGCTGGGAATTGTTGTCTTTCATCCCCATGAGACAAAAAAACATTTTCTGTGTATTCTCAGTCTAGAAGGCACCGAATTCAAAAATAATTTCACATTTCTACTACATTAAAAACCGAGTTTAAATACAGATACATCTTCCCAGCGCTGAAGAAGCCCTCTAACACAATTCACAAAACAACACCCAAAATGCAAATTTAGCCCCGCCCACACAATTTTTGCTCGGGGAATTCAGTCTGGACTCGCTCCATAGAGGAGTTATCATGCCTGAACAGAAACTGTTAGGACCAATGAGATCATCAGGGCGGGCTTTAGACGATGATGGACAGATGATCAACAGTAACGTAATCATCCACGTCATCAAAGAGTGCTTGGGTTGAATTCGTTCTAATCCTAAACGGAGAACTTGTTCGTATATGCATTCACCTTCACTATTTCTCTCAGAAATGTTGGTAAGTACTCTGTGTATCCTTAAATTCTTTTTTACAACACTGGCAAAGATCTTTTTTCTTCTAACATTACTTATTCCAGCTCGCGTGCAAACAGGGTTGCCTAGTTTTTTTGCAATGCAGCAGAATTGCTACTATAGCCCAAAACAATAACTTTCCGAGGGGTTCTCCGGAAAAAAATAATGGCGTTTGGGGGTAAAGTATGTTATTTTGGCAAGGTTACCTGCTAAAATTCGAATTCCTGGGTCTAAATATCACATAATTGGGGTCGCTTCAACCCGGGTTGCTCTGATTGGTTGTAGTTCTATCCAATTGAGGTCTTTCCTGGTTCGGTTGAAACACGCCCCATAATCACAGCCCAATGGAGCAGAATCAGACTCATATCTGACTAGAACTGAGTATGACCATGTCAGGCTAAAAAAACGTATACCTTCCACCGCCATGCCGAAAATAACTCTTCTATGGGGTTCAGAAATGGTGAGTATGGTGGAAGGAATTGCACTAGAAATGTTGGGTGGTCAGCAAACCAGTTTTGGACTGGGGCTGCATGGTGGAAGCTCACGTTGTCCCATACTACAACGTACCGGTTTCTTTGATGGTCTGCATCATTCATGAACTCTGGTGGTATGAGAATGTTGTGAAGTCTGTTCAGAAATGTGAGAATATGGGCTGTGTTGTATGGTCCAATGTTGGCATGACGGTGGAGGACACCATGCATACTGGAGATGGCAGCGCACATTGTGATGTTCCCACCACGTTGGCCAGGAACATCTATAATGGCTCTGTGGCCAATGACGTTTCTCCCCCTTCTTCTGGTCTTTGCTAGGTTGAACCCAGCCTCATCTATAAAGATGAACTCATGTGGGATTGCATGAGCATCCATTTCCAGTACTCCCTGAAAACAAAGAACAAAAATCAGTCAATATGGTGTTATCCAGTACACTGAGAAACAATGTTGCGTTTAGTGTATTGCAGTCAATATTGTACTTACATCCTCATATGCTCGTCTTTCTTTGAGAGTTTCTCTCAAACGGCACCTTATAAAGTTGTTTCATTCTGATTTGGTTTCACTTGAGCCAATGTGGACAGACTGACTCGTTGAATGTTGTTGAATATGGTATTGTCTTGGATGATGTGGCTTTGAATTTCTCATAATCTGATTTCATTATTTTCCAAAACCAAGTTTACAATGCCAGCTTCCTGTACCCCGATGAAAAATTTGGCCCCTTCCTCCACCATGGTTTCGTATATATATATAGATTTTTCCCCCAGAGAAGGGTACATTGTACAGGGTGTCATACACTAAGTAAACAGGTGTCACCCAACTGATACACTATGCCATGGGGTGTACTT